>JARHVA010007506.1:195000-645000 GCA_037957365.1 Torreya grandis
TTTTAGATGTGATGGTCAAATAGATCTTGCTACAGCTCAACTTTTGGCCACTGAGGTAGAAGATGATCTCATCTTAGCAGGGAAGATAAAAAGAGATCCAAATAGAAATAGACCCTCATCATCTTCTGAATATTCATCTACAGGCACCACTGATCCAATGGTGCAAAAGTTGGCAAATGAACTGCTAGCCTTGAAAAGACAAATGGCACAAGGAATGTCTTCTGCTCCTTCATACAGAGATATTCCAAGAAAGAAATTTCCAAATTAGTTATATCAAAGCAATGCTGCCAAGAATGAAGGGTAGCCAGATCGTCTTACTCCCCCAAAAGGGAAACTTGCCCTTGAAGCTCCTCTAACCAACTCAGTAGTTGGATATTTGGAAATAGAACATGCTTTCTCTTTCTAACCTGAGTTTGAGCAAGAAAATGATGCTGATCTCTTCAAAGAGGATCAAGAAGAATCAGTTGGCGACTCCCACATTAGTTTCCTAAATTACTAAGATGAACCCAAAAGCAAAGGAGAAGCTATTGATGGATCATATGCAGTGTTTACCAGGTCCAAGAACCAACGAATCCAACAAGCTGATAAAAAGAAGATAGAGGAGCAACCTCAACCAATAATTACAATTGCTAAGTGTGGAACCACTCTACCTTTCTAGTCAAAGGATCCAATGACCACCCAAAAGGAAAATACATCAATTTCAACTTCACCTTCTACTTCAATTTCACAAACCAACCCTCATCCCATCCCTCCTAAAACCCAAAAGGTTGAAATGCTTTTCTCTGTTCCTAGTCCCATTCATCTATTTGACATAATCGATCATGTCAAAAAGACAAAAATACAAATGTCTGAATTTGAATATTTGTAGTCCAATCCTGATCAATTGGATAAGTTGGTCCAATGTGTCAAAAACTAAACCATCCCTACAAGACAAAAAGCTAAAAAGGTAACTCCTGATTCACCAAAGAACATGCCCATTCTAAATAATCTTGTCATTACTCCACCAACTGCCCCTAAAAAAATAGAACCTTTCTATGTTTCCCTATTAATAAATGGTCACAAGTTAAATAATTGTATTATAGACTCAATTGCATCTGACAATGTCATGCCTACTAAAGTAGCTGAGTCTCTAGGACTCACACTGACCAAGACATTTGGGAGATGTTTCTCCATGGAGAAAAAGCAAGTACCATTGTTGGGGCAAATCAAAGATGCCCAATTTGCATTTGTAGCCTTTCTAGACAAGAGAATTAAGATGACTGTCTTGGTGGCTGACGTCTCAACATCCTATGGCATTTTGCTTGGACAATTTTTTTGAAAGGACATGGGAGGAGAATTAAACATGGACCTAACCAAGGCAAGAATCCCTACCAATGCGTAATGAAGAGATTGCTCCCTGAAAAGTAGGCAAAATATGTGGTCACCCAAATGTCGGCCCCTTCAGCACAAATTTTGTTTGAGTCTTCAAGTAAGGGTAATAATTTCTTGAGCATTGAGAATGTTCATGTTTCTACAAACAAAAGCCCTTTAGTTGAAAATCCAAGAATTGATCCAAATAAGATGTTAGGAGAATTGGTAGGGTGCAGTATAAATAAGGAAGGATCTTTCATCTCTAATGAAGAAAAATTTGATAGGAGATCAACTTTTGATGATGCTTGGATCCTAGAATCTGATGGTAGTAATTCTTCCACTAATGATGGAATCGGGACTGTGTTGATATCTCCTCAAGGAGATATTCTTCCTTCATGCAATTTGCAATTTAGCAACACCAATAACTTAGCTGGATGCGAATCTCTGTTGTTGGGATTGAAGATTGCTCAAGATGAAGAGATCAAACTCCTTCACATCAAAGGAGATGCTAAGCTGATAGTTCATCAAGAGCTTGATGTGAATAATTCAATCATGTGCTAGACTAAACCAGAAGAACAACAAATTATGGTAATCGACCATGCTACTGCAAATCAAAATCAGGCAAAGGAACCCTTTGCCAAGAAAGCAAGGAGTTATGGCTTTCAAATTGAAGACCACATGCTGCCATGGGGCAAGAAGAAGAAAGAGCCAAAAGGAAGACACAAAAAATTGGTTTCCTGGTAGAGAATTCCATTCACTCGTCACTATTTCTGTAGACAAAATGTCTTCTTGCTAATTTATCAGGATAGAGCACTATTTTCACTGTCTCAAGAAGTAGCATCTAAAACACTTCAAATCTTGAAGTATCAAATCATTGCATCTGTACATATGTATATTTGTATAGTTTCTATTTCTATTTTGTTTTGTTTGTTTCTATTTTTGATGCCTTCCATTTCTAGGTAACATGACTCCATAGCCTAATGGTACACATGAAGACACTGGAGATTCTAGATTCTACTCCCTCTAATTCTTTTTACAATTGATAGAAGTTCTCCAACTGGAACCTGCTATTTTCCCCCAAAAATATCACTCATTTTTGGGACAACGTTTGATCTATTTTGGTCCTACAGACCAAAATTGTCTCTTCCCTTTTCAAAATTTGTTGTGGGCATTCAAATTCCTCATTTTTCAAGCTTCTCAAAAATCTATAGACTCTGCAGGCTTGAATCAACAGACTCTGCAAGCTTGAATCTATGGACTTTGTAGGCTTGAATATATGGACTATATAGGAAGAGAAATCTATGGACTTTGTATGAAAATAAAATATACGAACTCTGCAGGCCAAGTTTAATGGGCTTCACAGGTTGATTTCTACGGACTCTGCAGGAAAGAAGAAAGCTTTCAACACTTAGGCGATCTCAAAGTTGGTTCAATGACCAGGTTCAACCAAAAGAGTTCATCGACAAGCTTCTAAGAAAGGATTGAATCATTGAACCTTAAACCATTTTGGTTCAATGGGTTCAACAGGTTTAAAAGGTTTAACATTAGCAGTAAGAGTTCAATAGGTTCAATGAACTAATTGTTCAATAGGTTCAAAGGCTTCCACAGGCAGGTTCAATCAAAAGAATATTTTTTTGAGGCTTAAACCATTGAACTATTGAACCATTTTGGTTCAATAGGTTCAAGGTTCAATAGGTTCAACATGTTTGGTTCAACCAAGATCAAAAGGACTTAGCCAAATCAAAGGGAATGAACAATTAAACCGTTGAACCAAAGTTGGTTCAATTCAGTTGGTTTAAAGCTTGGTTCAACAGTTGGTTCAAAGGAGTGGTTCAATGCAAAAGTTCATGAGAGCCTCCCGAAGGGCAAGTGCCCTTGCGGAGGGCACTTGGTTGAAAAAAGCACCCTTTAAAAGGGTCATTTTCAAGGAATCCGCAAAGGTAAGTTCTTTCAGAATTTTGTTTAAGGCAGTCAAAAGACAAAGGCATAATTCCTTCAGACTTTTTGTCTGAAGGAATTCCTTAGGACAAAAAGTTTGAAGGAATTCGAGAAAATGTCTGTGGGAAAGCTTTGAAAGACTCTGAAGACAAAAGATCACTGAAGGACCCCGAAGGGTAGGTGCCCTTGTGGGGGACTCTTAGCTGCCAAATTAAAGGACACTTCCCCAAAGCTGAAAGGTCACCTTCCCTTTAGAAGGATGCAAAAAAAAAAATCCAAAGGAAGCAAGTAGTAGAAAAGGCCAAATCAAGAGAAAGTCGAAGAAAGCCCAAGGGGTGATGCACCCAAAGATGTCAAAGTCAAGAATGGTGAACTAGCCATTGGAAATTCAAACGTAGTGATGGGTGCGTGAACGTCAATTTCAAGGTTCATAAAATAGCCGTTGATTTTGAAAAACCTTAAAGAAGAGCCAAGGAACTTAGTGACCTGCTGAAAGAAAGAAGTCTGAAGGCCATCCAAAGACTGCCCAAAGGGTAGATACCCTTGCAGGGGGCTCAAACTAACCCAAAGCAAATCATTTCTCAAGGCCTGAAGGGGAGGTCCCCTCTAAGAAAGCTCAAATGAAAAAGCTAAAGGAATTACCAAGGAAAGTGACGTGCGAGTAGACTTCAAAGTTGCGATGATGAAATAGCTATTGATCCTTGTAGGTTTAAAGCTATAGACCTAAATGCATTCAAAGGCTTTAAGGCCAAGATCAGTAGGAAGTGACTAAGGAATAGAGCATCAAATTGAATCAAGGACCCGATTCAATTAACCAAAAAAGGAGGAATGAGGAGGAAGGATCATAAATAATTGCACATCAGATATGTTTCTAGAAGCAGACCGCCAAGTGGATATTGAAAGATGCAAACTTTCAATAGTGTGACTCATTTCTCTGCATTGAAAAAAGCAAATGGGTAGATGCCCCTAAATTTTAGCTTGTCTTCTTAACAAATTTCAATGCAACATGATGTGTTACTATTCCCAAGTCTATCTTGAAGAGGCTATATAAGGGACTCTCTTGTTAGTGTAAAAAAGATCTCTCTGACAATCAGAAACAAAACTCTGCCCAAATTGAAAGGCATTATTGAGACTTTGAGCTTAGATTGTTGATCATATTTTGTTATTGGAATAAGAAAGCAAGTGACTTTTCAAACTTTGTGCTATGATATCTTTGTTGTTGGGGAAACTGTTCTTATGTCTTTTTCCTTAATATATTTTCTATTCCTATAATTCAACAAGCAGAATTAGTGAAAGTAGTCAGGAAAGTGTCCTGAAGTCAACTATGGAGAGACTTTGTGCCCCCATAATTGCCTTTAGTGTGTTTTCTTTTTATTTCTATGTAAAAGACTTTGGGATGACTTTGTGCCCTCATTGTCCTTCGTATCTCACTCTTGGGCAATTCAGGTGGAGACTTTATGCTACATCTCAATTTACTGGTTACTACATCCTTGGTTATATTTTGCAATTATTACCAAGAGTATTCTTGTGGTTTATTGAATAGTACTTCTGAAAGAAGATGAGTGCTTTCTGTCATTTCCCTTGAGATTTTTCCTTTGATTTGCACGCATCATCTATGAAGAAAGAGAGATGGATGGTTTATCCTACCCTTGAGTATTATTTTCTATATATATATATATATATATATATCTATAAGGAACCTCCCCTTGATGAGAGGAGAGATTAATCCCCTTTTGATGTGGTAAACCTACACATTTGGACGACCAATCTTCCTACTTTGGCTGATCAGACCTATTTTTAATATCAATACGCTGATCGATAAAATAATCAACCAACCATTTTTGGCGACTCTATTGGGGATATAACCCATTATCCATTTATAGCCTTACCATTCACCTCCACATTGACTGGAAAAGGAATACACAATTTAAAGCCTCAAGCTTCAAACTAAAGCAAGGTCAATTCTTTTCCATTTTTGTTTCACAATCTGGCAGATTCAAGGTATACACAAAGCCAAAGGGCTAAAGGTATTGTTGACCCTATATTCGAATTGGTATAATAAATTAATTTTGATCTATTTCCTTCACCATCTCACCTTCAACGAACCAAGAGCTTTCCTCCTACTAAAGTCAGATCTCCATTACCAAACGAAGTATCCACTTCTGCTGTTGATAAAGCTTTGCTAATAATTACTTCTCTAATATTTTTTATTCCTCCTTTTCATAGTCATTAATGGTAGTTCAAGGCCCCTGGGGTAATGCTTTTGGTCCTCTCAATCTTACTCCACCTCTACATGAGCTTCCACGCAGTTCAACGAAGAATTTTATCAAATTTTATGGTGATGGAAAAGTTCATCCTGATGAACACATTGCAGCCTTCAGCATAGCCTGTGGAGTAATTGGAGTAGAATTTGAAGATGTAGCAGTCAGGCTATTTGTAGAAACATTTCAAGGTGCTACTATAGATTGGTTTTATCATCTATAGGCTCGGTCGGTAACTAATTGGAATACCCTCAAAGCTAAGTTTGAAGCCAGATTCAAACTTGCAGAAGATGCACATGCACTACTGGCTCAACTTACACAGATGAAGAAAGAGCCTCATGAACTAATGAGAGACTTCATAGCCAAATTTGAAAAATTGAGGAACATAATTCCTATCATTACTCGACCTAGAGCTAAGAATCTCAAATGCTTCTTCATTAATTCTCAGTTACCTGAAGTGAGTTTTCTTTTGAGATGTGCTGGTCAAATAGATCTTGTTGCAGCTCAACTTTTGGCCACTAAGGTAGAAGATGATCTCATCTTAGTAGGGAAGATAAGAAGAGATCCAAACAGAAATAGACCCTCATCATTTTTTGAATATTCATCTCTAGGCACCATTGATCTAATGGTGCAAAAGTTAGCAAATGAACTGCTAGCCTTGAAAAGACAAATGGCACAAGGAATGTCTTCTACTCCTTCATATAGAGATATTCCAAGAAGGACATTTCCAAATCAGTTATATCAAGGTAATGCTACCAGAAATCAAGGGCAGCCAGATCATCTTCCTCCTCCACAAGGAAAACTTGCCCTTAAAGCTCCTCTAACCAACTCAGCAGTTAGATATTTGGAAATAGAACATGATTTCTCTTTCCAACCTGAGTTTGAGCAAGAAAATGACGCTGATCTCTTCACAGAGGATCAAGAAGAATCAGCTGGTGACTCCCACATTGGTTTCCTAAATTACTAGGATGAACTCAAAAGCAAAGGAGAAGCTATTGATGGATCATATGCAGTGTTTACTAGGTCCAAGAACCAATTAGTCCAACAAGCTAATAAGGGAAGACAGAGGAGTAATCTCAACCAATAATTACAATTGCTAAGCGTGGAACCACTATGCCTTTCCAGTCAAAGGATTTGGTGACCACCCAAAAGGCAATTACATCAATCTCACCTTTACCTTCTACTTCAATTTCATAAACCAATCCTCCTCCCATCCCTCCTAAAACCCAAAGGGTTGAAATGCTTTCCTCTGTTCCTAGTTCAATTCAGCTATTTGACATAATCAATCATGTTAAAAAGACAAAAATACAAATGTCTAAATTTGAATATTTGTAGTCCAATCCTGATCAATTGGATAAGTTGGTCCAATGTGTCAAGAACCAAACCATCCCTGTAGGACAAGAAGATAAAAAGGTAACTCTTGATTCACCAAAGAACATGCCCATTCTGAATAATCTTGTCATTACTCCTCCAATTGCCCCTGTAATAATAGAACCTTTCTATGTTTCCCTGTTAATAAATAGTCACAAGTTAAGTAATTGTATTATAGACTTAGTTGCATCTGACAATGTCATGCCTGCTAAGGTAGCTGAGTCTCTGGGCCTCACACTGACCAAAACATTTGGGAGATGTTTCTCCATGGAGAATAATCAAGTACCACTATTGGGGCAAATCAAAGATGCCCAATTTGCATTTACAACCTTTCTAGATAAGAGAATTAAGATGACTGTCTTGGTGGCTGATGTCTGAACATCTTATGGCATTTCGCTTGGACAAAATTTTTGCAAGGACATGGGAGGAGAATTAAACATGGACCTGATCAAGGCAAGAATCCCTACCAAAGGCGTAATGAAGAGATTGCTCCCTAAAAAGGAGGTAAAATACGTGGTCACCCAAACATTGGCCCCTTCAGCACAAATTCTATTTGAGTCTTCAGGTAAGGGTAATTATTTCTTGACCACAGAGAATGTTCATGTTTCTATAGACAAAAGTCCTGTAGCTAACAATCCAAGAATTGATCCAAACAAGACGTTAGGAGAATTGGTAGGGTGCAGTATAAATAAGGAAGGATCTTCCATCTCTAATGAAGAGAAATTTGATAGGAGATTAACTTCTGATGATGCTTGGATCCTGGAATCCGATGGTAGCAATTCTTCCACCAATGATGGAGTCAGGACTGTGTTGATATCTCCTGAAGGAGATATTCTTCCTTTATGTAATTTTCAATTTAGCAACACCAACAACACAACTGGATGTGAATCTTTGTTGCTCAGATTGAAGATTGCTCAAGATGAAGAGATCAAACTCCTTCACATCAAAGGAGATGATAAGCTGATAGTTTGTCAGGAGCCTGATGTGGACAATCCAATCATGTGCTGGATTGAACTAGAAGAACAAAAAATTATGGTAATGGACCATGCTACTACAAATCAAAATCAGGTGAAGGAACCCTTCACCAAGAAAGCAAGGAGTTATGGCTTTCAAATTGAAGACCGCATCCTACCATGGGGCAAGAAGAAGGAAGAGCCAAAAGGAAGACATAGAAAATTGGTTTCTTGGTAGAGAATTCCATTTGCTTGTCACCATTTTTGGGGACAAAATGTCTTCTTGCTAATTTATCAGGATAGAGCACTATTTTCACTACCTCTCAAGAAGTAGCATCTAAAACACTTCAACTCTTGAAGTATCAGATCATTGCATCTGTACATATGTATATTTGTATAGTTTCTATTTTTGTTTTATTTTGTTTTTTTCTATTTTTGATGCCTTCCATTTTTGGGTAACACGACTTCATAGCCCAATGGTACACATGAAGACACTAAATATTCTAGATTCTACTCCTTCCAATTCTTTTTACAATTAATAGAAGTTCCCCAACTGGAGCCAACTGTTGTTCCCCAAAAATATCACTCATTTTTGGGACAACATTTAAACTATTTTGGTCCTACAGACCAAAATTATCTCTTCCCTTTGAGAAATTTGTCCTAGGCATTCAAATTCCTCATTTTTCAAGCTTTTCATAAATCTACAGACTTTGCAGGCTTGAATCTATGGACTCTGCAGGCTTGAATCTACGAAATTTGCAAGCTTGAATCTATGGACTCTGTAGGAAGAGAAATCTATGAAATTTGTTGGAAAAGAAAATCTACAGACTTTGCAAGCCATGTTTAATGCTTTAGAGGTTGATTTCTACGGACTCTGTAGGAAAGAAGAAAGCTTTCAACACTTAGGCGATGCCAAAGTTGGTTCAATGACCAGGTTCAACCAAAAGAGTTCATCGACAAGCTTCTAAGCAAGGATTGAACTGTTAAACCTTGAACCATTTTGGTTCAATGGGTTCAACAGGTTTAAAATTTTCAACATCAGCAATAAGAGTTCAACAGGTTCAATGAACTAATGGTTCAATAGGTTCAAAGGCTTCCACAGGCAAGTTCAATCAAAGAACAAGTTTTTGAGGCTTGAACCATTGAACTGTTGAACCATTTTGGTTCAATGGGTTCAAGGTTCAATAGGTTCAACACGTTTGGTTCAACCAAGATCAAAAGGACTTAGCTAAATCAAAGGGAATGAACCATTGAACTGTTGAACCAAAGTTGGTTCAATTCAGTTGGTTTAAAGCTTGGTTCAACGGAGCGGTTCAATGCAAAAGTTCAAGAGAGCCTCTCGAACAACAAGTGCCCTTGTGGAGGGCACTTGGTCGATAAAAGCACCATTCAGAATGGTCATTTTCAAGGAAGCCGTAAAGGTAAGTTCTTTCAAAATTTTTTTTAAGGCAGTCAAAAGACAAAGGCATAATTCCTTCGGACTTTTTGTTTGAAGGAATTCCTTAGGACAAAATGTCTAAAGGAATTCAAGAAAATGTCTGTGGGAAAGCTCTGAAGGACTCCGAAGAGAAAAGATCACTGAAGGACCCTGAAGGGTAGGTGCTCTTGCAGGGGACTCTCGACTGCCAAATTAAAGGACACTTCCTCAAAGCTGAAAGGTCACCTTCCCTTTAAAAGGATGCAAAACAAGAAATCCAAAGGAAGCAAGTAGTAGAAAAGGCCAAATCAAGAGAAAGTCGAAGAAAGCCCAAGGGGTGATGCACCCAAAGATGTCAAAGTCAAGAATGGTGAACTAGCCATTGGAAATTCAAACGTAGTGATGGGTGCGCGAATGTCAATTTCAAGGTTCATAAAATAGCCGTTGATTTTGAAAAACCTTAAAGAAGAGCCAAAGAACTTAGTGACCCACCGAAAGAAAGAAGTTCGAAGGCCCTCCAAAGACCGCTCGAAGGGCAGATACCCTTGCAGGGGGCTCTTCTCGACCCAAAGCGGATCATTTCTCAAGGCCCAAAGGGTAAGTCCCCTCTGAGAAAGCTCAAATGAAAAAGCTGAAGGAATTACCGAGGAAAGTGACGTGTTAGTGGATGTCAAAGTCATGATGATGAAATAGCTGTTGATCCTTGTAGGTTTAAAGCTATAGACCTGAATGCATTCAAAGGCTTTAAGGCCAAGATCAGTAGAAAGTGACTAAGGAACAAAGCATCAAATTGAATCAAGGACCCGATTCAATTAACCAAAAAAGGAAGAACGAGGAGGAAGGCTCATAAACATTTGCACATCAGATATGTTTCTAGAAGCAGACTGCCAAGTGGATATTGAAAGATATAAACTTTCAATAGCGTGACTCATTTCTCTGCATTGAGAAAAGTGAATGGGTAGATGCCCCTAAATTCTAGCCTATCTTCTTAACAAATTTCAATGCAACATGATGTGTTACTATTCCTAAGTCCGTCTTGAAGAGGCTATATAAGGGACTCTCTTGTTAGTGTAAAAAGGATCTCTCTATGACAAACAGAAACAAAACTCTACCCAAATTGAAAGGCATTATTGAGACTTTGAGCTCAGATTGTTGATCATATTTTATTAGTGGAAGAAGAAAGCAAGTGAATTTTTAGACTTTGTGCTGTGATATCTTTGTTGTTGGGGAAACTATTCTTATGTCTTTTTCCTTAATATATTTTCTATTCCTTTAATTCAACAAGCAAAATTAGTGAAAGTAGTCAAGAAGGTGTCCTAAAGTCAACTGTGGAGAGACTTTGTGCCCTCATTATCCTCCATATCTCACTCTTGGGCAATTCAGGTGGAGACTTTGTGCTACATCTCAGTTTGCTGGTTACTATGTCCTTGGTTACATTTTGTAATTAGTACCAGGAGTATTCTTGTGGTTTGCTAAATAATACTTCTGAAAGAAGAGGAGTGCTTTCTATCATTTCCCTTGAGATTTTTCCTTTGATTTGCATGCATCATCTCTGAAGAAAGAGAGATGGATGGTTTATAGTACCCTTGAGTATTGTTTTCTATATATATATATATCATATCTATAGGGAACCTCCCCTTGATGAGAGGAGAGATTAGTCCCTTTTTGATGTGGTAAACCTACACATTTGGACGACCAATCTTCTTACTTTGTCTGATCAGACCTATTTTTTTTATCAGTACGCTGATCGACAAAATAATCAACCAACACATACCACCTCCCTTGATTTCATCCATCATATACCCTTTTCTTCCCATCAATCATTTAATTACCTCCCTCCATGGGGATGAACATGAACATACATCTTTAGATCCTTCATCAAGTAACATAATATGTGCCATAAATATAAAGGTCCAAGACCATATTCAAAAATTCATACATGATGATCAAATCACCTTTGATCCAACAAGTCATAATCATAAAAATTCAAATCATTAGCCTAATAAAAAAGTGTCTTCCCCTAGTGAATCCCTCTTTAAGGCACTAGGAGACCATCAAAGTCAAAATGATCATCATTTATCAAACTCTTATGGTGAATCCCAATATCAAGCACCAAGGGATAGATAAAATATAATCAAGTCTAAAGATCAAATAAATATCAAAAGTAATATCAATATGGCTGATAATCTTTTAAATAATTGGATCAAAGAAGAACCACAAAGTTAAAGTATCTTAGATCTCTTACAATCTTTTATCATATGGAATCAGTCAAATACAAAACACCCAACATGTCCAATAGTGTGTGTGAATGGGAGTCCCACTTCCCAATGACCCATCACACTTCCCTATTGTGATCCTATGATCCATTAAAGTCTTATACATCACCATCAAATCCAAACCCTAAATCTATCCATTCCACACCTCAAAAACTCAAGAAACATTATCTCTTATAGGGGTGATGAAGACACCGGGACTAGATGTGTGGAGGCGTCTCAATCAAGAGTCAACAAAGGTCACAAGGACATTAGTGAATCTAGAATTGACAACATGGTCCTAGAATCACACATCTAAAGAATAGGTGTTGGTTAAATATCACAAAAATGTTTGCATCTTGCATCTCATCTGCCTTTAATAAATTGAGATGCCAAAAAAAAATCATTCATCCATTAGTGAAAATCAATCTTCTAGTGCCTTGGGAAAGTACCGTGATGAAAACCAATTTATGGCATCATGGTAAAATAATATATTATCTTCATTATATTGCAAAACTTGGGGGAAATCCATTTCATCCACACAATATCCCTCCATGTGATCCTTATCTATATTATCCCTCTATCCATTATTTTTATCCATCATATCATGCATCATATTATGTCTAGAATTTCCTATAGTATTGAATTTTTAAGGGAGTGGAAGATGTCTTGAGAAATGTTGTCAAATCATCTTGGCATATCTTCCTAACAGTACTTGGGTGACTGGATATCTGGTTCCTTCATGATGTGGTCGTTGGTGATCCCTAGTCCATTCTTCCTTGGTTATCATCCTATTTTTTTCAGTATGACCCTAATCCTTTTATCATATCATCCAATATTCCATCTATCCTTATCTTGGTTGCTAGGATTGGTATTCCCTTTGCTAGTAACCCCATTTGTATAGTGTGCTAACTAATTTTGACTTTTAGGTCAAAATAGGGCACCCCTAGTAAAAAAATTCATTTTTAAGCATTTAAAGGGGTGTAATATATTGTAATAAGGTGTTTTATAGGTCAATTCATGCCTCTTAATTTTATATTAACCTTAGTCATTCATTTCATTAGCTTATCATGTCATTTATGGTCATTTCAAGGGGCTAAATGGTGTATTTAATGCTTTGTATGGGTTTGTTGGGATTTATAAAAGTTATAAAAGGTGAAGTCAAGTCCCATGTGTCCTTATAAGTCTTATTAATCTGAAATAACTTAATAAATGTCAGGTTGTTCAGATAAAAGGTAGTTTTCTTGGCCAAAGAGAGCAGTGGGCACTTGTACGACTACCTTGGGAAGTGTGCCACTTGAAAAACATGGTGGTGTGAATATTAACCTCTAGAAAGGTCATATAAACATTTGGTTTTGATTTAATTTATAAAAAATTACATTTGTAACTCATTTTTCTCCCTTTTCCTCTTGGCATGCAAAGAAAGGTCAACTTCAAGTGCTCACTATGGGCCATGCAGTTTGAGTTAGAGGAAATGATTTTGGGGGTGGATAGTAATATGATTATAATTCACATACATAGCAAGAATTTTTAATTTGGTACCTCCTCCTTTATGAACAATCATTAACAATCTAGGTTGCTGTTATAGAATTACATCCAAGAGGGGTAGAATCATGCATCTGTTTCTATGTTTTAGAGATCCTTAGAGTTGAGTGATCTTGATGAAGAGTTTTTAGACTATAATAAGGATTTATTCATGATTTTTTAAATTTCTAAAACTTCACCTCTCATTGTCTTTGAAGGAGTTTTCAAAGGGTGCTAGTTTCATGAAGTTTACAAAGTTGAGTGTAGGTCCTGAGTTTTTCCAACATCTAAGGAGCTTCATGATGGTGATAATGTGCTTTAGGTTCATGCATGAATATATATTTCATGTTTTCATCTTGTGGGAATTCCAACTAGCACCTTTACAAAGCCGAATTGCCCATCTTTACCTTATCTATTGCGTTGTCACTTTCAATCAGGTTTGTGCTTGGTTCATAGAAGTTGTACAGATGTGAGAGAGTTGGGAGAACATGGTGGAGTCCATTTTGAGATTTATAATTCTCCAAGAGACATGGTTTGCATGTCATGAAGTTTTAGGATGGTATACAAGCAAGTCTCACTCCAAAAGAAGTCATTTTCATTTTTGGGCTCTCAGTCCCCAAATTTAGAAAATAAAAGTCTTGAGGTTTTTATGGATTAAGGTTTGATATGATAGAGTATGATTTCACCAATTTTATTGTTTTGGATTTGTATACCTATCTACCTAGTTCAAATATGCCAAATTTTAGAGCAAAATTCTATGTGGAAGGTGGATTTTGAGCTCCTCTAAGTTGCCAAGAAATCATTGAAAGTTGATAGTGACATCTACAGGATTCCTAATGAGCACTTTACCTACAAGTAACTTGAATGGTCTTAGACATATTATTACAAGAGGTAACATTTAAAAATAACTCAATAACCAAAACTAAACACTTAATCCATGAAGAAGAGTTATGTTGCACAGAGTGACCTCTTTTAGGCCATCCCTTGTCCATACATAGGGCATAGAGACTATGAGGATAGTGTTTGAAAGATTGGCACAAAAGGATAGTTAACAGACTCCTAAAATAAAGCTAAGTATAAGTTTGAATTATAAAAAACTAGATATAAGCTCAACAAGCCTTGATAAGGTGAAATATGATCCAAATTCTCTAAGGCAACCTATAGGCCTAGAAATAGGCACCTATAACCAAGGACAGTGGAGGACATATCTATTCAAGGTGGAAAGAGTCCTTTGTGATAAGCATGAGGCTTGTAGATGGTGAAATAGAGTAATATTATGACAATAACATAAAGGAAAGATGGAATACCTCCCTTTTGAGGTTAAAAACATATCAAAACAACCTACAGGCCTATGAACATACACCTACAAACTAGAATGGAGGTTGGTCTCAGTCAAGGGAAAGTGAAGTTTTGGAGCTCAAGTGGAGCATGTAGGTAGATTGGATGATAATAATAGAGTTATAATAAGGACAAAAATATATTTTCATTCTTTTTGAGGTCAATAACATACCCTAACAACCTATAGGCTTGTAGGTGTGTGTCTCAGTCTTGTATAGAAGGTGAAACATATTCAAACCATGAGAGCATATATGGAGCTTGGAGACTTGTGAAAAAGTAAGTGAAGGTTTATTTCTCTTAAATGGATCAATTTACCTCTCTAAACTTCATTCCCATGATCCTCACAAGCCTATTTTACTCAAATGAAGGTTGTCTCAGTCCTAGTAGATAGGGACAAGGGTGAAAGATGAAGAATTGGCTTAATGCAAGCATGAAGACAAGGATGAAAAAGATAAAAATAGTATAACATGATTTATTAGCTCAAATTAATGAGGTTTCATTATTATAACACTCACAACATGCCTAATGGCCTTTTCACCCATGTAAGAGTTGACACAGTCTGTATAATTAGTCTAAGAGGACTTTGTTTCAAGGGGCAAGTGGGGGGTTTCACTATAAAATAGGCTCTCTAAAGACTTAAAAAGATCAATGAGATTTAATTATGGATGGTGAAAATATCCAAGTAGTTGAGAAGCATGGAGGAGATGAGGATGTAGCAGCTACATGGAGGTTTGAGCAGAAAACATGAAAAAATAGGGTTTTTAACCTCTTTTTTGGCAAGATTGAGTTGGTTAGACCCATTAGACATGGAATCTAACCAAACCCTTTAGTAAAAATGGTCATCAGGACCTTGTGGTTTTTGGGAAAAGTGAAGAATGTAGGGCTTGCTATCAATTTTACTAGTCAAGGAGGTTTGTAAAGCTAGGGAACATATAAAGAGACATGAGAAACCAACATATAAGGTTGGGATGCCAAGGAAATTATCTACACAAGAAGGTCTATAGGGAGACCTAGTGGGAAAACATGTAAACCCAACCCCAAATGAGATGTCACTTCGAGTTTTAGCCTTATCAAAGTACTATAATGTTTTATGTGATGCCTAAAGTGG
This sequence comes from Torreya grandis, assembly GCA_037957365.1. Taxonomy (NCBI): domain Eukaryota; kingdom Viridiplantae; phylum Streptophyta; class Pinopsida; order Cupressales; family Taxaceae; genus Torreya; species Torreya grandis. The sequence continues at coordinate 210,513 of JARHVA010007506.1, forward strand.
TAAAGATGATGTTTTAATGATATTTGAATTCATTGATGGTGATAATTATCATCTTTTGGTTCACAAAGTATAAATAGGCCTATTGACAAGGCATAGCTCTTGTTCCAAAATAGGGGTAACTTCTATTTTTTTCTCTTGTTGAGATGTACAAATGATTTAAACATGTTGGTAGGTCATAATCAGAGGTGAGGAAGATTTTTTTGGTCGAGAAACTTCACAGGAAGCCATATCCAACTCCAGACATATTGAAACCCCCACAAGAAGCATGAAAGCCTCTCGAAGGTCAAGTTCAATTACTCATACCTTCCATAATATTTTTCATGGGACCTTGATCCATTTGTACATGTTAGTAAGGGTATTTTAAGAGCTCTTATTGTAATTTATAAAGGTTTTCATCATCTCACATTTATGAAAAATGGTTAAGAGTCTAGGTCACTCAAAACCCTTGCAAAACCATTACAATAACCTATTTAGGTGATTTGGTAAGGAACCAAAATGAAATAATTAGGTCAGAGGTATAAAATTAAAGTTTTAGAATACATTCTCAAGTTTTTGAAAATGTGTTTGGTTTGTACATAAATATATGGATAAGAGGAAAATAAGTCTTGTTTTAAACTTTTTGAGTGATGTGCAAGCTACATGAGGAGTTAGGAGATGAAAAAAATATATGGGAGGAAGATTTACACTTGATATAACTCCAAAAATTCACCTAATTCCATTAATAATCCTCTAAGTATCTCAACTAGGTCATCACTTTTAGCCAGTCCAATGAGCCAGCTAGTGAACACTTGGGGAAAGTGGTGAAAAGCAATTAGGGAAGCCTTTTAAAGGTTTTCCATTGAAATTGATGATATTTAAACCTTTAAAAAGTGTCATTACCTCTTTTTCATGGATTAGTTTTTATGTTTGAAGAGTTTTTAATGCCAAGTGGAGAAGGTGCATGGAAAAGAGTCTTTTTGAGACAACTAGGAATGATTTTTCATGTCCAGAAGAATAGGGATAGTCAGGTATCAATCCAATGCATGTTGGGAATTTTTTGTAACCCCTCTTGATTACAAAAACCATTAAAACTAACCAAATATAGGGATAAAGGCAATTTTGGAAGGCAAATCATGAGGGCAGTTTCTTATGCCAAAATTGCAAGTTTTGTGGCACTTTTCACTATCGTTATGACTTGTTTGGACAAATATACTTCTATGACATGGAATGTCTCACCACACCTCTTTTAAAAATGAAAGTTTAACTAGTTTTCACTTGGTGACACATGTCCTTGTGCCTTTTGGACTCCCCTTTTCTCTCTCTTCCTCTAAGTTCTATAAATTAGGCACTTTTGGCCATTGTATAGAGGACTCCACTTAGGTATGGTGAAGACGTACCAAAATTTTATCTTGAATCAATAAATATATCTATTTTTACCTCATTAAAGGATTCTCTAAGTGTATGTGATGGTTATTGTCTTGTGCAAGTGTATCTTATATTACCTTCACATGTCAATTTTCCTAGTACCTTGTGAGTTTAAAGACTTTTCTTTGCAGGTCAGCAAGAAGTGTCAAATGGAGTTGCAAGTGTAGTGAATATCTTTTCCATTAATGTGTATTAGAATGCATATTGTCTAAGTCTTCCTATCCTAAGCCAATTCTAAGACCCCATGTTGAAACATTAATGCAAGAAGAAGGCTATTATTAGATGTAGTGTATGTTAGGCTTCTCTTGGTTCAAAGTACATGTCAAGAGTGTGAGTAGAGTAGACATTTGGTGCATCACCTACAGTAGAATAGGTTTAATTTTCATGATATTATTAACCCTTTCATTCCCCAAGTTGATAGTAGTAGAAACATGAGCTTAATTGGTGCATCAAGGGGAGCTAACCCCTAATCTAGAGATCCACCTCTTAATAGGGATACCCACAACCCTGAGGTGGTTCCATTGTTACACTTGAATGAGGAGAAGCTTTTCCCATCTCCTCATTGGATGCAAATTCAAGTGACAATAGGTTTTGGCATTCCTAGTGGGACTATTGAGTCCATTCCTTGAGGAGTTTTGGTGTTCTCTTCAAGACACCAACCTTTGGAGGCAATTCTAATAAACATCAATGGTGACTCGATGTACATATCTTCTAGTTGAGTAGCCCAGTTATACCAATTGAATTTTTTTAGTTGTTCCATACTCTTTTGTGAAGTGATTCATAGATATTTGTGAGTTTGAGCTTATCTTAACACAAGCTGAGGAGTTATGTCCAGCTTTGCCTCTTCTTCTTGACTATGAGCAAGTCCTTGTCTAGCATTGTCATGATCCTCATCAAGCATATGTTACCAGTGACCAAACCTATCAAGTTTTTGCTCCATCTATCCCACCTAGTTCTCCTCAAATCCATTCCATTGCTAGTTTCAAAATAACTCTCCTTGGTTACCAAGAATATATGTTAGACCTTGACACTAGGTGTGGTTGTGGTCAAATTATCCCTAGAGTTTGTGTTAAGATTGTGAGGGAAGCTTTGGAGCAAGTTAAAAAGGAATGGATCCATATAGAGAAATTTATTTGGCCATGTCTTTCTAATGATATGCTTGATATTTGTGGTTTGATCTTCCACCTAGAATAAAGGTTGAGAACTTATGAACAACCACTATTTTGGTGGCCTCAAGGTGTCCCAAATTATTTGTCCTTTCCCCAAAACTTTTCCTTTTAGAAACCCATTCAAGAAAGTGGCCAAGGGAAGGAAGATATCATGATGGATAAGGATGGCACACTTGGGGAATATTGTGATGAAGGAAAAATGAGTTTTGAAGCTCACCTTGAAAGGGAAATTGAGTTGGTAAATCAAATGTGGATGAAACCTATCATGGTCACTGAAGGTAAACTAGCTAAACCCACTTCTCCAAATTTTAATCAGATTACCAACCCCAAGGAAACTATAGGTTTCCTAGACATATCTTTCACCCCTTCATTAGCCTCTCAATCTCATGAATCTATCCTTAAACCCACCTTCCTTAGATGGAAAGATGTGATGGCAGCTTATTAAGGAAGAAATAAATCATGCCTAAGTGGAAAAGTTGTTAGGGAAGAGATATTTGGAACCATTCAACTCCCTCACACCCCTACTCAAGAAGATATTGAAACCATCCTTCCACCCCTTCTAACTAATCAAGTTTCCCCTCCTAATATTAAGAATTGTATTGCCACTTGGGAATCCTGTTTGGCTAAGCTCCCTATTTTTGAATTACCTAATGTTGATGTCACAAGGAGGGAGGATGAGATTGAAATCTAAGATTGGATTAATGATGAAGAAGGGATAAATGATGATGAGGAGATGTCAGGTTGTGAGGATATGAAGGAAATTTTGCCTTGTGTTGGAAAAACTGTCTTGAAGTAAGTTCTCTTGGACTTTAAGGATGAAGAAGAAATGGCCCTTTTTGTCTCTCCTTTTCATGATGTAGGCCAACCAAAACATGATGACCTATGGCAAAGATTTTAGAGAATAGTAATGAAGTTGAAGCTCTAAAAAAAACTACAAATCCCTTGGAGCTAACTAGTCATGACAAATAAGAAGATGTTGCTCAAAAGGAGGACATGTGGTAGATTTACATGCAAATGTTCCAAGAGTATGAGGAGGAAAAGACCAAGCTCCTAGACAAGCAAGCTCAAGATGAGAGAGAATAGATAGATGTTGAAGAAGAGCATCATGAAGAGAACTTATATCATAGTAGGGTAATCTATGATGATTGTACGCATTTTGAGGGTAACTTGGATCTTGTCTCTACATACACCTATGCAGCCACCCTCAACAATCTTCATGAAGAATTCAATCAAGAAATACCTTCAAATGGTTATGATATAATGCTCCTTGAATAATTTGAAGAGATTATGAGAATGGAAAAGGATGATGAGATCCTTCAAGGAGAGATGAACTTGCAACAAGCTACTCCATACATGGATTTTAAGATTTGTCATGTTAAGATGAAGGGGCAGTAGTTTGAGGCATGATTTGAGGTTCAAAAGGACCTTTCCTACTTTTAAAATAAATGGGATATGGCTCCATTGGATGATGAACAAAGACAAAGAGCAAAGATGAAGCAAGAGTCATCTAACACCCCATCTAAGAAGAAGCATGCTTGGTACCCTCACTCATCTAGTGAGGAAGGAGACCTAAGATACTTCCCTTTTGATCTAGGAAGGGAGGTATGAGAAAGATGAATGTACATATTTGTTTCCTTTCTATTGTGTCTATTTTCTCTAAGTGCTTAGTAACACATGTGTGTTTTCTTTAGTCTTTGTTGTGTGTCTCTTTCATTTGTGTGTTTGAGATAGTTAATAGTTGTCTTGTTAATCAATATTTGAGTCAATGGTCAAGGTCTCTTGTTTACCTCAATCCTTAGATAACACCATAAGCCCAATGGACTGATAAGGCTACTAGTCTAGTTATTATAGCAGGCATACTACCTCTATTAGTTACCAATTTGTTGACCAATTTTGACTTTTAGGTCAAAATAAGGCACCCCTAGTAAAAAAATTCACTTTTAGGCATTTAAATGGGTGTAATATATTGTCATAAATTGTTTTATAGGTCACTTCATGCCTCTCAATGTCATTTGGGGTCATTTTAATGGGCTAAATGGTGCATTTAATACTTTATATGGGTTTCTTGGGATTTTTGCAAGTTAAAAAAGCTGATTTTAGGTCCCATGTTTCCTTAGAATTATTAAAAAATTGACTTAACTGAATAAATGGTAGGTTGTTTAGACAAAAGGTAATTTTCTTCGCCAAAGAGAGAGGAATGGGCACTTGTACAACTGCCTTAGGATGTGTGCCACTTATAAAACATGGTGGTATGACTCTTCACCTCCCCATAGGTCATACAAATTTTTGGTTTTAATTTTTTCATAAAAAATTGCATCTGCAACTCATTATTCTCCCGTTTCCTCTTAGCATGTAAAGAAAGGTCAACTTCAAGTGCTCACTATGGGCCATATAGTTTTAATTAGAGGAAATGCTCTTGTGAGTGGAGAGTAATCTGAGTATAATTCACATACATAACAAGAAGTTGAAATTTGGTTCCTCCTTTATTAATAATCGTTAACAATCTAGACAACCTGTTATAGAATTACATCCAAGAGGGGTGGAATCACGCATCTATTTCTATTTTTTAGAGATCCTTGGAGATGAGTGACATTAATGAGGTGTTTTTAGACTATAATAAGGCTCTATTAATTATTTTTTAAATATCTAACACTTCACCTCTCATTATCTTTGAAGGAGTTTTCAAAGGGTGCTAGTTTCATGAAATTTGTAATGTTGAGTGCAGGTCCTAAGTTTTTCCAACATCCAAGGAGCTTCATGATGGTGATAATATGATTGAGGTTCATATATGAAGATATATTTCATGTTTTTATCTTTTTGGAATTCAAAATAGCACCTTTACAAATCCAAATTGCCCATCTTTACCTTGTCTGCTGCCTTGTCACTTTTAGTTAGGTTTGTGCTTATTTCATGGAGGCTATACGGATGTGAGAGAGTTGGGATAACATGGTGGATTCCATTTGGAGATTTATAATTCTACAAGAGTCATGGTTTTAATTTCATAAAGGTATATGATGGTATATAATAAAGTCTCACTCTAAAATAAGTCATTTCCATTTTTGGGCTCTCAATCCCCAAATGCAGAAAATAGAGGTCCTAAGGTTTTTATGGATTAATGTTTGATATGATAGAGTATGATTTAACCACTTTTATTATTTTGGATTTTTATCCCTATATACCTAGTTCAACTATGCCAAATTTGAGAGCTAAAGTCTAAGTGGAAGGTGGATTTTGAGCTCCTCTAAGTTGCCAAGAAATCACTGAAAGTTGACAGTGATATCTACAAGATTCCTAATGATCACTTTACCTACAAGGGACTTGATTAGTCATAGACATGTTTTTTCAAGAGGAAACATTTAAAAATAACTCAATAACTAAAACTAAGCACTTAATCCATGAATAAGAGTTATGTTGCATAGAGTGACCTCTTTTAGGCCATCCTCTATCTATACACAGGGCAGAGAGATAGTGAGGATAGTGTTTGAAACATTGGCACAAAAGGATAGTTCAAGTAATCCTAAAATAAATCTAAGTATAAGTGTGAATTATAAAAAACTAGATACAAGCTCAACAAGCCTTGAAAAGGTGAAATATGATCCAAATGCTCCAAGGCAACCTACAGGCCTAGTAATAGGCATCTATAACCAAGGACAGTGGAGGACATATCTATTCAAGGAGGAAGGAGTCCTTTATGCTAATAATGAGGCTTTTATATGGTGAAATAGAGTAATATGATCCCAAAAACATAAAATAAAGATGGCATACCTCATTTTTGAGGTTAGAAACATATCAAAAAAACCTACATGCTGATGAACATACACCTACAACCTAGAATGGAGGTTGGTCTCAGTCAAGGGAAAGTGAAATTTTGGAGCTCAAGTGGATCATATAAGTATATGAGATGATCATAATAGAGTGATAAGAAGGAAAATAATATATTTTCATGATTTTTGAGGTTAATAACATACCCTAACAACTTACAAACATGTATGTGTGTGTCTGAGTCCTGTATAGAAGGTGAAACGTAGTCAAATCATGAGAGTATATGTGGAGCTTGGAGACTTGTGTCAAATTAAGTGAAGGTTTAGTTATATTAAATGGATCAAATTACATCTCTAAACTTCATTCCCATGATCCTCATAGGCCTATTGTGCTCAAATGAAGGTTGTCTCAGTCATAGTAGATAGGGACAAGGGTGAAAGATGAAGAATTGACCTAATGCAAGCATGAAGACAAGGATGAGAAAGCTAAAAATAGTATAAAATTATTCATTATCCTAAATTAATGATTTTTCATGCTTATAACACTCAAAACATGCTTAATGGCCTTTTCACCCATGCAAGAGTTGACACAGTCCGTACAGTTAGGCTAAGAGGACCTTGTTTCAAGGGGCAAGTGGGGGGTTTCACTATCAAATAGTCTCTCTAATGACTTACAAAGATTAATGAGATTGAATTATGGATGGTGAACATATAAAATAAGTTAAGAGTCATGGAGGAGATGAGGATGTAGCAGCTATATGGAGGTTTGAGAAAAAACCATGAAAAAATAGGGTTTTTGACCCCTTTTTTTTGGCAAGATTGAGTTGGTTAGACCCATTTAGCATGGAATATAACCAAAAAATTTGGTAAAAATGGTTATCTATAAAAATTTTAGCCCCAAAAATATTCAATTTTACCATAAAAATAGGAAAATATGCCTCTATTTTATTGCAGAGGTGGGTCACTCCTTGCATGCAAGAAAATGGACGTTTGTGGGAAAAGTGAAGAATGGAGGGATTGTACTCAATTTGACCAGTAAAGGAGCTTGGGATGATAGGGACATGATAAACCAACTGATAATGTTGGGATGCTAAGGAAATGATCTACACAAGAAGGTCTGCAGGCAGACCTAGTGGGAAAACATGCAAACCCAACCCCAAATGAGATGTGACTTCAAGTTATAGCCTTATACAAGTACTCTAATGTTTTTTGTGATGAATATAGGGGTAAATATGATGTTTTAATTCTATTTTAATGAATTTATGGTGATAATTATCATCTTTTGGTCCATAAAGTACAAATAGGCCTATTGGCAAGGCATAGCTCTTGTTCCAAAATAGGGGTAACTTCCATTTTTTGCTCTTGTTGAGCTCTAAAAATGATTTTAAAATGTTTTAGGTCATAATTAGAGGTTAGGAATCTTTTTTTTGGTATGTAAACTCCATAGGAAGCCATATCCAACTCCAGACATACTGAAACCCCCATAGGAAGCATGAAAGCCACTCGAAGGTCAAATTCAATCACTCATACCTTCCATAATATTTTACATGGGACCCTTAAACATTTGGAAATGTTAGGGAGACTCCTTTAATATATATTAGTGTTATTTAGAAAGGGTTTAGTGTCTGACCTTTATGAACAAAGGTTAAGAGTCCAGGTCACTTAAAACCCTTGCAAAACCCTCATAGTGACCTGTTTAAAAAAATTGAGTTGGTAAGGAACCAAGATGAAATAATAAGTTCAGGGTATAAAATTAAAATTATATAATACATTCTAAGGTTTCTGAAAATGTGATTGGTTTGTACAGAAATATATGGATCAGAGGAAAATAGAGCTTATTTTGACCATTTTAAGTGATGTGCAAGCTACATGAGGAGTTAGGAGATGAAAAAAACTTTGGGAAGAATATTTACAATTGAGATAACTAAAAAAATTCACCTCATCTCATGAATCAGCCTCTAATTGTCTCAACTAGGTCCTCACTTTTAGCCAGTCCACTGAGCCAGCTAGTGAACACTTGTGGAAAGTGGTGAAAACCAATTAGGGAAGCCTTTTAAAGGTTTTTTCTTGAAAATAATGATATGTTAGGTTGTGGAGCTAAAATATTCACTAATTCAGACATGGAGGAGGTTGTAGAAGGGTTGCAGAGTGTTACTGTCACCGGCGTCGGTCAGGCCAACCAATGTCAGCAGAGTAGAGACAAGAAGCAACCAACGTCGGTCAGTAGTCGGCGACCCCCAGGTAGATAGGGACTGATGTCGGTCACCTATGTGGTTTTAATACGAGTATATTATAGGCAGTTAGTTGACGAACCATGTGTTTGCATGTTTAGAGCTAATTTTAGACTGAGAGCTGTGGATCTAATTATTGTAATTGGATGTCTAATTATTGTTTGGATGAGATCTATATAATAAACTCATGGATTGTATTGTAAATTAGTGCTAGAGAGTAAGAGAGCAATATTATAAGCTCCTTCTGTGTGTGAGGTGAGTAATGGTGTGTTCCTCCTAGTGCCACAATACCAAGTGTGGGTGCTGGATTGGAGAATCAGTAGGGTTCTTCATGTATGTATGATCTTGGTCATCAGGTGAGCATGGCTTCTATAAGAGATCTACATGGTAAGTAAGATCATTGATTTGCAAATGTATGTGTGTGCAAGGTCAAGGTTCATAGGTGTACAGAACCAGGTTGATTTGCAAGTGTGCAAGATCAGATAGGACATCAACACAATAGGGAGCAGAATCAGGGAGGATCTACATGGAGTATAGTGTGTACTCAAATAGAGAAAGAGAGGAAGGCAAGGAAGATCCTTCCATAAGTAAGGTCTATTGAGGTGTAGGTTATTGCAGGTTCAGGGGAGATCTACTTGGAGTACGTTTGTGTACTTGTGGAGTGTGTGGAGCACTTGTGGTGTGCGTGGAGCACAAGTATAAGGTGAATACCAACTCAGTGTTTGAGTTGGGTGTTGAGACCTAAGAGAGAGAGCTTTGAGGAGATAATTACTATTCACTTGAGGTGTGGAAAGCCTCTGAAGAGGTGGTGGAGAAGAAGTGGCATCTTCTTTATTGTATTCTTTTCTATATGAGTTTTAATACAAGTTGTGTATTGTCTCTCATATCATGTGTTATTTTTGGATTCTAGTTACTTGTTGATTCTGGTTATTTCCACATATTAAGTTGCTTGTATTTGGTAATTAATTGTGTGCTTTCGGTATTCATATCCCAAAACATGGTATCAGAGCTAAGGTTACAGGGAGCAGGTTTTGCGTTTGGTTACAGGTCACTCTCAGGGGTTTTTGATCAAGTGGGAGTAGAGCAATGGTAGATCAAAGTAAGCTAAGAATGGAGGAGTTGAAAAGCACAGATGGTCACTTATGATCCTATGGAAAGAAAGAGCAGGTAAAAGAATATTATTGGTTGGTAGCAGATCGACATGAATGAACTGAAGATGCAGATGTAGCAGGTGTTGTTACATAGGATGATTTGGGAGGTTTCTTGGATAAAGTTGAATCTTAGATAACAGATTCTGTTGCCTCTTTCCATGCAGCCCTAGGGAGAGGAGCTGGTGAGCCTTGCCAAAGAATTGGCAAAGGGAAAGTGAAGCTGAAATTGCAGGCGGAGGCCAACACATGGGTGTTGAAGGAGGTCATGCAGGTCCCAAGTTTGGAGATGTGGCTAATTTATTTAGAAGAGTTGGGTGATGAGAGATGCACAAGAACTCTCACAGTGGATACACTTGAATTAGCTGGTGGTAAGAAAATAGGTACTCTTTATCTACTTGTTTATATTACTGATCCTTCTTTTGTTGCAGAGACGTGGCTTCATAGGCTTGGTCACATGAGCAGGAAAGAGATGCATGTTCTTAAGCATACGACAGATATATTTGATAGGCTTAAGAACTAGAAAGCCTTGGTGTTTATGGAGAAGATGGCGGATAGAGACCAGTGGATGGGCTGGATACTTCTAAACAGGGTAGTTTGGACATAGGACTTGATTCAAAGGAGCTCGCAGGTAAAAAGTCATCACTTACAAAAAACACAGGTATCTGTGTCAGCAAGAAAACTGATGTCGATAGTAGGTAAGACCAATGTCGGTCATGAGGACCGACGATGGTAACAACAAGACACCGACATTAGCAGGGTTGGTAGTTAGGATAGGTGCAAGAATCGATGTCGGTTGGATGCAGACTATGTGGTGACTGAGGTCAGTCACTGTAACAAATTTTGGATGGACCGCAAGCTGTCAAGGAGTCTCAAATGCCCATATGGAGGATTGAAGACGTAAGTAGGCCTCAAATTCATTGTTCCTCTTCTTTATACTAGTTGTTGACTGTAGAGCAGGAAGGATCTAAGAAATAGTGGGAGCATGGCATGGAGAGATTGCAGAACCAAGTAGAAGATTTGGTAGGGTTGCTATTAGGTATGAAAGCACAGAGATGAATGGATACCTTAGTTGAAGAATAGAGAGAAAAGACACGTGAGATGGAAGGCTAGGTCATATGGTCTTGAGGGAGCTATAGGATAGTGGTACATGTTTTGACAGGGGGATGACAAAGCATGACTTTAGTCAATGTCAGGGTAACTACTGTGGTTTGACTTACCAGGTGGATGATGATTACAACATCATTCTATTGCTGTATGTGGATAGTATGCTAGCTAGCAAGTTTGTACATACAGGGTTTTGCTGACCTAAGGGTAAGATTAGTTTAGTGGTTTGTTATGAAGAATTTAGAGCAGCGAAATTATTTGGCATGGGAGACATGGAGATCATAGGTTGATTTTTTTTCTAGTGGGAGCTAATGTGAATCAGGTGTTGGCAAGGTTCAGGATGCAAAGCTAGAACACACTAAGGGTTGGACAGTTCAGTGTCTGAAATCACATGAGGTCTAATATAGACCTGAGTTTGCCCAAGTAGTGGGCGTTTTCAAAGAGTTAGAAGCCAATTCAGAGAAGTGAGTTCTCAGGGATGTGAGAGGGACCAACAGTAGGGATTCATGCTATTCAGGGTCAGGACTTCACTACATGTGTTTTTAGATGTGAATGCAGTAGGGTACTCGGATGACAGGAAGTGCACCACAGGTTGTGTGGTGGGTTGTCTTCAGGATTGATCTTGAAGAGGGATACAAACCAGGAAATAGATTAGATGGAGTACAAGTACAGGTACAATGCAGCTATTTATCTCCAAGTGGGAGATTGTTAGGTTGTGGAGCTAAAATCTTCACTAATGTAGACATGGAGGAGGTTGCAGAAGGGTTGCAGAGTGTTACTGTCATCAGCATCAGTCAGGCCAACTGACTTCGACAGAGTAGAGACAGGAAGCAACTGACGTCGGTCAGTAGTCAGCTGGCATCAACGACCCCCAGGCAGACAGGGACCGACATCAGTCACCTGTGTGGTTCGACTGTGAGTATATTATGGGTAGTTAGTTGATGAACCATGTGTTTGCATGTTTAGAGCTAATTTTAGACTGAGAGCTACGGATCTAATTATTGTAATTGGATGTCTAATTATTGTTTGGATGAGATCTATATAATAAACTCATGGATTGTATTGTAAATTAGTGCTAGAGAGTAAGAGAGCAATATTATAAGCTCCTTCTATGTGTGAGGTGAGCAATGGTGTGTTCCTCCTAGTGCCACAGTACCAAGTGTGGGTGCTGGATTGGAGAATTAGTAGGGTTCTTCATGTATGTATGATCTTGGTCATCAGGTGAGCATGGCTTCTATAGGAGATCTACATGGTAAGTAAGATCATTGATTTGTAAATGTATGTGTGTGCAAGGTCAAGGTTCACAGGTGTGCAGAACTAGGTTGATTTGCAGGTGTGCAAGATCAGATAGGACCACAACACAACATGGAGCATAATCAGGTAGGATCTACTTGGAATACAGTGTGTACTCAGATAGAGCAAGAGAGGAAGGCAAGGAAGATCCTTCCATAAGTAAGGTCTATTGAGGTGCAGGTTGTTGCAAGTTCAGGGGAGATCTACTTGGAGTATGTTTGTGTACTTGTGGAGTGCGTGGAGCACTTGTGGTGTGCGTGGAGCATAGGTATAAGGTGAACACCAACTCAGTGTTTGAGTTGGGTGTTGGGACCTAAGAGAGAGAGATTTGAGGAGAGAATTACTATTCACTTGAGGTGTGGGAAGCCTCTAAAGAGGTGGTGGAGAAGAAGTGGCATCTTATTTATTGTATTCTTTTTTGTATGAGTTTTAATACAAGTTGTGTATTGTCTCTCATATCATGTGTTATTTCTGGATTCTAGTTACTTGTTGATTCTGGTTATTTCCGCATATTAAGTTGCTTATATTTGGTAATCAATTGTGTGCTTCTGGTATTCATATCCCAACATGATATGGGAACCTTTTGAAAGTGTTATGACCTCTTTTACATGGATTATTTTGTATTTTTGATGAGTTTTGAATGCCAAATGGAGAAGGTGCATGGAAAAGAGCCTTTTTGAGACTGCTAAGAATGATTTTGCATGTCTAGAAGAATAAGGATGGTTAGGGATCAATCCAATGCATTTGGGGACTTTTTTGTAACCCTTATTAATCAAACTAACCATGAGACCTGAACATATGGAGGGATAAAGGTAGTTTTGGAAGTAAAATCATGAGGGCAATTTCTTATGCCAACATTGCAAGTTTTGTGGCACTTTTCACTATCCTTATGACTTATTTGGACAAGTATAATTCTATGACATGGCATATGTCAACCCACCTCTCTTCCACATGTAATTTTGACTAATTTTCACTTGGAAACACATATCCTTGTGCCTTTTGGACTCCCCTTCTCTCTGTCTTCCTCTAAGTTCTATAAATTGGGCACTTTTGGCGATTGTATAGAGGACTCCACTTGAGTATGGTGAAGCCCTACCAAAATTTTGTGTTGAATCAATAAATATATCTATTTTTACCTCATTAAAGGATTCTCTAAGTGTATTTTATGGTTATTGTCTTGTGCAAGTGTATCTTAACTTACCTTCACATGTCAATTTTCTTAGTACCTTGTGAGTTTAAAGACTTCTCTTTGTAGGTCATCAAGAAGTGTCAAATAGAGCTACAGGTGTAGTGCATAGCTTTTACAATAGTGTGTTTTAGAATGCCTATTATCTAAGGCTTCATATCCTAAGCCAATTCCAAGACCCCATGTTGAAACATTAATGCAAGAAGAAGGTTGTTATTGGATGTAGTGTATGTTAGGCTTCTCTTGGTTCAAAGTACATGTCAAGATTAGAGTAGAGTAGACATTTGGTACATCACCTACATTAGAATAGGTTTAATTTTCATGCTATTTTTAACCCTTTTCATTTCCCAAGTTGATAGTAGTAGGAACATGGGATTAAATGATGCATCAAGGGGAGCTATCCCCTAATCTATAGATCCACCTCTTAATAGGGATACCCACAACACTAAGGTGGTTCCATTGTTACATTTGAACAAGGAGAAGCTTGTCCTATCTCCTAATTGGGTGAAAGTTCAAGTGAGAACATAGTGTCCATACATATTCTCAAAAGACCTAAAAATTAAAATATTCTAAAAAAATCCTTAAAAATTATAAAATCCGTAAAACCTCAAAACATCTTAGTCATCTAGTCATATGTCATCTTGTCTTATGTTCTAAATACACTTGTTATCCTATCTTATATCTTAGTCATCTTATCTTCTTATCATCTTTCCTAGTCTTATATCCAAGTGGTCTCAATCATTTTATCATGTTGTCTTGTCCTATGTTCTAATTTTGGCATCCAAGTCCTTATCCATAACCTTATCCTAATCCAAATCACTAGTCTACTCTTATTCCATACCCTTGTCTAAGTCTATAACTATTGTTTGCTCCACTTATCATAATTCATGAAATACCCATGAGATTAGGTAGTCCCTAAAATGGAAGATGGAGACAATTACAAACTTTCATCCTCCATTTTAGGATTGATCTGAGATCATCTTAGGGCATGGCTACAGGTATTTAACTTCAAAAATTGAGTCTACATGAATAATCTCCAAGAGATGCACTATTACCACCAAAATTTTAATATAAAGTTATTACACACATGTCTAATTATCAAAGGTTATAATGGGAGTTTGAGTATTTTGCTTATCTATTTATATATACAAGGGGAAGGGGTAATTTAGTCCTATGAAACAAACATAAAAAGAGAGGGAAGAGTAATACAAAGAAGAGAGCCTCTAGATCTAGAATGAACTCAATGCATCAACCATCAAACAAAGTGCCCCTACTATAGTTATACCATTGTAGATTGAGTTTCACTAAATTTATACTTCCAAGAACACACAATGAGAAGAGTCTGAGGAAATAGGTTGGTATGCTTCAAATATGAACCCTCACTAAATATGAGTACTAGGAGTTTATAGAAAACTACACATAAACACCCAATGGTAATTTGTAGATTAACACATAAATTAATGAAACTGTAAATAAAAATGAGAGAGCTCAAAAAAGTATTATAATAGCAAAGCACATCATAACCATCACACACATATAGTTTCAGATTATTAATCCAATTAATTTACCATTGACAAGCATTTAGAATGGAGACAAAAGATAATTTAAATGCAACATAAACCCTTTACAAGAAATAGAAATTGTATTCATTAAATGCAAGTGCTGATATAATAATTGATCTTAGCCAATTTTATAGTCTAAAAAGATGAAATAAGAAGCAGGTGAAATCTTTTCTATAATTCGACAACACTTTTGATCAAGTTTTTATTGACCCTATATTATAATACAATTTTGACTTATAGATATGAGGATAGGATTCACCTCAAAAAAGTGTGAGATTCCCATCCTGGGCCATGATGGACACTCATGATAGTTAAAATCATAATTAAAAATTCAAAAAAAAAAAATCCTATGAAACCCATAAAATATCTATGGGAACCATTTAGTTGATACATGGAGGTGACTGTGAAGGTTCAACTCCCAACTGCTTTGATCTAGCATCTCTAGCCTCCAACATAGTCATCATGAGGTCAAACTCCTTGTATATCTTGGAAAGGTTCATTGTGGGCTCCCTAAATATCACCTTGAATTGAGTTGCCAACCTCTAGTAGACTTGGAAGGGTACTTCCATTGATACCTAGACCCTAAAGACCTAGTTGATGCTTGTCATGGATTCTATTGATAGCTCTAACATCACTTGGGACCTTTCCTTATTTGATTTAGTGATATTCTCCCTCATAACCTAGTCAAATTAACCTAGGTAGAATCCAAATTTTCCTTCATCCAACAAGGTGCCATCCAAGTGGAATAACATAGAGATATTGACCTCCTTGAAGTAGGTCAATATCTTCTTCTTGCCCTCTTCCAAAGGTCTAGTTACAGTATGAGCCATGACCAACCACTCATCCATAATAGCCTTCATGTTCTTGGCATATGTCTAATATAACCCCAAGTCTAAGGTTGTTATTAGTTTTAACTCTAGGAACATGCCTTTGTTAATCACCACCTGTAGCTTCCTACACTTTCTATCTGTCTCTGTAATCCTCTCCAAGTAAACATGAGTTTGCTGGATAAGCACATTGGTCTCAACTAGAATCTCCACTACCTTCTCAAAAATTATGAATATTAGTAAGAGGGCATCCTTGACATGCCCAATTATTCTGATGGGGAAAGAGATCTTCACCTAACCTTCCAAGGTCTAAACCTAGCTTTGCATGTCCTCAAGGAACTTTTTTGACATATTATGCTTTTCTAAGAGAATGGAGAGTGGATCCTCAACCATAATTTCTTCCCAAGTGGGCATCCTCACCTTAGTGAAGGAGAATAGATCCTAATATATATACCAAACCATAAAATTCACCTCTTGGATGAACCTATGTGTTAATGTCCTATTCATGCTCCCTGTAGTTTGATTGAAGCTCTATTGTACATCTAGGTTACTCTGGGATGTCATCTCTAGTGCTTGTGACCTTGGGATCACTCCCTAGGTTGTGGGAGGTGTAATGGGGGTGGCTAAGATGGTGGTGGAGGGTAGAGGATAAGTGGTAGGGGAGATGGAGAAAGTGGAAGGGGTGAACAAGGTAAACAATGGAGGGGGAGTGGGATGGGAGCAAAGGGGGAAGGATGAAATGGGAGACCCATAGGAACATATGTGCCTACCACTTCTCTTGGTTCATGCTCATTTTAAGGGGAATTACCCCAAAGAAAGGGTCATTAAATAAAAAGGAAGAGATTGGTTGGTTGAAAACAAATCCTAGGGTACCCTTGGTAATGAAAAGGGGGGCTAGAGATAAATGAACCAAGGTACTAAGATTGGGGCCAAGGGAAATATTGAGGCTAGTGAAAGAGGTTGGATTATAGTAGAAGGCCTTATAGCTAAAGCGAGAGTGTGAACTACCTTTTGTTTTTCTTGGGACTCTTATTCGGGTTGGCCCCAAACACTGTGGTGGAAGGACTAAATGGAATAAGGGGAACCACAAGGGCTAATGGATGAGGAACTAGAACTACTAATAAAGGCATAAAAATGACTAAAGAGAGAACTAGAATAGTTCTTGTTACTAATGGAATACTTTCGATGGTTATAGCCATGTTGATTGATGAAGATACACCTGATGGTACCTAGACTAAAGGCAAACCTAAAGAAGGCATCGAGATAGTTTCAGGTTGTGAAATGGATGGAGTAGAGGGGAATAAAGAGTTAAGGAAGCTTAGGAGGACTATGGATAAAGGTACTTAGGTAAAATATGGAGGGGGTGCAATGGGGAAAAGGAGAGGCATCATTTAAGGATCTTGCAGGACTGGATCAAAACTTGTGGGTATCAGGACTGGGATTTGAAAGGTAGAGGGAGTGAGGGGTGGAAGGGAGCTAGAATAAATGAGAGGTATAATGGGTAGAACATGTGCTAGTGCCTTTTGGGAGCCTCATTTTGAGCTCACCTCAAGACTTTTGGTTAGGTCAAAACTTAGGGTCTATGAAGCATGGGGTCAAAGTGTTAGTGGTTAAGTTGGCTATACCTAGGCTACCTACCTCTGAGTACCATAGGTCTAGCTTGATAATGGTTAGACTATTGGAGTTGTTAGAGGAGGTAGAGGTAGATCCAAGACATGAGGATCAAGATGAATTAGAGGTGGAGCCATTACATGAGGAGTAATATCTATTAAAGGAGGCATAAATGAACTAGAGCATGAGGAGGAAAAGGTGGTGGGATGCCCTACAAAATCCTCCTAGAGATAAAGGAGGAGTTGGTATTAGATCCTCCTCAGATTGGGTATGAGCTGGAGGGGGATCAGATGTGCCTACTACCTTCTTTCCTTTCTTCTTCTTCATCACCATGATCTAGGGTAATACTTATTAGTCATCAATAACATCTAAGTATAGCTTATCATCATCCTCTATTTGATGACCATAGTTGATATTAAGGCAGAATGAATACTGCACCAAGTGATCTCTGATCATTCCCTTGGGGTCCCAATTCTTGAGCTTAACTCTCCCTATGGTGAAGGAGTCTCACCTAAATACCATATTTTAGAGGGTAGGGAAGGCCTTGTCCACATGGTGCATAATATTGATTGAGATTGGTGGGCACACCTTTTGATGGTAGCCTATAAAAAATCCAAAGATGCCTTCCACTAGCTAGTAGGTGATCTCTTGCTCTATCAAATGATTCAGGATAAAATATGACAAATAAAAGGGCTACCTTAGGAAACCCACAATTTTAATCACAATCTCCTCTATATATTATTAATATTCCTTGATGGTGATGATGGATTCTTAGATCACTTAGGATAACTAGGGCATCAGGGCCTCATCAATCATATTATTAAACACCAGATAAAAGTGCTCATAAATGTGATTCTAGTATTAATGGCCATATAATTTGTAAAATACTACATGGATCGCTAATCCCTTGGGAACCCACATAGAAACATTTGAAGGTTTGAAGGAAAACATCCCATAGAGTAAATCCATAAGTTATCTCATCATATAGAAATTATCTCTAGCTTGGGCATCTATGATGGCATTGACCAACTTGAAGTTGATCAATCCTCCCATATTCAAAACTTTAGAGCGTGTGAGGATCATATAGAGTAGGGGTAACCATAGTTTGTTAAAGTATAATAGTTATAGGACTTGAACAAATGGTTTAAGAAAATCATGCCTACTTGGACTTCTTTCTAGAATATGTAGAATATGTATGCATTTATGTCCTCTTTGATGACCCATTTAATGTTCAGGTTCTCAGCCTAGTATTACAAGATGTCATATATTTGGTAGGTCTCCATCCAAGCATTCACCACTACCACATCATAAGAGAATGTGTAATTTTAGAGGGAGAAATGTTGGAGAGTTGTCAATGATGTTATGGTCATGTCATGGAGGGTTCCATGTGAGTGGATGAAGTACCTTGATAGTCTAAGTGACAATGATAAAGTGTGCAATGTGCTTATCCTAGTATGCTTGAAGTAGGCTTGGTTGATCTTATAGTTTCACATGGTTAAGGATGATTAGGGATTAATATGATGATTTGAGGATGTGAAATAGGTCACATAAGAGGTTTTCTATGCTTTGAGTTCTTGTGTGCATGAGTGGAATTCATTTGGTAGTTCATAGTTTTCATCTAGACCTTTTTGCATCTAATGGTAGAGAAATCTAAGTGAGAAAATTGATAATGTTAGCATTATCATGTGTGGATGAGTCAAGAGGATTTGGTAATATGGTTGTGATCAAATTAGTCCCAAGTTTTTATGGTTTAAGTTTTAGGTCATGCAATAAGGCACAACCAAAGATATGTGGGTGCAAAGTTGGCTTCTCAGACAGAATTCACTAAGCTTCCATACTTGGCCAAAATTTCAAAGGAGCTCAAGCCAAGCCAAGTAAATGTATTGATGTAGTAATATTTTGAACATGTATTAATTTCATAAGGATTTGATCATATGGGTATATTTATTTTTGTGCCTAGTTACTATGCACTAAATTTTAGGTCATGCGATGAAGTGCAAGAAAAGATATGTAGTACAAAGTTGACCTCCCAAGTAGTTTGAATGTATTTTCTAAGTTCAACTAGATTTGAGTAAGTATTTTGATGATGTTATATTTCACATGCATAAAGGTTTCAAGAATAAATGGTCACATGGGTTTTTTCAATTTTGTGCCTAGTTTCTATGTGCTAAATTTTAGGTCATGCAATAAAGTACATCAAAAGATATGCATGTGCAAAATTGGCTTTCCAGGCATTTCTAGGTATAGTTGGCTCTTTGGTAGAAAATATAAATAAGAATATTAATGGAATTATATCTCAGATGTATAAAGGTTTTAGGATCAGATTTATAAATGGTTGGATTCCCCTATGAAAGGTGATCTTATGGTTCAAATCACAGATCATGCATTTAAGTGTAATAAAAGTTATTAAGGTTCAAATTTAGCTTCTTAGACAGATTGCAATGGTTCCCATAGTCAATTTTGCACAAGGTAAAGTTCAAGAAACTCCAGAGGAGATAAATAGAGTGCATTTTATCCAAGATGTTAGGAATTAGTGAGATGGTAAGAAGTGTTTGAGGTTTAACACTGAGTAAAGGTAAAGGATAAGGATCTAACGATTCACATTTAATCATGTGATTGAGATCGATAGTGTGAGTGGAGTCAAAATGGTCAACCTATTTAAAGTTTAATATAATTAAAGACCAAGATCCTTAAAATAATATCAACAGTGTATGATTTATCTAAGAAGTGAGGACACGAGATGATGGCAAGGTATTCGAGGTTTAACTATGATCATTGGCATTTGAATTTTGCAAAGGGAAAAACCAATGCTATGTATTTTGTCTATAACTTTTTGATCTAGGATGAATTTTGTT
This sequence comes from Torreya grandis, assembly GCA_037957365.1. NCBI lineage: Eukaryota > Viridiplantae > Streptophyta > Pinopsida > Cupressales > Taxaceae > Torreya > Torreya grandis. The sequence continues at coordinate 230,667 of JARHVA010007506.1, forward strand.
GGGTAAATATTTTGTCGACCAGCTAACTAGTGAGCAAAATAGGTCTCTTCAACCACAGCATAGGGAGATTGGTTGGCCAGATGTGCAGGTTTACTACATCAATAGGGGACAAATCTCTCCTCTCATCAAGGGGAGGTTCCCTATGAATATGTAGGAGCTATATACTATATATATGCAAAAAATAACACTCAAGGCTAGGATACACCATCCATCTCTCTTCTTTTAGAGATGATGTTCACAAACAAAGGAGAAAATCTTGGTGAAAACACTAAAGGCACTTCTCTTCTTTCAGAAGTGTTATTGTAGGGAACAACATGAGTTCTTTCAGGGAGTGACAAGTAACTGGTAACCAAGGGCATAGTAACCAACAGCCTAAGATGTAGCACAAAGTCTCCACCTTGACTACCCAAGAGTGAGATACGAAGGACAATGAGGGCATAAAGTCATCCCAAGGTCCTTTACATAGGAACAAAAAATGAAGAATAATGAGGGCACAAAGTCATCCCAAGATCCTTTACACAAGAACAAAAAGAAAACACTCTAAAGGCAATTATGGGGGCACAAAGTCTCTCCACAATTGGCTTCAGGACACCTTGATTACTTCCACTAGTTCTGCTTGTTAGATCAAATAAACAAGAACACATTCAGAAGATAGACATAAGAACAATCTCCTAAAATGATACAAGCTATAAAAACACAAAGTTTTCAAGTCACTTGCTTTCTCATTCAAATAAAATAATATGAACAACAATCTGAGCTCAAAGTCTTAGTATTAGCCTTTCAATTTGGGAAGAGTTTTGCTTCTATATTAAGAAGATCTCCTTTTCATAATGAGAGAAATTATAATGTATAGCAACCAAGCAAGGCTTGGCACTCTTTCCCATGGGACGAACCATGCTACAGTCAATGCCTTTAATGCACCTTTAGTTCTATCTAGAGGGCCATGCTAAGAATAGTGTCTTGCTTTAACTATGGCATGTCTATTCATCTAATATGTCTCTTCCTAGGTCTGGATCATCTGGTCTATCCCCTTTGATGTCTGCACAACTATCCATTTTGTCTTTACTCTAGAGGAGACTAACAAGCCACACCTTCAATGTTTGCAAACTCAAAAATCTATTCTGCAGACTATTCCAGCTATCGAAATAACTTCTATGTAGATATTTCCCTCTTTATCTCTTCTTTGTTTTGTCTTTTCCTAGAAATTGAGCCCTTAGGGCTATTATCTTAGCTTTGCTATCTCTTTCGGCTCCTCCATCAATGGTTCTTCCCTTTGGTGTTTTGACCTTTAAATGCATTTGAGCCCGTGCTCAAGCCTTCAAAGATCAATGGCTATTTCATTTCCATGAATTTGACATCTTCGGGCCCGTCACTGTTAGGAAACCAACATCTAGTTTGTTTCCCTAAATTTGATGGCTGTGGGGACATCACCAAACATCTGGATCCTAACGGCTAGTTCATAGTGTTTAACTTTGATGTCTGCAAGCCCGTCGCTTTCCTTGACAATTCCTTCAGCGGGCTTTTCTTTTGGATTTTCCTTCAGACATTTTGTCTGAAGGAAATGTTCCTTTCCTTAGTTGTTTCTTCCTGCTTGCTTCTACTTTCTATCGGGTTAATTCCTTCAAAAAAAGTCTGAAGAAATTCCTTCAGACTTTTTATTTGAAGGAAACGTCCTTAACAACTTTGCGACGGGATTTCCTTCTGAAGGAATTCCTTTGCTCGCTTAGCCTTTGAAATGGTCCACCTACTCCCCACCTACCCTCTACAATGGCTATTTGACCTCCAAGGTTGCCTTTCAGAAAAGTTGCAAGGGTCCATTTTGGCTCCTACATGCCATCTGCAAGGGTACTTGTCCTTCGGGCTCTTGGAAGACCCCTTTGAACTTCTAGATTGAAAAAATGGCTAAGTGTTGAACCTATTCTTTCTTATAGAGTCTGTAAAATTTGAGTCTATAGAAATGAACCTGAATACAGAGTCTATAGAAACCAAGTCCGTAGTTTTCTCTAACCTTGAAAGAGTCCATAGATTTGAGCCTGCCTGTAGAGTCCGTAGATTGAAGCCTATGGAGTTTGTATAAATGAGCCTACGGAGTCCGTAGTTTCAATCCTGTAGAGTCCATAGATTCAAGCCTATAGAGTCCATAGATTTTTGAGAAAGCTTTGAAAAATGAAGAACCTGAATGCTTAGAACAATTTTTGAAACGGGAAGAGAGGATTTTGGTTTGTAGGACCAAAATAGTTTAAATATTATGCCAAAAATGAGTGATATTTTTGGGGGACAAAAGCTGGCTCCAGTTGGGGAACTTCCTTCAGTTGAAAACTTGGAACAACTGAGGGGAGTAGAAACTAGAATCTCTAGTGCCTTGAAGTGTGCCATTGGGCTATGGAGTCATGCTACCCAAAAAAAAAAGGTGCCAAAAATGTAAATGAAAAGCACAAAACATAACTAAAGACTATACAAATATACATATGTACAAATGACCTTATCTGATGCCTCAAAATTTGAAGCACTTCAAATGCCACCCACTATGAGATAGTGAAAATGGTGTTCCATCTTGATAAACTAGTAAGAAACCATTTTCTCCCTAAAATCGGTGATGGGCAAATGGAACTCTCCACCAGGAACCACATTTTCTGTGCACTCCTTTTGGTTCTCTCTTCTTGCCCCATGGCAAGACGTGGTCTTCAATCTGAAAACCATAACTCCTTGCTCTCTTGGTGAAGAGTTCCTTTTTCTAACTTTGGAGTATAGTAGTATGGTCCACTACCATAGCTTGTTGTTCTGCTGGTTCAGTTTAACACATATTTTGATTGTCAGCATCAAACTCCTCACAAACCATCAGCTCAACATCTACTTTAGTGTGAAGGAGTTTGACATCTTGGTATTGAGCAGCCTTCAATCCAAGCAATAGAGATTCACATTTAGTTGTGTTGTTGGTGTTGCTAAACTTCAACTTGCATGAAAGAAAAATATCTCCTTGAGGAGATATCAACACAGTCCCAGATCGAGCATTGGTAGAAGAATTACTGCCATTAAATTCTAGGATCCAAGCATCATTAAAAGCTAATCTTCTATCAAATTTATCTTCATTAGAGATGGAAGATCCTTCTTCATTTATATTGCACCCTACCAATTCTTTTGATGTCTTGTTTGGATCAATTCCTGGATTGCTGCTACAGGACTTTCATCTATAGAAACATGAACATCCTTTGTGGTCAATAAATAATTACCCTTGACCAAAGACTCAAACAAAATTTGAGCTGCAAGGGCTGACATTTAGGTTACCACATAGTTTGCCTCATTTTTAGGGAGCAATCTCTTCATTATGCCCTTGACATGGATCCTTGCCTTAGACAAGTCCATACTTAGTTCTCCACCAATGTCCAAACTGCTTAGGATTGGCTTGCAAGAATTCAAATTCAGTCATTTGAATTTTGGATTTCTTGACATGATCAATTATGTCAAATGACTGAAATGGACTAGGAAGAGAGGATGGGAGTTCATGTTTTTGGTTTTTGGGAGGGGGAGGACTAGCCTACGAATTTGAAGTTGAAGGTGCAGAAATGATTGGGGTACTTACTTTTTTAGCAACTACTGGGTCCTTTGGCTGGAAAGGTATAGTGGTTCCACGCTTAGCAATTGAAATTGCTAGTTGAGGTCGCTCCTCTATCTTCTCTTTATCAGCTTGCTGGGCTGACTAATTTTTGGACCGGGTGAACACAGCATATGATCCCTCATATGCTTTACCTTTACTTCTAGGTTCATCCTGATAATTTAAGAAACCAATGTTGGAGTTGCTAGCTAATTCTTCTTCTTCCTCAATGAAGAGATTAGCATCATTTTCTTTCTCAAACTTAGGTTAGAAAGAGAAATCACGCTCAGTTTCTAGATATCTAACTACTGAGTTGGTTGGAGGTGCTTCAAGGGCAAGGTTCCTCTATAGAGGAGGAAGACGGTTTGGCTGCCCTTGATTCCTAGCAGCATTGCCTTGGTATGCCTGATTCTAAAATGTCCTCCTTGGCATATCTTGATTAGGAGGAACAGACATAACTTGGGCCATTTGTTTTTTCAAGGCTAGCAGTTTATTTCCCAACTTTTACACCATTGGGTCAGTGGTGGCTATAGGTGAGTATTCAGAAGATGAAGATGATTTACCTCTATTCAGATCTCTCTTTATCTTTCCTACCAAGATAAGGTCATCTTCCACTTCAGTAGCCATGTCTTGAGTAGCCTCAAGGTGTATGTGGCTTGCACATCTTAGCAAAAAACTCACTTTAGGTAGCTATGAGTTGATGAAGAAGCATTTGAGGTTTTTGGGCATTCGTTGAGCAATTACAAGAATTTTGTTCCTGAGCTTGTCAAACTTGGCAATGAAATTACTCATAGGTTCATGAGGTTCCTTATTCATTTATGTGAGCTGGGATAGAAAGGCATGTGCATCTTCTATAGTCTTGAACCTAGCTTCAAATTTAGCTTTGGGCGTGTCCCAGTTAGTCACTGACCTAGCTTACAGATGGTAAAACTAGTTTGCAGCAGCACCTTGTAGTGTTTCCATGAAAAGCCTGACTACCACATCCTCAAAATCCATGTCTATCACACCACAGGCTATGCTGAAAGCTGCATTGTGTTCATTAAGATGAACTCTCCCATCACCAAAGAATTTTCATATATTCTTATTTGAGCTGCATGGAAGTTCATGTAGAGGTGGAGTAAGATTGAGTGGACCAAAAGAGTTACCCAGAGGCCTTGAACTACCATGATGGGATTATGAAAAAGATGGATAAAAAATTTGGGTAGCGTATGTATGGGCAAAGCTTTGCTAACTACAGAAAAGGAAGCTCTACCTTGTATTGGTGACCTGGTGATGGTAGGAGGAAGACTCCTAATTTGTTGAAGGTGAGGTTGTGGAGGAAACAAATCAAAATTGCTCTGTTGCACCAACTCAAAAATAAGGTCAACAACACCTTGAGATTTTTGGCTTCTTGTATAGCGTGGAGCTACCAGATTGTAAGATAAAAATGAGAAAGAACTGGTCCTACTTCAGCTTGAAGCTTGAGACTTCAAATTGTGCATTCTATCCCAGTGGCTCTGGTTTTTTAGACCAGATAATATAATGGAGATGGAGGAAGATGGTAAGGCTATAATGATAATGGGTAAGACATGGAATGAAGTCACCAAAGTCTATAATGGATAAGGGTAGGGACTGCTTCAATCTAAAACTTGAGGCTTCAAACTACACATTCATCCCTAGCAGAGTCACCAAAAAGACTATTGGGTGAATATTTTGTCAACTAGCTAATTGGTGAGCAAAATAGGTCTCTTCAACCACAACATAGGGAGATTGGTTAGCCAGATGTTCAGGTTTACTACATCAACAGTGGACAAATCTCTCCTCTCATCAAGGGGAGGTTCCCTATGAATATGTAGGAGCTATATACTATATATATATGCAGAAAATAACACTCAGGGGTAGGATACACCATCCATCTCTCTTTTTTTAGAGATGACATTCACAAACAAAGGAGAAAATCCTGGTGAAAATAATGAAGGCACTTCTCTTCTTTCAAAAGTGTTCTTGTAGGGAATAGCAAGAGTTCTTTTAGGTAGTGACAAGTAACTGGTAACTAAGGGCATAATAACCAACAGCCTGAGATGTAGCACAAAGTCTCCACCTCGACTGCCCAAGGTTGAGATACAAAGGACAATGAGGGCAAAAATTCATCCCAAGGTCCTTTACATAGGAACAAAAAATGAAGGATAATGAGGGCACAAAGTCATCCCAAGATCCTTTACATAAGAACAGAAAGAAAAGACTCTAAAGGCAATTATGGGGGCACAAAGTCTCTCCACTAGTTCTGCTTGTTAGATCAAATAAACAAGAACACATTCAGAAGATAGACATAAGAACAATCTCCTAAAATGATACAAGCTATAACAACACAAAGTCTACAAGTCACTTGTTTTCTCATTCAAATAAAATAATATGAACAACAATCTGAGCTCAAAGTCTCAGTATTTGCCTTTCAATTTGGGTAGAGTTTTGCTTCTATATTAAGAATATCTCCTTTGAATAATGAGAGAAATTACAATGTATAGCAACCAAGCAAGGCTTGGCACTATTTTCCATGGGATGGCCCATGCTGTAGTCAATGCCTTCAATGTGCCTTCAGTTCTATCTGGAGGGCCATGCTAGGAATAGTGTCTTGCTTTAACTATGGCATGTCTATTCATCTAATATGTCTTTTCCTGGGTCTAGATCATTTGGTCCATCCCCTCTGATGTCTGCATAACTATCCATTTTGTCTTTACACTAGAGGAGATTAACAGGCCACGCCTTCAATGTTTGCAAGCTCAAAAATCTATTCTACAGACTATTCTAGCTACCAGACTAACTTCTATGTAGATATTTTCCTCTTTGTCTCTTCTTTGTTTTGTCTTTTCCTAAAAACTAAGCCCTCGAGGCTATTATCTTAGCTTTGCCAGCTCTTTCAGATCTTCCATAAGTGGTTCTTCCCTTTGGCATTTTGACCTTTAAATGCATTCAAGCCTGTGCTCAAGCCTTCAAAGATCAATGGCTATTTTATTTCCATGAATTTGACATCTTCAGGCCCATCATTGTTAGGAAACTAATAGCTAGTTTGTTGCCCTAAATTTGACAACTGTGGGGACGTCACCAGATGTCTGGATCCTAATGGCTAGTTCATAGTGTTTAACTTTGATGTTTACAGGTCCATCGCTTTCCTTGACAATTCCTTCAGCGAGCTTTTCTTCAGGCTTTTCCTTCAGACAGAAGTCTGAAGGAATTCCTTCAGACATTTTTTCCAAAGGAAGTGTTCCTTTCCTTAGTTGTTTCTTCCTGCTTGCTTCTACTTTTTATCAGGTTAATTCCTTTGGAAATAATTCCAAAGGAATTCCTTCAGACTTTTTTTCCAAAGGAAACATCCTTAACAACTTTGTCATGGGATTTCCTTCTGAAGGAATTCCTTTGCTCGCTCGGCCTTTGAAATGGTCCACCTGTTCCCTGCCTGCCCTCTACAAGGGCTGTCTGACCTCCAAGGTTGCCTTTAAAAAAAGTTGGAAGGGTCCATATTGGCTCCTACGTGTCCTCTGCAAGGGCACTTGTCCTTCGGGCTCTTGGAAGACTCCTTTAAACTTCTCGATTGAAAAAATGGCTAAGTGTTGAACCCATTTCTTTCTTGCAGAGTCCATAGAATTTGAGTTCGTAGAAATGAACCTACCTACAGAGTTCATAGTTTTCTCTAACCTTGAAAGAGTCCATAGATTTGAGCCTGCCTACAGAGTCTGTAGATTCAAGCCTACGGAGTCCGTAGAAATGAGCCTACAGAGTCCATAGTTTCAAGCCTACAGAGTCCATATATTCAAGCCTACAGAGTCCATATATTTTAGAGAAGCTTTGAAAAATGAAGAACCTAAATGCTTAGAACAATTTTTGAAAGGGGAAGAGAGGATTTTGGTCTGTAGGACCAAAATAGTTCAAATGTTGTCCCAAAAATGAGTGATATTTTTGGGGGACAACAAATTTGATGGTACTATAAAAATAATTTTTTAGAGGATTCCATGATGCATCTAGTGAATCTAGTTAGATGGTATGATTAGTTTTATAATAAAATATATTTTGATCCAAAGTTAACTATGTGATTGACTGTGTTCTACAAGTGACTTGAGAAGGTTGTTTGAGCTTGTTTTGTTATTGTTCGGATGTCTCATAATGAATTAGCTATTGGAAAGTGTTTTAGGATACTATTGGATGATTTGTGTGGTATTTGTAATCTTGACCAATTGATATAAAGTATGAAATTTTTTTAATAAGTTGATTGTGTATTTGTTCATGGTGTTCTTATGAACAAGGCTAATGTTTGAGTTGATTAAGCTCACATAAAAGAGTAAAATTATGACTGTAAGAATTTTAGAATGTTAAAGGGGTCATATGGAGTGGACCTATGTATTTGAAAGTGGTCATGTGTTCTTATTTTTATTTTATGAAGTGTTAAATGGGTGAATAGGTCTTCATGAGACCTATAAGGGCTACAAAGTCCTAATTGAAAGGTGTTGATGCTTAAGGGTGACCCATAGATGTTATGGCCAAAATTTGAGGATGGTACTAAGCTATGCCTTAATGTGAGAGAAGCTTTAAGGAATAAGGCATGTCTAATAGCCAACCAAGATAGTGATGTTCATGAATGCTCTATAAATAGTGAAACTAAATGTGATGGTTTCTAGACTTGTATGAGGTGTGTGCATATGAAAGTTGTGAAGTGAAGGAGAGGGAGAGTGATTTATAGATGATTTGATGAAAAGAGTAGATTAAGGATGAGCAAAGAGGTCTAGGGTGATCCAAAAGGATTTTTTGGATGATTTGAGTGTGAGTGAATGATAGATGCAATCTCTATGATCTTGGTGGCTGATTTGAGAGACAGATCAGAGTGTGGACTGTGTGTATGACCATTTGGTCATGTTATTGATATGGTGATATAGTTATTTTTGAGGAGTGAAGAGTAATCCAAAAGGTGGATTTGGATGCATTGAGTGTGTAGAGTTGAAGAGAGCTGATATACTTTGTATCTCCATCATATTGGCAAGCAATTAGTGTTCAAGATATGTTCTGTTTATAGGTCTTATTGTGTCTGCTCAACATCTAGGGGGTTATATCCTCTTTGTAAGGTGAAACTTGATAAAAGTCTAGTTGTTGTGGTTTCTCAACTAAACATGTGTTGTATCACCTTATGGGATTGTAGTCTCACTAAATAAGGGATGGTAGTTCCTTGATTAGTTGTAGCTGGTCTAAATTGGTTCTTATTATTATTATAGGATAGTAGTCCAATTGTAGGTTATAGTGGGTTTTCTCCCCCAAAAGGGTTTACGACATAGGTCATGTGTTATGTGTTTGATCTTGTATTGTCTCTCTTATTTATTTCTATGAATGATATATATGCTTCATAAAATTCTTTTGGTAATTGATTAAGAGTTTAAAAGGATTGAAATTGAAGTTGGATAATCTAGTCTCACTGATTCACCCCCTCTTCTCAGTGATTGTACCTCTAATAATTGGTATCAAAGTAGGTCCTTTGGTAAAGGCTTGATACCTTGAAGGTGATCCAAGGTACAATATAGTTAGTCATTAAGGAGGTTTCTCTACTAAGTAAGCACTGATGTTTAATAGATCCAATTATGCTTTTTGGAGTTCAAGGATGAGGACCTACATCATGTCCCTAGGGTTTGAAATTTGGTAATATGTTGTGGATGGTTATTCTACACCTACTATTCCTCCATCCAGTGTTGTAGATAAGAAGTTGTTTGAGAACAATTCTAAGGCAATGAATACTATTACTTGTGATATTTCAAAGACTGAATACACCAAGGTAATCCATTGTACATTTGCCAAGTAAATGTGGGATAAATTTAAGACTATTTATGAAGGATACTCAAAAGTTAAGTTGGCAAATTTACAGACTCACCAAAGACAATTTGAGAGTCTTAAGATAATGGAAGATGATTCTATGGCATCTTTTCTACATAGATTTGATGAGATTATGAGCATCATCAGAGGTATTGGAGAGAACCTTGAAGAGGCTACTTTAGTTCAAAAGGCATTAAGGTCTCTTTCTATCAAGTTTAATTCAAAAGTGTCTGCTATAGAAGAAAGTTATGATCTTACTAAGTTGAAGATGGATGAATTGCATGACATCCTTACTGCTTATGAGATGAAAATAAATGATGATATACCACCAAAGAATGAAGCAATATTCAAGATAAAGATGAAGCCTAAGAAGAAGTTTCAAGGTAAGAAACCCAATGAGGATGACATTTTTGATATTGATGAGGATGAACTAATTTTTTTGTTTACAAAGAAATTAAAAATGGGGTCAGGAAAGTATAAGGGTAAACTACCCTTCAAATGCTTCAATTGTGGAGAGGTAGAACATTTTTATAATAAGTTCCCTCATAAGCATAAGAAGAATAATGATGAAGAACATGGTTAATACCAAGATGAAGACAAGAAAACATACATGAAGAAAAGATCTAGAATGTATAACAACAAGAATAATTCTTTCAATAACAAGAAGAGTCTCTACACCAATAAAGATTGTAGCTCATCAGATGAAAATGAAGATAGTGACTCAGAGTATGTTTATGAAGATGAAGGTCCTATTGAAGATGAAGCATTTTTCATGGCTGAGGAAGGAAGTTACTCATATCAAAAGGAGTTTACTTGGAGTGATTCAGATATTGATAGAGATGAGGTGGACTGTGAGACTAAATTGATGAATGCCCTTGAAGAACTGAAGATTAAGAAGATGAAGTAAAAAATCAAGGACTTTGAGGAACAATTCAGTGTGTATGAAGCAAGAATGAATGAAGACACTAAGGAACATGAAGACTTGGTCAAGCATCTTAGATGTTAATTAGAAATACTGTCTACAAGCTTGAAAGCTAAAGAAGATGAATGTTCAAGGTATGTAATTGAAAATGAGTCATTGAAATTTGAGTTAGAGAAGACATCTAGTAAGGTGAAGTCATTTGTGAGATTTGAAAGAGCTCAAGTGATCTAGAAAATATTCTAAATGATCAAAAGCATGCAAGTGATAAAATTGGTCTTGGATACAAAGAAGAACCAAATAATGCAACTCAAGATAAGATGAAGACTAATGTGAAAAAAAATAATATAACTTTGAAGACCAATCATTAGATAAGAAATGAAGATGCTAATAGACTAAAGACAAATTAGATTATCCAACCAAATGCCATGAGGTATGCAAGTTTCAATGGTTACTATTACACATGTAATAAATTTGGGCATAGAGATAGACAATGCAAGAGACCTGTTAGAAATGAGTTTGCATGGAACTATGATGAGGGTCATCAGTAAAAAGGTGTAAATAAATTTAAGTGTTTCAACTGTCTTCATGAGGGACACTTTTCTAAGTAGTGTTCAAATAAGGTAAGGCAAGGTGGTCTTCTTCAAAAGAAGGAGTTTGTTTTATCGGTTATGACATAGAAAACATTAAAATATTTTGTCCATAGCAGGTTGGTCAAGTTGAGTTCACTTCAAAAAGAATGGTTTGCTACAACTATGAGAATATTGGTCACATTCCTATCTTTTGTAACCAAAGGCCATCAAATCAAACTGAGTTCAATCAGGCTCCTAGAGTGTAAGGAAGAAGGTAAGTTAACTCATGAAAACCAAAGGTGGTAAGTATGAGTCATGATGGGTCTAGTAGTCCAAGTAATTTATTTTATATGGTGGAGAATGATACAAAAGTTAAAGAGTGTCATGGGCTTTCATTGTCTGCTAATGTTGTGGATAAAGAGACTGAGGCTAGTTCTATGGTGAGTATGGATCCAAGTGAACATCCTGCTGTTGCTAAGCAAGTCTCATGCAAAGAAAATTAGTTGTTAATGCCTAGTGATGAGGTTATAAACTACAAGGAAGATTATTTAGATGAAAAAGTATGTCATGAATCTTTGTTGTCTCCATGTATTATCAATTCAATCTTAGAAGAAAAGGAGAATATTATAGTGTTTGAGCATGTTGCTTCTCTTAAGCCTAGGAAGAAGAAGAGATATAAGTATCAAATTACCAAGGAGGAGAAGGAATATGAGGAGTTGTGGGAAACTCTTGGTTTCACACTATTCTTAGACATTATGAAGTAGGGTGTCTCTGTCTATGATTCTTAAGAGACTCCTTTCAGTGGAGAAGCAAGTGTTGTTGTGTATGGCTTATCTGTAGGGTTAGAATAGGTGTTTGTAGGTGGTCTAATGAGATTGATTAAATTTCAAGAATATTTTGATGCTCAAAAAGGTATATGTACTTTTTTGTGATGTGTTCTATGTAGTTTTGTGTCTTGATCATCCTATTTGTGCCTATTAAAGATTTTTATGTGCTCTTGATTTTCTCAATTTTTGCTTAAGGGGAAGCAGGCCTAAAATAGGTTATAGGAATTCAAAGTTACCAAAGGTATGGAGGATCAAATTTTGGTCTAGAAGTGTGTGATGGTTATCTCTAGGTGTGCAAGACGTTTTAGAGGAGGGTGTTGACTAGAAGGAGGTTTGTTCACCTTGTTTGTTTTGAGATTCTAGGGTTTTGGGCTTTGCTAAAAAAATTATTTGATTTATGAGTTGAGATTTGAGGCTTATTAATAGATTGAATGGGTCAAATGGGTTATCAAATCAAGATTCATAGAGATTTGAAGATTTGTGGATATCAAGTTATTCAAGTTTTTGTCAAGATGGAGACTTAATTAGCTAGTAGGTTTATGAAGGAAGTATGTTGTAGAGGATGAGATAGGTAATTAAAATTGGTGTGCTTGAGGGGGAATATGATAGACTATAGACATGAAGTTTCAAGTATTGAAGGTGCATCTACTAGAAATTATGGGCTCTGTAAGTTCCAAGTAGGGCTATAAGGAGTCTGAACAGGCCTAGTAATGAAGAAAAGTGTTTTTTTCTCAGTTTCTCCAAAATATCAAGGCATGTATATTTCAAGGTGAGTTATTATGTTAGTTTAGAACATGTTTCCTATTTTTTGAGTGGCATGAATTTGTGTTGATGATCCTTGAGGTGGCTTAAGAGAGAAGGCTAGTAAACCTATGTGGTGATTCTTCATGGTGTGTGGAGATCTGAAGATGCTAAAAAGATGTAATGGATTATATATCTTAGGGGGAGTCCCTCTTAGATGTTTCCTAGTGAGTTCCATTATATTTTAATGTTTTATGTGTTCTCTCTTCATTGATCACAGTGCTTGGTTAAAGAGTGTTGGCATGTAGCAAGAGGAGGTTGTCAAGGTAAGAAGAGGTAGGCTCAAAGTAAGGGGGAGTTTTTAATATCTTTATAATATTGTATTATCCTATTGTTATTATTTTTTAGGTCCTAAATATTAGTTGGTGCCCACTTTGTCATTGTGTCAAAGGGGGAGAAAGTTCCTATTATGGAGTGCTTGAAGAGAGAAGGAAGGTGAGCTGTAAATTGTTATATGATGGTTGTTGACATCAATGAGAAAGGGGGAGATTGTTGGAGAGTTGTCAATGATTTTATGGTGATTTCATGGAGGTGTATAGGTAAGTGTATGAAGTGACTTGATAGTGTAAGTGACAATGACAAAGTGTACAATGTTTTTGTTCTATTATACTTGAAGTAAGCTTGGTTGGTCTTCTATTTTGGCATGGTTAGGGATGAATATGATGATTTAAGGATGTGAAAGAGGTCCCATAAGAGGTATTATATGCTTTGAGTGCTTGTGTGCATGATTGGAATTCATCTAGTAGTCAATAGTTTTCATCAGGACTTTTTTAGGTCTAGTGGTAGAGAAATATGAGTGAGCAAATTGAAGATGTTAGCATTCACACATGTGGATGAGTCAGGGGGATTTGGTAATATTGTTGTGATCACATAATTCCAAGTTTATATGGTTCAAGTTTTAGGTCATGTAATGTGTAGACACCTAAATCTGGCCACTGATAACCTCCAACTAGGCTTGTGACCAATTTCCACCCAAAATGCACAATTTGCCTTAAAAACACTAAAACATGATAAAAGATGTGAAAATAACATATTAAAATGTTGATTTTGGCTAGGGTATCCCTAAATGGGGCAATGAAATTTATGGGCTGGCTAACTTTGATTAGTTCATTTCGAGTCAAAATGCCAATTTTGCACCTAGGTGCTCTGGATTGCTCTTTCCTATCAAATCTTTTGCACAAGACATGTGCCTTCGTTATTTGTTGCTGGTAACATCCTAAATGAGAGTACAAATCCAATGCATCTAAAATTTCCTTCCAATTCTAATATAATCAAATTTTGAACTAATAATAAGGCATTTTGATCAATTTAAGTAATTTGTGCAAAAAGTGCTTAATCATGCTTAAGAGCTAATTAACCCAAATTAAGGCCTAATAAAAAATTCCATAGAAACTTGTTGAATACTTATTTCTGGAAATGAATATTGAATATTTGCATCATCAAGTGACCTTATTTCATGGGAAGACATCCCTAAGCCATAAATGCCACAAATATCAAGATTCATGCCCTCCATGTCTCATCAATGCCTTCCATGATGCCCTGTATGCCTCTTAATTGCCCCTTCTTCTAATGTCATGATGAGGATAAATAAAAACTTAATTCCAAAAATTGAATTAATCCTCAAACACACATCTCAATCTTGAGATGGATGGTTGAGGTTGATTCTGATCAAATCCAAAAATCCATAAATAGAGAGGCCAAGAACATCATTTCTAAGCTATTTTGGTGTAAAGTTATTATGCTTAAATATCTTCAAAGGATTTGATAATGCAAAGTTATAATTCCAAATTGATTCCAAGCCACAAGCCAAAGGTGCCAAGGAGAAGAGGAGATAACCAAGCCTCTTTTGATGAAGACTTCATGAGCACAAGCTGAATAAGCCACCAGTACAAAGGCATTTGGAGCATCCAAAGAAGGTGAAAGAATTATTGTGTTTTCATTCCTTAATTTTTAGTTGTGTTTGTCATTTGATTTTGTTAACTAAGCTCTCCTGCCTAGAGATTTTATGTTATTAGTATGTTTATTTTATTTTTTTTTCATTTTGGAACTAACACCATAATAACCATCCTCTCTTGAGTCAAATTCCAAGATCACATTATGGCACGTCTGGTGGGACAAGACACATCTCACACTTGAAGGAGATCATTTTACAACTCTTAAATATTTATTTGAGCCTTTAGAACGTTTGCAAATTGATTTTCTAACTTTATTTTGCCATTTTTGTTTGCCATGGTTTTTGACAGTAACCGACATCGACAAGTAATACTGACATTGATTACCTACTTAACCAATGTCAGTTAGTAAAATTGACATTAGTTAGCTAAAGTAACCGATGCCAGTGGTAATAACTTATGTTGATCATTGTGTTTTTCTAAAACCATAGATTTGAGAGGTACTTTTTCAAAGTTCATTGTTTCAAGCTAAAAAGGGATTCAAAGGTAAAGGAATGCTAACAATTTTGCTACAGGACCAAGCTTGATATTTATTCAAAATATGTTTAAATCACCTTTGCATGCTTAAAAATCAATTAAGAACCTTATTTTGGGTGTTTAACAAAGAATTTAGATTTTTTTTGTGAATGTTTTCAAAGTTTGTAACTAAGACCAAGGGGTCAAATGAATACCACCAAATCTTTCATTTTGGGCTTAAAATTGAACACACTTGTCAATTCTTATTTTTAATAGTTATATAATCAAATTGTTGTTTGGAAAAAAGAGGAATGTTGCATGTATGCTCTTCTATTTGTCCCCTATAGGGAATCCTTGGAATCAAATTGCCATTCCTATTACAAGTAGCCTAGTCCAAGGCTTAGAAAGAAAGTCATCTAAATCACTCCCCAAAAACTTATCAAAGTTTGGGTGACCTTGAAAATGACCCTAAAGTATTTCTACTTTCATGCTTTCTTTATTTTTATGCATCTTGGAATGTGAGGGGGACTTCATCACCTCCCACAAGTTATTTAAGGAAGCTTTTACCTAGGGTTTCATCTCCCAGCATTGACTTAATTTGGCTCCTTTAGAGCTACACATGGAATGTAGTGGCACTTTGGAATTTGGACTACACTGAGTGAACAACAGGATGTAGTGGTTGAAAAAAGGACTAGACCTTTTTGCAACAAGCCAAGTGATACAAACCCAAAATTTATTCTTTTCTTTTGCATTTTTTGGCATGAAAGTCATTGTGCAATTGATTCCCTAAGATCATTTAGAAACTTGTTAGATCTTAGACAAATCCCCACCTGTTACAAAAGTATTATTGGTGCAAGGTGCACCTCAAGGTCCATGTCATAGTACTATCATTTGAGAGAAGGAGGGTGTAAAAACCCTACTATATAATGCACATTTACTTTTGGATGAACACTTAAAATCCTCTCAAATGACGTATATTGATGGATTCCAATAATACCAAGCAACCTTTTCAGTTTAGGTTTTAATAATGATTAATTAGTTGGTCTTGTAATAGTTTAAAGTCTTGTTTGGAGTCAAAAATTGGTGTAAACAAACAATCCAAACCAAACACATAGTTCAAATTTTACTTTGAACAAAGAGGCATTATGCTGTTCATATGAGATCATCAATTTGCCTTGTTCAAAAGTTCATCAAAAGCTTGAGATTCATATCATCCACTTTGGTGTAGTTATGCTACCCAATTGAGTCTAGACCATTACAAAAGTTGTTTAAGTCCTTCACTTATAATCTAAATTCAAAATTACACCTTTACAAGTTCATAGGGTTGATGTGTTAAGTGGGTTCACCATTTGCACTAAACTTGAGGGAACTTAGGTTTAATTTCCAATTTAGGTTGAAGGTTGTTTAAAGATTCATAATCATTATCATCACTTGATTGACTTAAGCCATTTTATGATAAAACACTTGCACTTTGAGTCTATACTCCACAACATTTTTGAGTAAAAAAAATGGTGTTATGCTGTTAACATTGTAGGAAAACATCTTTGCCTTAGAGAGTTTTTGAAACAAACCTTTTTGTCATACCTTTTGGGTATTATAGCATCATTATGCTACCCAAAATATTTTGAATATTATTTCATAGATCCTTTCGCATAGAGTTCAAAATTTGCTCCTACATTTTTAGACCAATCTAAGTGTACTTTTGTGATCTTTTGTCTAAAACCATTATACTGTTCACTTTTGTCTAGCTTATTTTTCAAAAGAACCAAGTTTTATACCATTTTTTGTGGGAAAATAAACTATTTCTAAAGTGACTTTTGTTTCATACCTTATACTTAGTGGATCAAGTTCATGTCTAAGAATCAAATGCCTAGTGTTTGTTAGAAGTGTTTCAAATCTATTAGATTAAAAACTTTCATCTATTTCAAAGTCTAGTTTTTGATGCCGTTTCGCCAAGAGTCCTAGCACATGCCTTGTTTGAGCCTAGATTTTGACACCACATTTGGCCAAAAGACCTAACAACTTTTAAATTCCTAGATTAGATTGATTTGAAACACTTTGACCTTAGAGTTTGGCATTTTGATTTTTAGGACCATTTACTTGCTTATCTTTGTGTGAATAGTGAAATGTTAGATACTTCATGTTAACTTATTTCCTCACAAATCTTTGCATAAACCTTTTGATCCTTTTGACAAATCTAGACCAAGTGGAGACATCATCTATTTTAGACATTGTCCTTTTTTAGAGTTTTTAGAACTCTTTGACCTTTTACCACAGAAGCATTGACTATGGATCCCAACATGTATTCCTACACTCGTAGTGGACTTGTGTACAATCTAAGGATTATTTATGTGGTTGCATAAGAAGAAATGGTGCAAGACCTCTATGCCAATAATATTGCTTATAAGATGGATTCTTATCCCTATTATAATACACATTCAAGGGTATAAAGCTAAGATCCATTGGCCAACTATCTAGTTAACACAACACCTTATTTAGAATAGGACCAAGAGCAAATCACACAATACCTAACTACAATACCTATAGTGGATGAGCCAGTACTTCAACAGTTATATTATACTAATAAGGCTTCCACATATGATACATTTTGTTTGAGTGACATTTATTAGAGAACAAGGATGAGATTTTGGTTAGGGCCATAGAGGTAGGGGCCAAGTTTCTAGTAGACTTCCCCCATGAAAATTTACCAAGTCTAGTAAGAGTGCCCCACAATATCATTTATGATCAATAGGATTCTTCTAGCAATCCTATGGCTCTAGTCTAAACAACGTACCAAGATCTTAATATATCTAATCAAGGCAAAAACATCATAAAAGATCACTTTAACCAAATACAGACAATATATCAAACCTACCTAAATCTAGCACATGATTTTAATCAGATGAACATGGTGTGTAAGCCTCTTATGGACCTAGTACCTTCAATAGGAGTGTTGATAGATTTAACTGGACAAGAGAATTCAAGTTCTGAGCCATTCATATAAACCACTTCAATAGATAACTTGATGTATATACCCATTATTGAAGAAGTGTCTTCAGTCTCTACACTAAATAATAAGCCAAACATAGTAGATAATGTGTAAACAACATCCAGTACCGATCAAAGTGGTACTAATATACAAACAACTAGCCAACAACATGTGCCTGTAGTTAATACTATGAATAGGTCATCATACCAGGGAGTGGGAGTTTCTACACCCCAAATTCAACTGATTGCTTCCTTAAATGTATAACCTATGGGATTAGGTAATCAAATAATGGCCAATATCACACCTCAATGACAAAATGTGATGAATCTTACTCCTCAATAAGTAATGAGTAGTATTCCACAACAACAGGCACAATATAGTGTATCAACACAATAGAGGACAAATACATTGCTACCTCAATCAAGGGCAACTAATGTTCCACCTCACCAGGTAACCATGAACATACCTCTTTAGTCACAAACTAATATGCCAATCTAGAACCAAGTAATGACTAGTCAATAACGTGCAAATATTGGTCAATGATAGATGCTAAATTTACAACCTAATTTCACTTCTTCATAGGGATTCATGCCACAAGGAGGTCCTCATGTTTCTCAGGTACCTACTAGGTAATCGTTGGTTCAAAATGTGCCACAAATCTAGAGATAGGGTCTTGATCCATAAGTTCCCACTCAACAACAAGGTTCGATTAGTCGGTAGCATGTATCTTTTCAACCACAATAGGCACAATATAGTTATATCCCTCCATCCCAACCAAAAAATCCCCCAAGTCAAACCTTTATCACCAACCCAAACTAGAATATCCTATAACTAAATGTATAATTTCATGTACATCTTAATCCACATATGCGTATTCCTGATCCATTCCCCAATCAACCCAATATACCCCAACAGGTATCTCCATCATACCCTAGTCAAAGCTTTCTACTTGTGACCTCCCAACCATTTATCCAAACTAATGTTCTCCCTTAAACCAATATTCCTTCCAGTTTCCTATCCCAATAATTATAATATATGAAGGATGTAATTCCTACCATTCAAGCTGGTAAACAAACTAAAAAGTTCAAATTGGATGACGTATGTTCTTATCCATTCAACATGGAGTATTTGTGAATACCATTTCCTCTTGGATATGTACTGCCCAAATTCAATAAATACAAAGGGAAAGGTGATCCTAAGGCTCATTTTACCAAATTATTTGTCGCATGTCAACTAGTGGCATATAGCGACATATACCTTTTACTATTATTTCTAAGGAGCCTGGCTGGACAAGCCTTGGAATGGTTTTTAAAGTTTCCCAAAAAATTAGTAGCAGATTTTGATGATCTTTTTGATAAGTTTGTGCAACACTTTTCCTATAATATTGAGCATGAGATTTCATTGGTGGATTTAATGGATGCAAATAAAAAAATTGGTGAGAGTTTTGGAAGTTATTTATAGCATTGGAGAGCCCTTACAAGCCATTTCACCCATAGTTTACCAGATAAACAATTAGCTGCTATGTTTACGAAAAAATTTCATAGTGAGATAGCTTATCATTTGGAACTACAATGTGCACATACGTTCAAAGAGATCATTGATAAAGGTTTGTTGATCAAGAGGGTGTTCATAAATAAAAGAATCATCAAGCTTAATTCAACTAATCAAAATCAAGGTACCAATCAGGGAAATGACCAACATTCCATCCAAGCACAAGCATCACAACCGGCATACGCCAATAACCATGAAAGATTGAAGCAATTCAACTGTAATAAGAATGTTGTGGGAAATGGAGTAACTGAGTCTCATCATGTTCAAACATTAAAAACATCATCTGCACCACCTTTTCAGCTTATTCCTACTCAACTAGTATCATAAGCATAACAACCAAAACTTGCACAACAAATACAACAACCATTACCATTGCAAACTCCTCTTAAGAGAATCGTGCCTACATGTTGTGTTTTCAGTGACCTAGGAGAACCTATTGAATCTATATTTCACAAGCTTGTTGCTGCTAGTCTGATTAGTTGGCCTATACCATAGCATTATCCACAAGGCATTCTTTATCCTGATTGGTACCGTGAAAATGAATTTTGTGACTATCATCAGGTCAACGGGCATAATCTATGAAGATGTGTCCAAAGCAAGAATTTAATTGAGAATATGTTAGATAATGGTGAGATAACAGTAGATAATGGTGTTTCCATTTCTAATCAAACTCTTGGGATATATCAAAACCCCTTTCCTCAACATAACAATCAACAACAACAAAATAATCAGCAACAACAATAACAATGGCTAGTGCAACAACAAAATCAACAGTATCAAAATCAAAGGCTGAACCAATAGAATCAACAAAATTAGTAACAAAACCCACAATGATAAAATAACAGACAAAACTAAGGTCAGAATAGTAACAACCAACAAACCTACCATGCAGTTGCACATGACTACAATAGGGTTGTAGGTCACATTGTAGGTGGTAGCGTTAATACCATCTCCATTAATCCTAGACCAAGTATTAATCAACCTAAACCATTGAAAAACAATAATATTCATCCAAATTATATAGATAATCCTTCTTTGACTTGGAGTGCATACAGGCAAACCAAAAAACTAGGACTTCCCCTTTTGGACCTTATATCAACAACTCATTCTTGCCATGTGACCACATGCAAGTGCATTGGCAATCGAGACTTGTCTTGTCTGGTCCCACACCATTCCCAACATTTGTTAGCAATAATGGTCTAGTATTTAATCTTGATTGTGAAATCATAACTTGGAGGTTTAATAGTACTATTCCAAGCCCACAACCATCTGCCACTTTGCCTATCATCCAACCAACCATTCAACCTCAGAATAAACCATTCACTACTATCTAAGACAAGAAGTTTGATATTATGGAACAATTTCAAAAAACACCAACAAAAATTTCAATTTTATATTTGCTATGAATGTCAATAATCTAGTAAAACATCTTGAATGATTTTTTGACCCAATCCACTATTACTAGTGACATATCCCTTGATAAATTTAATGCTTTGGTTAGACACCTAACTCCAACCCAACAAGTCACATTCAACCAAAGTGATATGTCTTCCCTTGGCCTGCTCCATAATAATCCATTATACATAGAGGTTTATATAAGATAGCATAAAGTGAAATGTGTCCTTATCGACAATAGATCCAGCCTCAACATACTGTCACTAAAGCTCATCAAGCTTCTTGGGTATAGAATGGTAGATCTCCAATCAGAAACAATAACTATCAAAGATTATGATAATCAAGAAAGAGAATCACAAGGCACCATTAGTTTGTCTATTATCATTGGGCCTTTGATCCATAATAAACTTTTCCATGTGCTTGATCTTGAGTTATCATACAATATGCTTCTCGGTAGGCTTTGTTTACATGAGATTCATGCAGTCCCGTCAACACTACACCAATGTATCAAGTTTTCCCACTCAAGGATAGAAGTAAATATTCTAGGAGACTTACACTCATATGAGCACTACAAGCATCTTGAGGCCAAATGTCAAAGCTATAATTATTAGTATGATATGAATCTAAGTTCCAAGTAGGAAAAATGAAAGGCTATACTTATTGATCCTTTACCAGATAATTGCATAGATCCTAATACCTTAGATTCCATTTCCCACATGCCACCTCTTGAAGCTTCTAATCATTTCACCATTTCAGATAATAGATTGAGAGAGTATGTAACGCATGATATATTTCATATTACCAATATTATTCAGAATCTAAAAACCTTTGGGTGACCTAAAGTCATCCCACATATGCATTGGAAACAAAAGAACAAAGATAAGGGATCTGTTACATTTGTACCAGCATCTGACCTAGGACCTAACCCTCTTGAAGGGGATGAATCATGGTTATACAATGATGACCAAGCTAATTTTTATAATAATGCAAAGTATCCTATTCCTAATAGGATCATGGAGTATCATAATTATGAAGGAAGAGGCCTCAAATTGACTAAGTATGAAAGACCTTATGGAATTAGATTTAAACTACTTGGGGGTGACCCTACATGTCTTATTCAAACTCCCTTAATAGTGACTAGTGATGATGATGCTGACAGTGAAGTAGAGTCCAATCATAGCCTCACCTTTGATAACCTAGATAAAACCAATCTATTTGATAACAATACCATTTGTACCCTTACCTTGGCCATTCATCACAACCCTTTACCATTATATTATCTCCAACTGATAGATTAGGACCAAAAAGTATCTAGTCTACTAATTGATGAGTTCCAAAATGATGAGATGTTCTATGATTTCTTAGGTCTTAGAGACAATGTTCCATTGGGAGATCAAAAATTAAGATTCTCAATCACATTGGATCTTGCAGCCTATTTTAGAGAACGAGTGAACACCATTCGCCAAAAACAAATAAGTAAAACATTGAGGTCCCAAAGTGAAAACCTCTTTGAGGCACTTTTTCACCAGGGAAAAAGTAAAGATAAAGGCCAGTCTAGTGGTGAAAACCTATTTTAGGTGCCATTAGATGGGGGCATTCTTATTCTTCAAATTTAGACCAAAAGACCACCAATGATGAACTTACGTATAGATCCAAGTTTAAATTTGACCAAAAACAAGTATTTGATCAAATTATTGAATAATTTTCAACTATTTTTGTCACATGGCCATATCTTCCACTAGGGGACTTAGATTCATCATGCTTAGGAGAATTTGAAAAGCAAGTCCTAACGGAGGACCCTAACATGATTTAATAGTTCAAGTCACTACCTACTATCCCAGAAGATGGTTTGACCCTTCTAGATGAAGATATAACAGAGGTAAATATTAGGACCCCATTAGACTTGAAATGGATAAAATTAGGTGCAGCCCTCACTGAGGAGGAACGTGACGTCTTTACAGCTCTGTTGAGAGAGTTTGTGGATAGTTTTGCATGGGCCTATTCTGACATGCCAAGTTTAGATCCCACCTTGGTTTTGCATCACATTATGGTTAATCCTAATGCCAAACTGGTAAAATAAAAGTTACGTAAGATGCATCTTTATATTATTGTATTGGTAAAGAAAGAGTTAGAAAAACTCTTAGAAGTAGGATGTATCTAATCCATTGACTACTTGTAATGGATCTCTAATGTGGTACCTATTAGTAAAAATCCTAAAGGGATCGTAATTTGTACTAATTTTCAAGACATCAACAAAGCTTGTCCTAAAGATGATTTTCCATTTCCTAATATTGACATGATCATCAACTCCATGGTCAGTTATGAAATGCTTTCACTCATGGATGGCTTTTCAAGATACAACTAGATTAGAATAACACCAGAAGACCAACACAAAACAACATTCACCACTCTATGAGAAACATTTTGTTATCAAGTAATGCCATTCGGCCTTAAGAATGTTAGAGTTACTTATCAAAGGGCCATGACTGTCATATTCCATGATATGATGCATGATATTATTGAAGACTATGTCGATGACATATTAGGAAAATCCAAAACTAGGGCTCACCATTTAGCAGTATTGTGTAAGATATTTGAAATATTATGGGAGTATAAAGTCAAACTCAATCTAAAAAAATGTGTGTTCAGTGTAACTTTAGGCAAATTACTTGGCTTCATCATGTCTCAGAGGTATTGAAGTCAATCCAGCTAAAGTTTATGATATAACCAAGATACCATCACCAACCAATTTAAAGCAACTCTGTAGTTTATAGGGTAAGATCTAGTCAATCCAATGCTTCATCTCTTAGTTAACAGATAAGTGCCATCCATTTACACACCTTTTGAAGAAAGGAGTTGCATTTCACTAGGATGATCACTGCCAAACAACTTTTCAATAAATCAAAGACTATCTTGTTAATCTACCTATTTTATTACCTCTTATGCCAGGAAAGCCATTTTTTTATACCTATCAGCTACTGATCATGATCTAAGGACACTCTTAGCACAACATGATGATAAAGGAAAGGAACACGTTATATACTACCTAAGTTGTACCTTGGTTACATATGAACATAACTATGCACCTATTAAAAAATCTTGTCTAGCCATGGTTTTCATAGCTCAAAAATTGCACCATTACATTATGAATAATAAGACCATGGTCATTTCAAAAGTAGATCCACTCAAGTATCTACTATCTAAAATAACTTTTCAAGGAAGAATGGATAAATAGATCATGCTTCTCAGTGAGTTTGACATAGAGTATGTCAATCAGAAGGCAATCAAGGGAAAATTTCTTGCAAATCAACTTGTTGAAGCACCTCTCATAGACACACAACCACTCACATTTCAATTTCTTGATGAATATATCATGACTGTCATTGACACACCCCTTGAAGAGCTGCCCTAGAAATTTTATTTTGATGGTTCATTCACTGCACATGGATTGGGGGTAGGCCTATTATTTATTACACCATAGGGAGATATAATCCCTAAATCATTCAAAATCAAATTTCCTTGTATAAACAACATGGCCAGGTATGAATCACTTATTGTAGGACTTTGATAAGTAGTGAATTAGAATATATCTCATCTCCAAGTTTATGGTGATTCTGAGTTAATCATCAATTAGGTTACAAATCATTTTCATACCAAAGATGACAAGCTGGTTCCATATAAAGCCATGTTCGATACTCTTAAACAATAAATTGTCAATATTTAGTTTGAGCACATACTGAGGGCTAGTAATAAAACTACAGATGCCATGACTACTATTGACTCTCTGATTCGACAAATAGATAAGGCTAGAGAGTATCAATTCCTCATCAAGAATTTGTTAGTACCAACTCATGAACCTTCAACTGTTGCCATGATTTGTGATATTGTTGGTCCTAATTCTATATGGTACTTAGACCTTTATAATTACCTTCATGACTAAGTTGTACCACCTAACCTATCTCAAAAACAAACCAAAGCCTTCATTCATCAATCCACTCATTATACTCTACTTGGATCCACCCTTTATCATCATAGTTTTGATGGAACTCTACTTCGTTATTTAACTTCAATAGAGTCTACACTAGCGTAAGAGAAGTTCATGAAGGAGTATGTGGCACTCATTTTAGTGAGGCAGTCTTGTCCAAAAATCTTTTACATACTAGTTATTATTGGCCTATAATGGATGCAAATGCCACTACATATGTAAAGAAGTGTGATAAATGTCAATGGCATGTTAATCTGATTCATGCCCCAACAAAAACTTTGAAATAGATGTTGACACCATGGCCATTTTATACATGGGGACTTGACGTAATTAGGAAGATCAACCCCACTTCATCTGATGGCCTTAAGCATAGCCTTACCTCCACTGAGTATTTCACTAAGTGGGTTGAAGCTGTACCCCTCACTTACATGACTAGAAAGCAAAT
Source organism: Torreya grandis (assembly GCA_037957365.1). Classification (NCBI taxonomy): domain Eukaryota; kingdom Viridiplantae; phylum Streptophyta; class Pinopsida; order Cupressales; family Taxaceae; genus Torreya; species Torreya grandis. The sequence goes on from JARHVA010007506.1 coordinate 255,977, forward strand.
TTCTAAATTCATTTTCAACCACCTCATTTGCTACTATGATATCCCCTCTGACATTATATATGATAGTGGAGGATCATTCAAGAATAAGGATGTAGACCAGTTATGTACTGAATACAACATCACCCAACATTTTTCTACAACATATTATCCTCAAGGTAGTGGCCAAGCTGAGGAATCCAATAAAACCATTATCAACATTTTAAAAAAGATTGTCAATGATGTCGATCATGATTGGCACATCCAGATATTCCTTGCCCTTTGGACATACTGTACCAATCATCATACTCTCACAAGAGCCACTTCATACTCACGTCTTTATGGTACTGAAGCCATCCTTCCCATTGAGGTTGAATTACCTTCACTATGCATCTCTTTCAAGCATGTCCTAGATGATCATGACTATTGAGTAGCTCTCCTACAAGAGCTAGATCTACTTGATGAGAAACTCATGACTACGCTTAGTAATTTTTAAGCATATCAGAATCGACTCAAAGTTCACTATAATCAACTTGTTAAATATAGAACATTTGAAATTGGTGATCTTGTTCTTAAAGAAAACCACAACTGATAAGAAGCATAAAGGGAAATTCAAACCAAACTAGATAGGGCCTTTCATCATAATTATAGATTATGGATTAAGAACATACAGGCTCACCACACCAGATGGAGATGAACTTCTTGAGCTAATGAATATTATTCATCTCAAGTGGTACTATGCTTTAATGCTAAGGTGTATTGTCTGTAAAAACCATTTCAGTTATGCCATTTTCTCGCTATTCTTCTTTGTTCAAATACCATCCTTATCCATCTTCTTCACTGTATCCACTTTTTAATTTTGTTGTGTCGACCCAGTGTGTTCTAATGCCTATCCCATTTGAATTTAGTTTTTTTCCATTCATTACACAATTTTAGCATCAAGGTATCTAATTAGTTCATCAGTTAGTTTAAGTACTTCAAATAGAGAGCATATTTTGGGATAGTGTGATAGAAGTTTTAGCAGTTGCATCCTTCATTTATTATTCTTTTCTTGCCACCGATATTGATACTAATTATAAATACCTTTGGGAAAATTAGTACCATTGATCTATGCTATTGTGTCTTAGTTATAACTTCCTATGGGCAAACTAGGGGAAACATTAAGCCTTGACATACAAACTTGACACTTCCTATGCCACGCTGTGCCTTTTTACCAATTGTGCCTATTTTGTTTGAATTGATTGCTACACTAGTTGAGTTTCTCCATTGTAAGGGTGGAACTACAGTGACTTGAGGTCCTACTCTGGGACTATGTAGGTAGTGCTCGATACTTGTTGAGGTTAGCTTAGTCACCCTTCTCCACCACGCTCTCACTATTTTGTGAGCAACCTTAAGTTTGAATGTTCTCACTATTTTTCGAGAAACCCTAAGCCACACTCTCACCATTTTATGAGCAACCTAAGCAATGCTCTCACCATTTTGTGAGCAACCTAACTTTGAACACTCTCACCATTTTTGTGAGCAACCCTAAGCCATAATTTACCATTTTATGAGCAACCTAAGCCACGTTCTCACTATTTTGTGAGCAACCTAAGTTTGAACGCTCTCACCATTTTGTGAGCTTAAACCATTTAGTGTCTCATCATTCTTGATTGAGTTGAGACACTCTAAAACAATTCCAAAAACATTTGTAAAATTATTAGAAAAGAACAAAAAACATTGACCACTTCTTTGCCTTAAGGATTCTGGGAACCCTTACTAAGTTACAAACAAATCACTTATCATTTAGTTTTCCCATTCTTTTGGCCTTTTTCTCTCATGTACTTGCCATTTTGCAAGACCATTCCTCTTCTTCTATCACATCCATTCTATTTGTTTTCATCAGTTATCACATTCTTCCTATTCCTTGAGAGAACTACATTTGGCCTAATTTTTTTATTGGATATTACATCCATGAAACTATGTAGGCAACATCCACTTGCCTAGTGCATATGAAGACAACTCAACCACCCCCTTCATTTTATTATATTCCCCATTTTTTTTCATTTATTAAGTTGTCACCTATTGTCTAGGGGAAATGTTCATAGGGTTTTTATTGTGTTGTTTGTTTGTTTTTGCTTATTTTGTTTGTTTGTCTATCTGTTTGTTTGCTTTCAACACTATTACCTTGATTTAGTTTATGTGTGTTCATTAGGTGATTCCTTTCCCACACTTATACTAGAATCCATCCATATTCATATGTTTACACTATCATTATGGTTTTTATAATTGGTGCATTGTTTTCTATTGAGTATTGGATTATGGGAGTCAGTTTTCATGCATATTTCAGCCAAGTCCTCATGATGTTATATCATGATGCCTACCAACATGTGCTAAAATAAACCTCAGCTTCAAGAAGTCTATTCAACAATGGTAACATCTCTTCGACACTGACATCCTGATTGAATCCTAATCATATCCCAAATAGAGTAATTAACCATGAAAGAATTTCAACTTTTATTAGTTTGGACGAGCATCTCCCTACTAGTTATTCCAATTCATCATTTTTCTCTGTCTTAAGTTATCATCATCCTTGGCCAAGTTTATCATGTTTTCCATAATTGGGGTCCAATGATTATAACCACCTATGAGAAAATCATTGCACACCATCCCACCTACATTTCTCAATGATTATAATCACCTTTGGGTAAATGATTGTGTTGTCACCAAATTAATTTTTCTACCCATACTGGGGCATTCTCTTGTTTGTCTATCTTAACTAGGGCAAATCCATCTTCTCAATGATTATAACTACCTTTAGGCAATCATTGTGTTATCATACCACATTTCCACTATCAAGGTACAATGTTTATAACTACCTTTGGGAAAACCATTGTACACCATCCACTTGCATTATCAATGATTTTGACTACTTTTAAGTATCATTGTGTTTTCACCCCATCATCTTTATTTTCTTTGGTCCCCTCATTTCGCTTCTTTCTTTTTGAGGGACCGTTTGTCAACTTGCTTGTGCCAACTATTCCCTCAAGGGGCATCATACAATTAGTTTATCATCATTGTAGTTATAGGCATACATGACCTTTTCATTCTTGACATTACTTTGTTTATAGCTTGAAACATCTTCCTAAATAGGGGCAAATTATAGACACCTAAATTTGGCCATCGATAACCTCCAACTAGGCTTTTGACCAATTTCCACCAAAAACACACAATTTGCATTAAAAACACTAAAACACCCTAAAATATGTGAAATTGACATATCCAAATGCCAATTTTGGCTAGGGTATCCCTAAATAGGGTAATGCAATTTATGGGCCAACTAACTTTGATTAGTTCATTCCAAGTCAAAATATCAATTTTGTACTTAGGTGCTCTAGATTGACCTTTCCCATCAAATCTTTTACACAAAGCATGTGCCTTCATTATTTTTTATTAGTAACATCCTAAATGGGAATATAGATCCAACACATCTAACACTGCCTTCCAATTCTAATCTAGTCAAATTTTAGACCAATAACAAGACATTCTGATCAATTTGAGTAATTTGTGCACAAAGTGCTTAATCATGCTTAAGAGCTAATTAACCCAAATTAGGGCCTAATAAAAAATTCTATGGAAACTTTTTAAATAATTTTTTTTGGAAATGAATATTGAATATCTACATCATCAAGTGACCTCATTTCTTGGGAAGACATCCCTAGGCGATAAATGCCATAAATATCAAGATTCATGCCCTCCATGCCTCATCAATGCCTTCCATGATGCCCTCCATGCCTCTTAATTTCCCCTTCTTCCAATTTCATGACGAGGATAAATACAAACTTAATTCCAAAAAATGAATTAATCCTCAACCACACATCTCAATCTTGAGATGGATGGTTGAGGTTGATTATGATCAAATCCAAAAATCTATAAATAGAGAGGCTAAGAACATCATTTTTAAACTATTTTGGTGTAAAGTTATTATGTTCAAATATCTTCAAAGGAATTGATAATACAAAGTTATAATGCCAAATTAATTCCAAGCCACAAGCCAAAGGTGCTAAGGAGAAGATGAGATAGCCAAGCCTCCTTTGATGAAGACTTTATGAGCATAAGCCGAGCAAGCCACCACTACAAAGGAATTTGGAGCATCCAAGGAAGGTGAAGGAATTATTGTGTTTTCATTCCTTGATTTTTAGTTGTGTTTGTCATTTGATTTTGTTAACTAAGCTCTCCCTAGTGTCTAGGCCTAGAGATGTTATACCATTAGTGTGTTTATTTCATTTTGTTTTCATTTTGAAACTAATACCATACTAACCATCATCTCTTGAGTCAAATTCCTAGATCACATTATGGCACACCTGGTGGGACAAGATGCATCTCACACCTGAAGGAGATCATTTAAAAGTGTGGATGAGTTAGTGGGAATTAGTCATATGGTTGTGATCACATAATGCCAAGTTGCTATGGTTCAAGTTTTAGGTCATGCAATGAAGTGCAACCAAAGATATGTGGGTACAAAGTTGGATTCTCAAACAAAATTTACTAATCTTCCATAGCCACATTTTCAAAGGAGCTCAAGTAGAGCCAATAAATCATATTGATGTAGTCATATTTTATACATGTGGTAGTTTAAGAAAGAGTTGATCATATGGGTCTATTCAATTTTATTCCTAGTTACTCTGTGCTAAATTTTAGGTCATACAACGAAGTGAAACAAAAGATATGCAAGTGCAAAGTTAACCTCCCAAATAGTTTGACTATGTTTTCAAAGTTCAAATAGAGCTGAGTAAGTAGTTTGATGATGTTATATATTACACATGTGAAGGTGTTAGGAGGAAATGATCACAAGGGTTTGTTAACTTTTATTCCTAGTTATTATGCACTAAATTTTAGGTTAGGTGATGAAGTGCATCAAAAGATATACATGTGCAAATTTGGCATTCCATGAATTTTTAGGCATAGTTGGCTTTGTGGTAGAAAATCTGAGTAGGCATATTAATGGCATTATATCTCACATGTATGAAGGTTTTAGGAGCAGATTGATATATGGTTGGATTACCTTATGAAAGGTGATCTTATGGTTCAAATCTTAGATCATGCATCTATTGGAAATATGATTGTCATTGATGTCAAAATGAACACTATGGATGTCATTGATGTCAAAAGGATTAGGCATGATTGATAGAGAGAAGAGCATGTTTCACTATTGCACTATGCAAAGTTGTCATGCTTTTATATAGACAATTTATGGGTATTTAAAGTTAAATAGATAGAAGATCCATTATGGGTTTTTTATGTACATTCTATAAATATGGTCTATAAGTTTAGAGGAGAAGGAATCCACTGATAATTGATTTATTTATCTCTTGAACATTATAGGGTTTCACAGTAAAATCCTAAGGGTTTAGCCATGGAGTCAACAAGTAAAGTTCTATTTTGATGTTAACTTGGTATAGCTAAGAACTGCTAACTTAATATTACAACTTAAGTCTATATCATCATTAAGAAACTGTCCCCTTGACCTAGAAATTATTGGCTCTGAGAAATGATCAAAGAAATTTATATTTTCCTAAGTATAAGACTTAATATATGTCTTCACTTGATCAATGATCTACACTTTATAATACATAGATAATCCAACGAAGAGAATCAAAATTAAATTGTCAAAGGCTCCTTCAAGTAAATACACTAGTAACAAGTGTTATATTCATAGAGCTTGTGAGACAAAGATCTAATGAGCATAAGCTTATCAGAGTTAATATTCAAGCTTATTGGAAGATCAATGGTTCACACTTAATCGGACATTGGAGATCCAACGGAGTGTGATAAAGTCAAAGTTTCAAAGGTCCCTTCAAGTGAATGCACTAATGCTAAGTGTCACAAGGATATGAATCTATCAGATAGAGGACTAATGAGAGTGAACCTATCAAAGATAAATATCAAGCTTGTTAAAAGATCTGATGGAGCACAAGTGATCATGCAAAGGAGATCCAACAAAGTGAATGGACTCAAATGCTATAAAGTGCTCAAGGTTTATCAACATAGTGACGAGTTAAAGACTGAGCAAGTCTGAGAAAATCGATGGAGCAAAAGTGATCCAAAGATGTAAGAAGTAGCGAGATGAGGTCAAAGTGTCAAATTTTAATGACCAAGTCAAGGTAAAGAACATGAATCTTTGGAGATCCAATGGCACATGGGAGATAGGGTCTAGATATTGATGGATGCATTTTAAAGAGTGGAACATTAAATTTCAATAGTTTATAGAGATTTGATGGAGTGAGAGAGATTGGAGTTGGTATGAAGAAAAATATCAAAGGCTAGTATTTAAAGTGTTTAAATTCTAATGGTCAAGTGGAAAAACATGTAGAAACATGTGTATAAGTTCTATATCTTGACACAAACAATGAGATTGATTGATCCAACTAATCACATCTACATTAAAGAGCCTATGCATCAAAACTTGAGTCTAATAAATGCTATAAATAATAAAGTGACCTAAAATTATAATGTGATACATGGAGTCAAGATGTGAGAACTAACAGTTCAAGTCTTAATGAACTAAAGTCAAAAATAGGCATCATGTGTTATAGTTTGAGTGTAAACATAAAAAAGATATTGAACCCTAGATCCATTGCTTATATATATGACATCTAGGACATAGACAGATGAAGATGGATCCATTCAAATTGTGTTAAACATAAAATATAGACTTAGAACCAGAGGGCAGAGAGAAAAAGAAGAGGCTATAGAGAGAGAGATGAAGTGTGCCAAATAGATACATATATAGATAGAGAGAGAGGGGTAGAGAGGAAGAAAGGCATATAAAGATAATGTGTAGAGAATGAGCAGTTAAAGATTAGACTTGTAACAAAGAAAATAGAGTTGGATTCATTTATGAATCTATTGTGTATACTAAAGTTAGAGCTCCATAAATATGATTGGTTGGTGCCATCAAATTAGCTGAGTTGGTGCTCAGTTAGGGGATTGGTGTCTCCTTAGGGTTAGTACCCTTAAACATTATAACCAATGAGGTTAAGCTAAGTTGGTGATTTCTTAGAGTTGGTGCTCTTAAACTATGGGATTGGTGTCTCCTTAGGGTTGATGCCCTTAAATTTGTAACTAGTGAGTTTGCCAGCGTGTCTTTGAAGTGTGAGGCTAGATTAGAATAGTAGATTCTAGCAACTATTCTCACTATGGTTTTTCCCTTTAGGTTTTCCACATATAAATCTAGTGTCATGTGTATTTTTATGTGTATGTGATCTCTACATTTATATTTTAATCTACATATGCTTTAAAAGGATTAAAAGACCAGTTTTAGTTGATCTACTGATTTACCCCCTTCTTAGTAGATAATTGTGTTCCAACAATTGGTATCAGAGTCTAGGGTTACTTGAAAGAAGCCTAATTAAATAAGGTAGATCTTGGAATAGTGAACACAAGGATCTTTATCAAACAAATCACCTCTCTTTGATGGATCTAATTATGCATTTTAGAGCATAAGAATGGAAGCATATTTATCTTCATTAGGGTTTGATGTATGGATGTATAATGTAAATAGATATACATCTCCTACTACAACTCCCAATGATCAGGCTTCTAAGAGGGCATATGAGAGCAATGCCAAGGCAAATAATGTTATTCTCTATGGATTATCCAAATTAGAGTTTGTCAATGTGATGCATTTTCAAAATACACAAGACATAAAAAAATTGAAGAGCATTTATGAAGGTGATTACAAGGTAAAGCAGGGCAAGCTATAAACATATAAAGGCTAGTTTGAAAGTCTCAAAATGGATGAAGAGGAAAAAATTGTAGACTACCTTCTTATAGTATATGAAATTGTCAATGCAATTAGAGGCCTTGGAGAATAAATGAAATAATAAGTCATTGTTAAAAAGGTCCTAAGATCTTTGCCAACAAGATATGATTCTAAAATATCTACTATAGAGGAAGTAAGAGATTTGGATAAACTCACTATTGATGAGTTGCATGGAACCTTCACTGCCTATGAGATGAGAATGGGAGAAGCATATACTTCCAAGAGAGAAGCTAGATTTAAAGCATCCAAGAAAGTTAAAGTAGAAGCATCTACATCCAGATTTGAGAAGATTGATGAAGAAGAAGCTAACTTTGTCAGAAGATTAAAAGGAGGGTTAAGCAAATATAAAGCTAAGTTACCCTTTAAATGCTTTAACTGTGGTAAGGTAGGACATTTAGCCAATAAATGCCCATATAATAAAAAAGATGATTCTAAGCAAGAAGCGGATAGTGAAAAAGTGAAACCTCACTATTTCAAGAAGAAGAACTTATTGAATAAGAAGGGTCTATAAACAAGAGAAGATAGTGACTTAGTGGATGAGAGTGATAGCTCAAATGATGACCATGACTATGCCTTTATGGTTGAAGAAAATAAAGTCTTATTCATGGCATTAGGATTAGATTATGTAAATCAAGAAAAGGAGATTAGACTTTGATGAAGAAGAGCAAGGAGAAATGGATCTAGAAGGTGAAATCATCTGTGCTCTAGATGAGATTGACATGCTAAGAAAAGAGAACTCAAGACATAAGAAGCTTGGAAAAAAGGAAATTGAAAAACTATCCAAAAGTCTTAAAAGATCTGATCAGATGATAGTAAGCCTTAAGACTTAGGTTAAAGAGGCCATAAGAATAAAAGATGTAGTCAAAATTAAACTACAATTTAGATTTGATGAGTGTATGAGGCTAGAAGCAAAGATAGTGGTTTTGAGAAAAGAGCTTGAAAAGGCTAAAGAAAAAATAGTCAAAGGTCTGATTGATAGGAGGATCAAACATTCTTGATGAATTGATCATCTCTCAAAATCTATCAAAAGGGAAATCTAGTCTTGGTTATGAAAAAGGGAAAATTCCCATAACTAGTACATCTGCTAAGTTATATGATAATTACAAAGTAAAAGGATCAGGAGCAAAGAAAGAGAAAACTTGCAAGGATACAAAGACAAACACAAATAATGCTAATGTGAAGAAGGCTAAAGCTGAAAAAAAGCCTAAGGAAAGGAAAAAGAATAATGAGTCCATCTCTGTAAACTCAAGGAAGATGTAGAAGATAAAGGCATCTAATGTAGATAGTTACACAAGGGTAAGCAAGTTGAAGAATCAAGAGTTGAGAAGAACTCCCCATCCTGCACAAAGAAAACCTATGACTAGGCATTCCTCAGCTTTATATGGTTATTGTTATAGATGTAATCATTTTGGTTATAAGACTAGTAATTATAGAGTTATACTTATAAGGAGAACTAATTTTTTAAGCAAAAATTTGTTTGCACTCTTATTAGATACAAATGTAATGTGTTATAATTGTAATAATTTTGGTCACATAGATAAACAATTTAGAACAAGCTTTGAAAGACCAAAAGTACAAAGTGTGAAGAAAATCATGCCTCCTAGTGTGAATAAAGGTTCACAAGTCTCTAAAAAATAAAAAAATAAACCCAATAGGACATATAAGCAATCCAAGAATGTATGGAAAGTGAAAAATCAAGCCATGATGAAAAATGTTACAGAGGTTGGAAAATATCAAGAGCTCTCAATGTTTGCACATGTTGAGAATGAGAAGACAAAGCTCAAGGAGAAGTCCAAGGTGATGCTCAAGGATAGTTATAAGGTATGTATAGATTCAACTAAACATCCTACTACTATAGAGCAAGTTTCAAGCATAGAACATCAGTCTTCTATGCCTAGTGATGAGATTCTAAGTTGTAAAGAAGATTCATCAGATGAAAAGGTGTGCCACATGTTGTCTCCATGTATTTTTAATCCAAAGGAGAATATCATAGTGGATTAGCATGTTAAATATCTTAAGCCTAAAAAGAATAATAAGAACCGAAAGCACAAGATGACCAAAGAGGAGAAAGAATATGAGGAATTATGGGCAACTCCTAGTTTAACATTATTCTAGGACATTGTGCAGTAAGGTGTCTCTATCTATGCTTCTTAAGAGACTCCTTTTAGTAAATAAGCAAGTAGTGTTATTTAAAATATTTTGAAGGTAATAAATGAGTGCTCCTAGTTTCATTTGGTGTGCCAAGATGAGAGAAGTGCTGTGTATGTAGTGCCTGTAGGGACAAAATGAGTGTGCCAACAATGTGTTCATGGACTCTGGTTCTAAAGGTAGGATATGGAGACTTCCAAGTGTGAAAGTAAATGTGTTTTTTGTAGATCATCATACCAATTAGTATAGAGGTATGTAGATTATAGACTATTTTGATATAGAATAAATGATCTTATGTTGCAAAGTATTGTATTAATCATTATTAGGTCAATAGAGTAAGGGGAAGTTAGATTGTTCAATCTGTCATAATCAAGATGGCTCAAAATAGAGGAGCTTACTATATGTTCTATGGTGGTAGATTTGAAAATGCTCAGGTGGATGCTAGTTGAGACTTGTCTATGTTGCATAAAAAATAAAATCGTACAAAAGGTCTCTGATTTCTAAAGATGACAAGTTGTATATACCATGAAGTTAGGGGGAGCTAACTCAAATCACTTGAATGGCTTGAGGAGATATGCATGATATGAAAAGGAGCACATGTGAGATGCTTTAGTCATGATTGAAAGATAAGGTTCTATCTGCTACATATGTTAACTCAAGCAGGTTGAAATGATGACTTGAATAAATCAAGTCAGGTGCTTAGATAGTGTATTGACTCTTCATGTTTAAACAAAGTTGGAGCTTTGTAATTGGTCAAGTTATAAGATCAGAGGACTATGTATGAAGACCTGAAGCTTCTTAGGTGGTTTAATGAGGTAAAATTTGGGAGTGATAGCTCTTACATCACATCACTAGATACTAGTGATGGAGCATAAGTCTAGAGGAAGGATCATAAAAACCTTGTTGATGCCTAGATGAAAAGAAAAGGAAACTCAGGTATGTATATTTTGAAAATTTCTAATGAGTTGATGGTTTCAAGTTCTTGGAAAAACTCCTTTATCGAATAAATGGAGAGAACACTTTGGAAAAATAGTGAGAAGGAGTCCCTTTTCCATTGATGTCAAAAAGGGAAAAAGGGCAAATGCTCTTTGTAAAAGTTTGGAGAAAAAGTGCAAATGCTGTCTGTAAAAGTCTGGAAGAGTAGAGCAAATGCCCAAGATGAGTTAGGAAAATATGCCATTGCCTAAGGGGGAGCAATTTGGTATGAACATCTTTAATCATACTTATCAGAAGCCAATACAAGCAATGATAGATAAGGATCAAATTATTAGAAGATCAGAACATTAAGTTTGTATCAGAGCATTTAGTTTGCCATAAATGCCAAAGCAAAAGATTGTTGGCAATATAATTATCATTGATGTTAAAAGGGACACTATGGATGTCATTTATGTCAAAAGGATCAGGAATGATTGATGGAAAGAAGAGCATGTTTCACTATTGCATTCTGCAAAGTTGTCATGCTTTTACAAAGACCATTTATGGATGTTTAAAGTCAAACAAATAGAGGATCTATTATGGGTTTTTTATTTACATTATAGGAATATGGTCCGTAGGTTTAGAGGAGAAGGAATGAGCTCATAATTTATTTATTTAGCTCTCGAACATGATAGGGTTTCACAGTAAAATATTAAGGCTTTAGCCATGACATCAACAAGCAAAGTTCTATTTTAATGTTGACTTGGTATGGCCAAGAACCAGTAACTTAAGATTATAACTTAATTGTATATCATCATTAAGAAACCAACCCCTCGACCTAGAAATTATTGGCTCTAATCAATGATCAAAGGAATTTATATTTTCCTAAGTCTAAGACTTAATATATGTCCCAACTTAATCAATGGCCTATACTTCATCATACGTAGACAATCCAATGAAGTAAATCAAAGTCAAATTGTCAAAGGCTCCTTTGAGTAAATGCACTAGTGACAAGTGTCACATTCATGGAGCTTATCAGATAGAGACCCAATGAGCAAAGTTAATGTTTTAGCTTGTTGGAAGATCAATGGTTCATGCTTAATTAGACATTGGATATACAATAGAGTGCGATGAAGTCAAAGTGTCAAAGGTCCCTCCGAGTGAATGTGCTAATGCCAAGTGTCACAAACACATGAGTTTTTCAAATAGAGGACCAATGAGAGTGATCTTGTCAAAGATAAATATCGAGTTTATTAGAAGATGTGATGGTACATGGGTGATCATGCAAAGGAGATTTAATAGAGTGAATGGACTCAAATTCTATAAAGTGCTCGAGGTTTATTGACATAGTGATGAGTTAAAGAATAAGCAAGTCTAAGAAGATCGATGAAGTGAAGGTGATCTAAAGATGCAGGAAGTAGTGAGATGAGATCAAAGTGTTGAAGTTTAATGACCAAGTCAAGGTAAAGAATGTGCATCTTTGGAGATCTAATGACACACGATAGATAGGATCTAGAGATTGATGGATGTGTTTTAAAGAGTGGAATATTAAAGTTTAAAAATGTATAGAGATCTGATAGAGTGAGAGAGCTTGGAGATGGCACACAGAAAGAGATCAAAGGCTAGTATTTAAAGTGTTTAAATTCCAATGGTCAAGTAGAGAAATAAGTAGGAACATGATAGAACTTGCGTATAAGTTCTATATCTTGACATAAATAATGAGATTGATTGATCCAACTGATCAAATCTACATTAAAGAGCCTGTGCATCAAAAATTGAGTTTAACAGATGATATAGATAGTAAAGAGACCTGCAATTATAGTGTGATGCATGAAATTGAGATGTGGGAACTAAAAATTCAAGTCTTAATGAACTAAAGTCTAGAATAGGCATGATGTGTTACAATCTAAGTGTGAACATAGAGAAGATATGGAACTTTAGATCCATTGCTTATATATATGACATCTAGGATAGAGGTAAATGAGGATGGAGCCATTTGGATAATGTCAAATAGAAAATATATAGACAAAGAACTAGAGGGCAAAGAGAAAAAGAAGAGGCTATAGAGAGAGATATGAAGTGTGTCAAATAAATACATATACAGACATAGAGAGGAAGAAAGGAACACAAAGATAATGTGTAGAGAATGAGCAGTTACAAATTAGACTTGTAACAGAAAAAATAGAGTTGGATTCATTTATGAATCTATTGTGTATACTAGAGTTGTAGCTTCATAGATCTGATTGGTTGGTGCCATCAGATTAGCTAAGTTAGTGATCTATTAGGGGATTAGTGTCTCCTTAGGGTTAGTGCCCTTAAACATTGTAATCAATGAGGTTAAGCTGAGTTGGTGCTTAGTTATGGAGTTAGTTCTTCCTTAGAGTTAGTACTCTTAAACTAGGGGATTGGTGTCTCCTTAGGGTCAGTGCCCTTAAATGTGTAACTAGTGAATTTTTCTAGTGGGGCTTTGAACTATGAGGCTAGATTAGAACAGTAGATTCTACCAGCTATTATCACCATGATTTTTCCCTTTGGGTTTTCCATGTATAAATTTGCTGTCATGAGTATTTATGTGTGTATGTGATCTCTGCATTCATCTTTTAATCTTCATATGCTTTTGAATTTGATTTAAAAGGATAAAAGGACTAGTTTTAGTTGATCTACTGATTCACCTACCCTCTCAGTAGATAGTTGTGTTCCAATAGCATCTAAGTGGTAGCAAAAGTTATCGAGGTTCAAAGTTGGCTTCTTAGATAGATTGTAATGGTTCCCATATTTAGTCAATTTTGCACAGGGTAAAGTTTGATCAACTCTTGAGGAGATCGATGGAGTGCATTTTCTCCAAGATGTTAGGAAGTAGTGAGATGGTAAGAAGTGTTTGAGGTCTAACACTGAGCAAAGGTAAAGGATAAGGATCTAATGGTTTGCATTTAATCATGTGGTTGAGATTGATGATTCAAGTGGAGTCAAAGTGGTTAACCTATTTGAAGTTTAACATTGTTAAAGATCAAGATCCTTATAATCAGATATATTGTGTGTGACTGATTTAAGTAGTGAGGACATGATATGATGGTAAGGTGTTTGAGGTTTAACTGTGACCATTGGCATTTGAATTTTATAAAGGGAAAAATTAGTGATCTATATTTTGGCTATAAATTTTGATCTAGGATGAATTTGATGGTGCAGTAAAAAGTAAAATTGTAGAGGACTCCATGATGCATCTAGTGAACCTAGTTAGATGGTATGATTATTTATATAGTCAAAGATATTATGATACAAAGTTGAATATGTGATTGATTTTGTTCTAAAAGTGACTTGAGAAGGTTGTTTGAACTTGTTTTGTTGTTGTTTGGATGTCTCATGATGAATTAGCTATTGAAATGTGTTTTAAACTCCTTGTGGTATTTGGAAGCTTCAACGATCAATATAAAGTATAAAAAATATTATGATGTTGACTGTGTATTCATTCATGGTGTTCTTATGAACAAGGCTAATGTTTACGTTGATTAATCTTACATAGAAGAGTGCAATAATGACTATAAGCATTTGAGAATGTAAAAGTGGTCATGTGGAGTGGACCTATACATTTGAAAGTGGTTGTGTGTTCTTTGTTTTGATAGATGAAGTGTTAAATGGGTGAATAGGTATCCATGAGACCTATATGGACTACAAGGGCCTAATTGAAGGTGTAATTGCTTAAGGGTGACTCATGGATGCTATGGCTGACCTTTGAGGATGGTATTGAGCTGTGTCTCAATGTGAGAGAATCCTTAAGGGCTAAATCATGTCTAATGGCTAACCAAGATAATGATGTTCATGAATGATCTATAAATAGTGAAACCAAATATGATGGTTTCTTACTTGTATGAGGTGTGTGCATATGAGATTTGTGGAGCAAAAGAGAGGGAGAGTTCCCAATAGATGAGTTGTTGAGCAGAATAGATTGAGGATGAGCAAAGAGGTCTAGGGTGATTCAAAAGGATGTTTTTGATGCTTTGAGTGTGAGCAATGGATAAATGTTGTCTGTGTGAGCTTGGTGGCTGATTTGAGAGACAAATTAGAGTGTGGACTATGTGTATGACCATTTGGTCATTTTATTTATGTGGTGACAGAGTTGATGCTAAGGGTTGAAGAGTAATCCAAAAGGTGGATTTGGATGCATTGAGTGTGCAAAGTTGAAGAAAGTTGATATACTTTATATCTCCATCAGAATGGTAGGCAATCATTATTCAAGAGATGTTTTGTTCTTAAGTGTTGTGGTTGCTCAACATCTAGGGGTTATAGCCTCCTTGTAAGTTGAAACTTATTAAAAGTGTAGTTGTTGTGGTGGCTCAGCTAGACAGGTGTTGTAGCACATTGTGGGATTGTAGTCTCACTAAATAAGGCATAGTAGTTCCTTGATCAATTGTAGCTAGTCTAAATTGGTTCTTTTTATTATAGGATAATATAACAATTGTAGGTTCTAGTGGGTTTTCTCCCCCAAGAGGGTTTCCTACATATGTCATGTGCTTGATCTTGCATTATATCTCTTGTTCGTTGCTAGGAATGATATGTATGATTCATAAAATGCTTGTGGCAATTGATTAAGAGTTTGAAAGGATTGAAATTTAAGTTGGATAATCTAGGTTCACTGATTCACCCCCCTCTTAGTGATTGTACCTCTAACATGAAATAAACCTTGTAGGAATTCCCAAAGATATCGATAATCTGGTGCTGAGAATTGGATGAGCACATCCAGTCATGGACCCCATCCTGTACTTAGATGGTGTTGATAAGGTTACCATTTAAGTCAACATAGGGAAATGCTTCTAGGTTAGTTGCATATATATGAAGTCTACATTTTTTGTAGGACCCAAAGGCATCTTCAAGTTATGCTTGTTGGTCATCGTCAAACCCTGAATCTCTGGGCACTTTCTCAACTTCTTTAAACATGTCACTATAGTGCTTAAACTTGATCAAGCCAATGAGGAATATGGTATTCTAGTATTAAGACTTAACTTTTGGGTTTGAATAGGATGTGGCCATTGTATCAATATGGAGGGGAAATAATAAGGCTCTGAGCGTATGAGGCATGAAACACAGGGGTACTCTATGATAATTGGAAAGCTAAGAGTTGGAGTGATCTCAAAGGTATGTAGTGGTAAGCATTAGTGGGATTTCCTTAAGCTTTTATAAACACATGCACATAACCCCTTGTATTAATGGAATTTGGTATCTCACTTACTATGATTTCAAATTTGAGTTGGTGGATGGATTTCCTCTCTTTACTTTTAAATCGAGATTTAAAATTGGAGCCCATGATCCTTTGTCACTAGTCAGATTTAGCAATGGCAGTGGAATGTTTTAAAGATGTCTAATTAGGCCTAGATTTCTATTTCATTAGTGTCTAATGTGTGGTAGACACACTATCACATCCCTTGGAGGATTCCCAGTTAATCCCCACTTTACACCATGTGTCATGTACTCATTGATCTTCATGCTAACAGTCAACACCTAAGCATGAATTTATACTCTGTGTCATACCCATAAGAAGGGTGAGGTGTCAATTAAGGACATGTGGTACTTTATGATTGGTTATTTGGTCTCATATGTACCCCATTTTGACCTTTTTAGGGCCTTAAGTGGTCACTAATTCATCTGATAACTTGGTGACATGGCACCTTCTAATTAGGTTAGTCTTTTTTAGGCTCTGCCATCTCTAATATATCCATTGATTGGTTACTTTGATAAATCAGTGATGTGGTGCCTTATAATTGGGTTAGGCTCCTCTAGGATTTGACATCTCTAACAGGCCTATAGATTGGTCACTTTGACAACTTGGCATTGTGGTGCCTTTTGATTAGGCCAAGATTTCTTGAGCTCTAACATCTCTAATAGGTTCAAGGACTAGTCACTCTGAAAACTTAGTGATGTATTTCCTTTTGAATGGGATGGGCTCTCTTGAGATTTCAAATATTTGACTAGTCTATGGAGTGGCCATTTTAACAACTTAATGATGTGGTACCTTTTGATTAGGTTGGGCTCTCCTAGGCTCTAACATCTTTAATAAGCTTAAGGATTGACCACTCTAAAAACTTAGTGATGTGGCTCCTTTTGATTAGGTTGGGATCTCCATGGATCTGACATATATAACAAGTACAAAGACTATCCACTCTAAAAACTCTATGATGTGGTAGCTTTTGATTATATTGATCTCTTCCAGGGTTTGACATATCTGATAGGTCTAGGGACTGGAAGATCTAACAAATTGGTAATGTGGCACCTTCTTATTAGGTTGAGATTTGACATATATAACAACTAGGTGATGCATTGCTGTTTCTCTATGTTTTTTCTTTTTACATTCAGAAGGAGAAGAAACTAAAGGTTAAAGGTTAGGGGTTTATACGTTACTCGGATAAAGTTGCGCACCATATCCAAGAGTTGTAGGAGCTCCTCTTTGGCTATGGAGGAAGACACCTATAGATAAGAATAATACTTAAACATAGAAAATGTTAGAATAAGATAAGGTGGACTGCCAAGCAACGCTCAGTCCTGGAAGCATAGAGCTCCGTGAGGGATGACAGTCCACTATTTAATAAAAAAGGTGTTGTATGAAAAGGAATAATGAAAGACTAAGAAAGAGAAAGTAGACAATGCATACCTATTCTCTGTAATCAATCTATCATAGTCGCTGACGTCAATAGTCCTACCGACATCAGTTGGTCAATATGCCGATGTCAGTTATGTTACCGATGTCGATAGGGGCAATGGGCCTTGGACGGGTTTCGAGTTTATGTCTCTGGTCGATAGAGGAGTCTAAGAGTTTAAATGTTTGTGTAGGGTTACAGGGAGATGTATAAGGTCTAAGGAGAGGCAAAGGTAGAGGTTAGGTGTGAAAAGAGGATAAGAATATGAGGAAGGCTTTTCAGCCTCTCCAAGAAGCTCGGGTCGGGTCGATAGCATTTAGAAATAGTAAATAGAAACTAATTACTAATGTATTCTAAATACTGAAATAAGATAGAAGAATACTTAGCTCTACTTGTGGCTGATGTCGAGGTCCTCGTGCAATGTTCAAATCCAATATGGAGTGACTTGTGTAGAGTTTCTATACCCAGGAGAGCGAAAGTCAAAGTATGATGTTTGGTCTCAGAGTGTGCACGTCGATGTCTCAGAGTCTGGGAGGAAGAATTTAGGATTAGCGATTAGCATTCAGGATTAGCAATTAGGATTTGGGATTTGACATCAGCCCCAGGCTCAAGGTTAGAACCTAGTTTAAGTAACCGACGTCGGTGATCCCACTGGCATCAGCTGATAGTTGATCGACGTCGGTAACTAGAGAATGGGTAAAAGGGCTATTTTTAGCCCTTTGCCTGTTCTCCATCTACCAAGTGCATTTGCCATTAGAAAATGGATGAAGGATGGGTTTATTAGGCATGAGTGTTGGTTAGGCAGTTGGAATGGAGTGAGAATAGGTCATGGGTAGATTACCTAGTCTCAGGGTGACTCATAGGGTAGGAAATGGTCTTAGGGCGAGGTGTCTAGGTGAGGTGTCCAAGGTGAGGTGTTCAAAGTGAGGTGTCTAGGGTGATGTCATTAATTTAAAATAAGTAATTTATTTTAAATTAATAAAGTGTGTAAGGTACCAAAGGGAGTCGACATAATTTTGGTGTCTACATTTGCCCTTTTTTGTCTTGTTGGTTATTCTGATGAACTACAAGATAAAAATAGGAGTAAGTTGCGCCAGGTATGGAATAAGGTGTAGGTTGCCCTAGGTATGATGATGAACTATTCCCCCTTAAAGTGGGAATTAGGAGAAGGCAATCTAAAATCGGTTGCCAATTTGATAGGCAGTGGATGGGTATGGTGAAGTTGGAGTGTGAACGTTGCAATAGTTGAGATTGTGCGTATACCACTTCACATGATAGGTAGGTCAAATTGTCATAGGCAAGGTTGAGGAGCACTAAAATTGAAGTAACTGGTCCCCAACTTTTTGGTTGTAGCTAATTGGGTTAAACGATCAAAGTTGTAGCTCCAATTATTAAAGCAAACTAAAATCAAACTAATCGGCCCCATTTTTTTGGTCGTATCTGATTAGGTTAATCAATCAAAGCTGTAGCTCTATTGGTCATCGTGTTCCAAGTATCCTGGGCTCAGGAAGTGCTCTTGGAAAACATGAAAATGTCACAAATATTGGGGATCAACTTGGGCGCGATCCGTCAATACGTGTGAGGGTCATAATATGGGGTGCATATAATTTGCTAACTATTCATGAGGTAGCATATATGCAATCAAAACAACCAAGGCAAAGTTGTCTCAAATGTGGTCATGGTCTGAGGAGAGAGTCGTGATCTCCAGTGTCGTTGGTCGAGTTGGGTTGAGATATAAGTGATCTCAAGTGTTGTTTGTTGTGGTTAGGGAAATGTATGTGATCTCAAATGTGCCCCATGAGAAGCCTAAGGTGGCTTCTACAATGTCAGGGCTAGTTGTTTGGTCATGATTTTGGGCTTGGTTTAAATAGTTGGTCCATCAAGTAGACAAACCAATGAATGGTCGACATCATTAGGGAGATGAATGGGTGAATGGCCGAGCTAACCTCAGAAGACACCATGTCAACTGAGTGATACCTACATAGCCCCTATTTTAAGGGCCTTAGGCTAATGTAGTTCTCCCTAAAAGGGAAGATGGGGGTCAAAGAGGTTGATAGGTGGTTTGGTTATATTGAGTGTATGATGATGTTACAGCCTTTTCCATATTGTGTGATGGTGTATTCTGTAACATTGGTGATGTGGCTTTTCATCCTTAGCAATTTTCCATCTTGGTGATGGTGTATGCTAAAAATGAAATGAATAATGATGTTATAGCCTTTTCCATATTGTGTGATGGTGTATTCTATAACATTGGTTATGTGGTTTTTCATCCCTAGCAATTTTCCATATTGGTGATGGTGTATGCTAAAAATGAAATGAATGATGATGTTATAGCCTTTTCCATATCATGTGATGGTGTATGTTATAGCATTTGTTATGTGAGTGTATGATGATGTTACAACCTTTTCCATATTATGTGATGGTGTATTCTATAACATTGGTTATGTGGTTTTTCATCCCTAGCAATTTTCCATATTGGTGATGGTGTATGCTAAAAATGAAATGAGTATATTTATGCTTCAACAAGTTTCCATATTGTTGATGGTATGTGCTTGACATAAATTGTGTTTGGTTGTTAGTTTCCATGTGTATTATTTTCCATTGAAACTAATGTGAATGGGCTATGATAATTGATATAACACAAATTTGTATTTGTATTAAATAAATCATGATGTCATGTTAGTGGTTAGAAAATGTTTTGGTTTGGTTTGGTTTGGTTGGTTATAAGATGTTTTGGTTGTATGTGACTAAGGCGTATAAGAAGTGAAAGGTGCGTTGCTCTTTCATTGACAAGGACCATAATGATAACATAGATAAGGTTTTTGTAAACAAAAGCCCCATTCATGCATTACATCATTGACCATTGGTTTTTATTAGAGAAGTACTCAAATCACTTGACGTTAAGTGAGCTCAAAATCCCTTGAGTATGTTGGGGTAATAGGTCTAATTAGGTGATATGTGAGGATAGCATAACCCTTTTTAGTAGGGATTACTTTGCCCCTTTTATAGGTGACCCTGAGAACGACTATAGACAAGTCCATGACTTAATAGTTTGTCAGTCCTTTTTTTTTTTGGTAGACTGATCAATGCGAGAAGTCTACTTAGGGATGTTTTATTTTGTGGTCATATTGAAATTGATCGATGCGGGAAGCTTCTAAAAAGGTGCTGTTTGTAGAAAAATTTGGGCATAGCCATCTTTCGAGGGAATGGTATATATTCTACTTTGTATGGTTGAATGTCTTTGAATAGCTATCCTTCAAAGGAGCAGTCTAGTAATTACAACAATGATGCAGCTGTCCTTCAAGGGAGCAGTCTACATTCATAGTTTATGACCTTTGTTAGGCATCCCAATTTTATGTTTGTTGATTGAACTTTTAGTCATGGACTAGACTATAGAGGTTTAAGGGTTTCCCTTTTATTAGGACAAAGCATTCATGCTTTATAAAAGGGTTAACTAATGTTTGTAGGGGAAAAAGGGTTGAAAAGAATAGGAATGATGATGATGGGGGTTGCTCATGGGACGAGCTCAAGTTAAATATCAAGTGAATGATTAATTAATTAATAGTAGAATGGTCATAGATGCAAGGTATTAAGGGGCTCAGGTTCTAGCCAGCCTTCAAGAGAAGACAAATGATAAGTATCTGATCCATACTTGTGCGTTTTAGATTAAGGTAAAAACAGGTTTTGAAGGGGCCCCGAAACTCTTTACATCAGACAAGATAAAAACCTTAAGCACACCCAGGAAATGAAATAACCTGGAACCTGCAAAAGCTAGACCAGATTAACCAGGAATCTGAAAACAATAGTCAAAAGCTAGACAAACAATAACTAATTGTTATTTTTTTTTTACAAGACCGAAGTCTCATGTCTAGAGGAGGGACCAGAGGCTTAAATTTTTTCCTCTTAACAGTAGTCCAACCATCCTCTACCTTAGCTGCCTCAGCAACCCAATCCTCAGAAGGCCAAGAATCATGAAGTCAAGAGGGTGACAAAACCTTAGCAAAATCCTTAAGAGAACCAGCCAACAACTAGCTCCTAAGAGAACCCTTCAAAACATGTGGAGGAACCACCACCTCCTCAGTAATCGGTTCAGGAAGATCACATAATCCAATCTCCACCGAACCTTCAATAGGATCAGTCTCTAGCTGAGCCTCCTGATTTGTCGAATTTGATTCGAAACTCTTTTCATTCTCATTATCAGAATCAGTCGAGGCTTCCTCAGGTTGTTCTGCAATATAGTGATCATGATCAGCTTCAACCCACCAAGAAGGTGATCTTCTGGATCTGGATTTCCCTGCAGTGCACCAGGCAGCAATATGCCCCATCAGGTGACACTTTCTACATCGAAAAGGTAACCCTTCAAAATCTAACAATTGCATCCAAGAGCCCCTAGGGGAGTCTAGACAAATCGCCTCAGGAAGGCCCTTAGAAACATCCACCTCAACCAGAAGGTGAGCACAGGTCGATCGGAAATACCTCTTGGTTTTAGCATCCACGAATAAAAATTCCCCTATAGCATTTTTGATGGTTTTAAACACTGATTCATGCCATAGATGTATTGGTAAATTAGGGAGCCAAACCCAGATAGGGATCTTGTTGAAAGTTTCCGTAACAGGATTGAAATCCATATGCCACTGTTTGGCGAAGAGAGGGTATTTACCCTGCCAGAAGAAATTTCTGTTGGAAAGAATAATCTTCTTGTCCTCAGCAATGTGGAATAAAGCTATAAAAAAACCTTTACCACAAGGATAAATTTCAACATTTCCATCGATTAGTGGCAGCCAAGTCTGGGATATCCAGCCATGTAAATCGGCAAGAGATGGCCAAAAGCCACGAAATCTACAGATAGCTGCAGACTTTGAAAAGTGGTCTACCTGATAAAAGATTGCTTCAATAGTATCAGGATCAAGATTAACCCTGACAGGTTTTAAAGCACTTACAGGTGACTTGCGTAATCTCCCAGCAGAAGCTTGACATTTTGCATCATGAATTTCAGCTTTGAAAGTAGCCACATCCGTGTAAGTTCTTCCCTTAGACCCAGGGACAGAACCAAAAATAGGGGAACCATTTTTTGAATCCATGACTAGAGAGAAACCCCCTTTCGCAAAAGAGTGAGTGACCAGGATCCTATCCCCACTCACTGGTAAAGTTTCAGCCACACCAGTCGTCAGATCAACAGCAGCTTGGACTGGGATGGGAGTTCACACTCGCGCCTACGTGCCTGCAGCGTTCAAAATCTCCATTTGCACGCAGGGAGCTGGGAGCTTATGCGCGCTGGCAGCGTTAAAAAAAATAGTGAGGTTTACTTGTGCGTTATTATGTGAGGTCTGAGCCAATTAGGAGCAAACTTTCCTCATTTGCTTCTTTCCATATTGGTCACGTGTTGGTTTTCTTTAAGGATGAGATCTCTAATTTTAAAATCTCACTCTTTTATATTTTTGTTATAGGCATGGTTTGGTCGATGTTGGACGTGAAGTTGGTTGATGCTTGGTTGAGGTCGTGATAGTCAGTACAAAGTCGAATTCCCCCAGTTGCTTTTGTGACAGGGACAATGTTTGACACCCATTGTGGATAATCAATGGGTTGTATAAATGAGATGGAGAGAAGATAATGAAGCTCCTCTGTGATAAGGAGTGCGATGCGAGGATGCATCTTGCAAAGCTTGGTTGATAGGCTTAGTTTAAGAGGGTGAGATCCTAATCTTCTAGGTTGGAGGCAGGAATCTCAGAATCACTGAAGATGATGGAGGCAATGGTTAGTAATGATTTGGCTAAAGCAACCAATGGTTGGGGGTCTTCAGGTTGGACATCTATTACCTATAAAGCTTTGATTAAGGCTTGGTGATGTTGTGGAGAGCTTTGAATTAGGTCATACAAAGACATCTTCACAGGGGTTTGGTAAAGTTGTTTCACCATGGAGCTGTGAATTGACCCCGAAGAAATCTTGGGTTTTGGTGGTTGAGAAGGCTTAACGAATGGATATATCCAAGGAGTAGAAACATTCTCTTTATCTGTCATGGTTTATGACCTAGTGGCCACATTAATGGTGTTGATTTCAAATAAAGGGGGAGAAGGTGGTAGAGGGACCATAGTTTTGCGTTGGGATCCTGATTTAGGTGAGGATGTTTGGGAGGCATGGGATGGTGTCGATGGTTTGTTGAAAGGGTAGTCAAGAGGATCCTTGATGAGAAGGGTATCCTTTTTTAGGTGTTGACAAATGACAACCTTAAGAGCATATCAATGCTCAGTGTCATGTCCAGGTGTGCAATGATATGCACAAAATTTAGTGTCGTCGAACCAAGATGGTTTTGATTTGAGAGTTAATGAGTGTGAAGGTGAGGAGGTGTGAGAGACATGGGATAGTGTCAGTGATTTATTGAAAGGGTGGTCAAGAGGATCCTTAATGAGAAGGGCATCCTTTTTCAAGTGTTGACGAATGAGAACCTTAAGAGTGCAGCAATGCTCAGTGTCATGCCCAAGTGTGTGATGATATGCATAGATTTTAGTGTCATCAAACCAAGATGGTTTTGGTCTGAGAGGTTGGTATGGTTTAAGGGGTGGGAGACTGATGCTAGAAGATTGCAACAATTGGCATAATAGCAAAGCATAAGAACTCACTAGTGGGTCTACACACTTTGTCACAGTAGGGGTTGACAACTTCTTTTGAGGAGTTGTTAGAGGAGTTTTTCATACCATCTTTTTGTTTGGTGGTGTGACCACATGCGTAAATGGCACTTTCATGGTGAGAGGTGTCAAATTTTTTGGAGGAAATATATGTTTGATGGGTAGAGGGAGTAATGGAGGCGATTTGTTTTTGTGAGGTGTTGGAATTGGGAGCACTCCTATTAAAGTAGATAGATGTGGACCCAAGATAGAGGGCAATGGTGATGGTGGGGGAGGAGTTCTCCGACATGGTTTGGTAGACTTCTTTAGCATAGTGTGAGGACCACTTATATGCAGGGTGAGGTTCAAGTCTACCTTCACTTGTGGGTGAGTGAGGTTCGATACGGGGTGAACATCGAGAGATTTAACCTATTTCGACATGGTAGATGCCTATGAGGGTTTAGGTTCAGATGTGGATGGTTGAGCTTTTGAAGATTTAGAAGTAGACACCCTACTCTCATTAGAGAATTTGGGGTAAATTGTCATGAAAGGGTTGGCAGTCGAAGCGAGATGTATAAAATAAGGAGCCTTAAGTCGCTCCTATAGTGCCTCATGTTTTAGGTTCCTAGAATGGAGAAATCCTAAGTTTTTTGCCAATCGAGAGAAGGGTTTAGGTCACATCGTGTGAGGTCTTGTAGTTGGTCTTTTGGAGGATTTAGGTGATTGTGAGAGTGGAAAAGTGTTAGACACAGTGATCTCAGGCCAAAGGTGAGAGAAAATCATCACTGAATCTTCCTCGACCAAAGTGGGTGAGGCCGCGAGTTCTTCTCTCGATGGAGAAGGGATTGGAGAATGTGGCTCTTTGAGAGGATAGAGCACAGGGATGATCATGGATTCCACGTGTGGTCAAGAAGTGGGAAAAGTATGATCCTCCATTGGTAATAAGAAGGATGAGGGTGAGGCTATTGGCATTGGTGCCATAAAAGCATCCTCCAATATGGGAGAGTTCAAAGTAGACTCTCCTACATGTGAAAGGGGGATGGATGGAGGACTATCTTCCATCGGTGGAGGCAAAATAAGAGAGGAAGGTTCCTCTAAAGGGTGAGGTAGAGGGATAATAGCCCCTTCTACATGAGGGTTTGGGGTATGAATGGTAACTTCTTCCAATGGTAGAAGAAGAGGAAAGGTGGGGGTAAGAGGAACAGGTAATACGAGTTCCTCACAAGGTAGAAGAATGGGTAGATGAGGTGTTTGATGGTGTGGGGGTGATGTGGGTAAAATAGGCTCTTCTACTTGTGGTGGAGAAATAGGTTGACTAACCTCTTCAAACTGTGGGAGAGGTTAGTTAGGAATAAAAAGAGAAACCATGTCGACTGTGCGTGTATTGCACTCTTGGGGGTCATCGGCCATGATCTAAACATTGTTTTGACTTGGGAGATGGTTAGGAAATGGTTATCTAAAGACATCTATGTTTTGGTTAGCTAGCGTATTTGGGTTATCCAAAACAAGATCCCCCTTGTATAGCATGTCTTGGACAATGTTTTTGAAGGTTTTGCAATTATCGGTGTCATGACCTTTGACACGGTGATAGTTACAAAAGTCATTTTCCCTATACTATGCAGGGATAGCTTTTGAGGGGTCAAATTGGGGTGGTCAGATTTGAGAGAGATTAAGGACCCCCTGCTTGACTAGTTTATCCAACATGGAAGCGTATGATTCTCCTATTGGAGTATATTGGCACTGTACGTATCGTTGTTGGAATTGTCTTGTAATACTTTGTGATGTAGAGGGTTCAGATTGGTTAGTTATGGTAGAAGATGATGATCTAAGTACCACATCATTTGCTGATCCCTTGGACTTGGAGTTGGAAGAAAAAGATTTAGAAGAATAATGGTCATTAGATTTTGTGTTAGTATTTGTGCTACGCAATTTGACCTTATCTTCTTCGACAGCACGGAGTTCAAGCTTTTGGGCCATGGTGAAAGCTTCATCAAATGTGCGGAAAGTTTAAAACCACAAAGTGGATGAGATGTGCTTGGCACATCTCTTGAAAAGAGCTCAATGAGCTCAGGTTGAGGTAATGAAAAGGAGAGTTGGTTGATCAAACCTCTCCAACAGGCGATGAAGTCAACTATTGATTCATCGTCGAATTGTCTAATAGAATATAGGTCTGTGATGGAGACCTTTTTAGTGATGTTGATTGAAAAGTGGTCGAAGAATAATTAAGCTAGTTGAGTAAAGGTGAAGAGAGAATGACTAGTAATAGAACTATACCAATCAAGGGCAACACCAGAAAGTGACATGGGAAATGTGTGAAGTAATAACACATCATTGTGTGCTATAAGGTAGCAAGCGTGTCTAAACACTCATAGATGCTGTTGTGGGTCCTCTTTACTCTGAAAGCGAGTAAATTTTGGGAGTTTCCATTGGCTAGGGTATGGTCTAATAGGGACCGAAAGGTGAATGGGTTCGTTATAGATTTGTTCGTATGAAATAACATTGCTTGAACCGGAAATGGATGTCTCAAGGTTGGACATTTTATCCATTAGCATCTTGATTAGATCGGCTGATGGATTGGTAGGAGGGGCACCCCCTAGGTTGTAAGGGCCCTGGAAGACGTTGGGAGGGGCGTATGACATACTTGGTTGCATTTGTGTAGGCGCAACATATTGGTAGTTCGTCATAGGGACTGATGTTGACGTTAAGGGGGCTTGTGCCATGAAGTTGGAGGGCACAACTTGACTAGATGTCGCCAAAGGTGGTTAGATGGTGGTGAGACTAGTTAAAGGATAGGTAGCCACTCTCGTATTTATGGGTGCAAGAGTGGGTGGGATAGAGACAAGCAAGTTTTGAAAAGGCATTAAACTTGTTTGAATTGTTTGTGGTTGAGGGGGTATGAAAACCCTGATGGAGGTAGGTCCGAAAATAGAAGGAGAGACAAAATCTTGAACATTGGCCATGGTTGGGTTACTAGTTGAGGTAATGGCCTAAGTGACCATAGGTTGGGTAATGGAGGCTATTGATATTATTGCCGTTTCAACCAAGGAAGTTGGCATCCCAAAAATAGGATTACTTGAAGGGTCTCACATTTGGCTTCTTGTGAGATAGTGTTGGAGAGCCTTGACGTTGAGGTCAAAGAATCTCTCAAAGTTTTGATCCCCTTAGGGAACAATTGGAGGTTGATTGGGGGTTAGTTGGATAGGAGTACGCTCAGTGTTTGAAGTATACTCCATTAGGAGACTTGGTATGAAAGGCGAAGGTGGAAGTGGTTGTTGCCTTACATGGTCAACAAGAGATTTAGCTTGACTACGTGTCAAAACGATTCAAGGCGAAATGGGTTTAGGTTCTAAAAACTATATGTTTCAGTTTTAGGAGACCAAAATGTGTGTTTAACAGCAAGAAAGTTGGGTTTTAAGCTTGCTATTTGGAAAGAAAATTTGTTGACAGTGACCGACATCATTGGAAAAATTGATGTCGATGAAGATAAGTTGCTGACATCAGTGGAAAAATTGATGTCAGTGTCTGTGTATTTCTAAAAACTTAGAAAACTGAAAGGTTTTGGAATAAAGGAGAAATTCTAAATTGTTTCTAGAATTCATAATGATGCGAACTTACCAGCTCAAAAAACTAGATAAAAATAGCAAAAATGATGATGGCAAGCAACCTCTAAACGTTAAATTCTTAAGAATAAATTTTAGAGTCGTGGTGGCTTATGCCTTAGAAGAATATGTTTGGGAATTGGGCTTTTAGAATGGGTCCTAAAGAGGAAGTCTAAGGCTGGTTTTGGGTTATGTTTTGGTGCTCAAAAATCTGTGTTAGGTTCAGTACGTGGCCTGGTGCTAGGGCTTGCTCCCTTCACTTCACGAACCCAGAGCCGAGCTGGGCCACTTAGCCAATATATACTTTGCCTATAGTTTATACTTTGCTAGAGAACAGAGTGGGTCATCCTCTTGCTAGTGAAATTCAAGTAGGATCACCAGAAAGGGTAAGGTATCTGCTAGGTGATGAAATCCTAGACGGGCCTTGTCTCAGGTATGTTTAAGTGTTTGATTTGATGTGCTTGTGGTCTGGTTGTGTAACATATGTGCACTATGATTTATTCATAATGCATTTTTAATTACTAAGTGAGCTAAATATGCATTCAAGAAGGAATGAAATGCAACAATTTTTAACCCAAATTGAAAGGTGTTTGTTCAGATGCAAACAAGTGGAGAAAAGGTTAAGAGTATGAATTTTCACTACTCTAAGATGCAGGAAAGAAGTGACAAGAAGAAAAAGAAAGATGTTCTTTTTAACTTGTGCTTATGGTTTCCTTTCAAAATAAAGAGATAGAAGAAGGATGCAAGAATAAAATATTTTCCTAATGCAACTATATGAAAATGTGCTTTTTATAAGAATGAACCTAAGGAAAACTCCAGAGTCCCATCGGGCGTGCCAGAATGTTTCTCTACATTTTTGCTTTTTACATTCAAAAGGAGAAGAAACTAAAGGTTAAAGGTTAGGGGTTTGTATGTTACCCAGATTAAGTTGTGCACTGTATCCAAGCATTGTAGGAGCTCCTCTTTGGCTGTGGAGGAAGACACCTGTAGATAAGAATAAGACTTAAAAACAAAAAATATTAGAATAAGATAAGGTGGACTGCCAAGCAATGCTCAGTCCTGGAAGCGTAGAGCTCCGTGAGGGATGACAGTCCACTATTTGATAAAAAGGGTGTTGTATGAAAAGGAATAATGAAAGACTAAGAAAGAGAAAGTAGACAATGCATACCTATTCTCTGTAATCAGTCTATCATAGTTGTTGACGTTGGTAGTCTTGTCGACATTGGTTGGTCAATATGCCGACGTCAATTATGTTATCAATGTCAGTAGGGGCAATGGGCCTTGGATGGGTTTCAGGTTTATGTCTCTGGTCGACAAAGGAGTTTGGGAGTTTAAATATTTGTGAAGGGTTGTAGGGAGATGTATAAGGTCTGAGGAGAGGCAAAGGTAGAGGTTAGGTGTGAAAAGAGGATAAGACTATGAGGAAGGCTTTTCAGCCTCTCCAGGAAGAAGGTCGGGTCGGGTTGATAGTATTTAGAAATAGTAAATAGAAATTAATTACTAATGTATTTTAAATACTGAAATAAGATAGAAGAATACTTAGCTCTACTTGTGGCTAATGTTGAGGTCCTCATGTAATGTTCCAATCCAATATGGAGTGACTTGTGTAGAGTTTCTGTACCTAGGAGAGTGAAAGTCGAAGTATGATGTTTGGTCTCAGAGTGTGCGCGTCGATGTCTCAGAGTCTGGGAGGAAGAATTCGAGATTAGTGATTAGGATTCAGGATTCGACATCAGCCCCAGGCTTAAGGTTAGAACCTAGTTTAAGTAACCGACGTTGGCAATCCCCCCGGTATCGGCCAAAAGTTGACTAACGTTGGCAGCCAAAGAATGAGTAAAAGAGGTATTTTTAGCCCTTTGCCCATTATCCATCCACCAAGTGCATTTGCTATCGGAGAACAGTCGAAGGATGGGTTTATTAGGCATGAGTGTTGGTTAGGCAACTAGAATGGAGTGAGAATAGGTCATGGGTAGATGACCTAGTCTCAGGGTGACTCATAGGGTAGGAAATGGTCTTAGGGTGAGGTGTCTAGGTGAGGTGCCCAAAGTGAGGTGTCTAGGGTGATGTCATTAATTTAAAATAAGTAATTTATTTTAAATTAATAAAGTGTGTAAGGGACCAAAGGGAGTCGACACAATTTTGGTGTCTATAATTGCCTTTTGATTAGGTCAGGCTCTCCTATGGTTTGACATCTTTGACCAGTCTGGAGACTGGATGATTTAACAAATTAGTAATGTGGCACCTTCTAATTAAGATGGGCTCTGACATTTTTGATAACTCAATGATGTGGTGCCTTCTAATTAGGCTGAGATCTATCATAAATGATAATTTAATGACATGACATTTTTTGATAAAGCCAAGATCTCTTGGGATATAACATCTTTGACAGGTCTAGGGACTTGCCATCTTACAACTTAGTGATGTGGTCCCTTCTAATTAGATTGAGATATTTTGAGCTATGACATCTCTAACAAGTCTGGGGATTGGATGCTCTAACAACTTAGTGACATGGTGCCTTCTGATTAGGATGGGCTCTCCCTAACTCTCTTGTGAAACCCATAAAAAAGATTACATGAGAAGTGAAAAAGGTACACAATAAATTTAATACTTGTCTTTTAGTAATATTTTGATTGACCATAAAGGGTGAGGGGTTAGTTGCTTCAGAAAAGCAATGATACTCCAAGAATTTCATTTGAAAGAATAACTACAATGTTAGCACGTTAATCTATAAAAATACAAGTCTACTTTAGTCATATAAATAAAGAAGGCTTGTTACTTCTCGGAGAAATTAGGGTGACATAACATTCCAAGGATTTAAGTACAAGAAAAACTTACAAGACCAAAAGAAAGGACCCTAGAGTTTTAATTCCTAGAATTTTTTAGAGGGGTCCCCTATTTTGAAGAAAAGGGGGAATGTTAGTCACAAAAATAACCTTAATTCAAATTTAAATCATCATGATCAATGTTGTCCAACTTATCAACTGATCACTCATCTCATTAGATCTCATCAAGATAATTATACAAGACACAATGACACTACATGTAGATGTTAGGAATAAAGTCTTGATAATACATGTTAAATAAACGAACTATATCCTATAGTGTAAGTAAATTAATGCAAAAAACAAGCTACACAAAATAAAGACAAGCAAGAGGACACGCTCACAAAGATTATGTGAAAACCTTGCAATGTGTAAGGAAAAACCATGAGCAAAATGATAGCTTCCAGACTTCATTACTTTAGCATCAAATCTCTTCTACAATGGCTCTTACAAAAACTCCATCAGTGCTAACATGAAAACACTCAATGCTTCCACCTAAAGCATTCAGGTTGTGAACCAATCTAAACTAGCTTATAAAATCCAAACTTCAAGCATGCAAGCCCAAGGCTTACATGGATCCACTAATTAGATTAATTACAAAGATAACTTCATGGTTATTAATAACATTTACAACATGAGAGAGAGAGGGAAGAGAGAATGAATAACGACACAAACAAATTCACCACATTCCATGTGGGGTGAATAATGATCATCAAAAGTTGTTTGTCTTCATGTGCAAGGGTAAAAAAAGTGGTCCATCCACTATAGACAATATCCAAGCCACTTTCATGTGGATCCGAACATTGTCTCCCACTCCATAAGTGAGGACAAACAATAATATTAAATAACTTGTCTTTTTCTTCCATGTGCACACCAAAGTCCAAAAGGTGTTGCAATCACCTTTTGACTTTATTCACACATGTGAATCATGGGGTCCCTTAGAAATTCAACCCACACAAACCCTTTTGTATTTTCACCATGTCACACCACCCATGTGACTACCAAGGACAAACCCATGTACCTTGATAGAGTGTTATTCCCCACTCCCATCAGATCAACCTGATCACTCATGAGATACCCTTCATGGGCCTCTACCACATCACTCACAAGCCACATCACTAGCCATCCACATCACCATCAGACCACATCATCATGAATAGTGACTTCACATCCTAACATTCTCCAGCTTAAAATTAATATACATAGGCTTTTAAAATACTTGAGTATTTTACAACCAACTAATCATCAATGCCCTCTACTGTCCTGACACAAACCTAATAGAAGTTTTCTTTCTCTACTAAAACTTCTCTATCCTAATTGACTTTATCAACATATGCTCCTCCATAATAAATTACAACACTAAAGTGACTCTTCACTTCTCCATACCACAAACCAATCCTCCATCTAAATTTTGCCACGAACCATTCACAAATCCCACTGCTTGGGAATATTTGATCTAGTGCTAACCATGGCATTATGAGGATTCCTAATCTTGATGAATCTAATACATAGAACATAATACCATGTCTTCTCCACTTTTATAGGATGCTTCTAGGAAGATAACTCAATAATGCAAGAAGTGGGGTACTTCCTTGTTTTCTCATTGTTATGCACATCCATCCTTGGTTTGTTCCACATACCACCTTCATCGTGCCTTTATTATTGAGCCATCAAAATAGTGATCATGTTGGGGCCTACATTCAACATGTCACAACTCATAGTAGTGATTTCTTCTAAACACTTGGCCTCCATGAAGGCACTAAATATCTTATATTACATGTTCTATGCCTACAAAACCCCATATAATGACTTATTTAACATGCAAACCAACAACTCTTTGCCTCATCAGTTTTATTTATCTCTACCTAAACAAGATCACCATGTAGGAATCATGTTGCTCCAAATCTTTGAATAATAATGAGTGCACGTAACACTCTTTGATAGTAATGAAGAGATAATATCTCATAGAAGTCAAAACCAGAATTTTCCACATAGCCTCCAAGTTATCAATATGATACAAGTGGACCAATCATAGCTACAGGGAAGTCATCACATTACTCAGTGCATCATTGCACCTACCAAGTTTTTGAGCTAGCATCTGAAATACACCATACTCTACTGATTGTTGTCAAATACTAACTCATGTGCCTATAGTGTTATTCCATACATCGGTTTACATAGCTAAGCACCACAACCATATACACAACACTCCATCACCCTGAGTCATATGGTCAACACTGGCCTTTTCCTTCTAGGAACACTGGGTCTCACTTGTTTATTTACATCTTCATCTTATTCTTCCTCAGCTACTTTAAAAGAGGTATAGCTTCATGTTTGTCTGTACCTCCTTCCTTTACATGGATTTTTATTCACTATGACCTATCAGATAATAACATGTGGTTAGTACAATAACACATCAAAACCCCTTCTATTTGTTTTAAAGAACCACAAGGTCATCACCTTATCCTTCACCTCCTCCAAAGGAGTCCAACTTTCTCCTCAAGCTGTAGAGTTGTTTCTCCACCAACATGAACACTGTGTAGGCTACTAACTTGTCTAGCAAAGCTTTTCTATCTTTATCTTTAACTCTTCGACAAGCTTCTCCTCATCAACATGAAGAGATTAGGACTTCATTAAGAGATCTTCCACCTTGTTCCATAGAGAGTTGCCTTCCAAAACAATAAAACCTCTTTTTATTTATTATTTAATTTCCACTTGGTCTCTCCTCATGTCACAATAGCTTCGCCTTGCACACAATTAACCAACAATAAAAAACACACACACACACATGGAGTTTTTCACCATGGCTCTGATACCAGATGTTAGAGCCATGCATTATTAGCTTCATAATCAAATATCTGATACTAAATGTTAGGAATAAAGTTTTGATACTACATGTTAGATCAATGAATTAAATCCTACAGTGCATGTATATTAATATAGAAAATAAGCTATACAAAACAAAGATAAGAAACATGAAACATTACATAGAAATTACATGGAAACCTTGAAATGTGCAAGGAAAAAACCATAAGCAAAATGGTAGTTTCTAGACATCATTACTTCAACATCAACTCTCTTCTACAATAAATACTCTATAAATTCCATCTGTGCTAACATATAAGCACTC
This sequence comes from Torreya grandis, assembly GCA_037957365.1. NCBI lineage: Eukaryota > Viridiplantae > Streptophyta > Pinopsida > Cupressales > Taxaceae > Torreya > Torreya grandis. The sequence continues at coordinate 289,599 of JARHVA010007506.1, forward strand.
AATGCTTCCACTTGAAGCATTTAGGTTGTGAACCAAGCTAAACTAGCCTATAGGATCCAACCTCCAAGCATACAAGCCCAAAACATATATGAATCCACTAATTTAATGAATTACAAAGATAAATTTATGCTTATTGATAACATTTACAACATGAGAGAGATAGGGGAGAGAGAATTAATAGTGGCACAAATAAATTTGCCACATTCTATGTGGGGTGAATACTGATCTTCAAAAGTTGTTAATCTTCATGTGCAAGGGTCAAAAAAGTGGTCCATCCACTATAGACAAGATCCAAGCTACTTCCATGTGGATACAAACATTGTCTCCCACTCCACAAGTGAGTATAAACACTAATAGTAAATGAGTTGTCTTTTTCTTCCATGTGCACACCAAAGTCCAAAAGGTGTTGCAATCACCTTTTGACTTTCTCCACACATGTGAATCATGGGGTCCCATATAAATTCAACCCACACCAACCCTTTTGTCTTTTGGACCATGTGACACCACCCATGTGAATACCAAGGACAAACCCATGTACCTTGGTGGAGTGATATGCCCCACTCCCATCACATCAACTTGATCACTCATGAGACACCCTCCATGGGCCCCTACCACATCACCAATCAGCCACATCACTAACCATCCACATCACCATGAGGCCATGACATCTTGAATAGTGACCATTAATAGTTCATATGAATAGTGATTCATGAATAGTGACTTCACATCCTAATAGTAGATACTTGTGTGTGTTAAGTACCTACCCTTTATTGTTTGACTTGTTTGCATATCTTTTATCATGTATATATTTTCATATGTTTGTTTACTTGTCTCTATTTATCTTCTTTTATTTAATTTTCATCATGCCTCTTTTATCAAGGGTGGAATCAATGAGGATGCTATTATTGAGCCAAAAATGCTATGATAATGATTTTGGGTACCCTATACAGAGTTAATCATTTGCCTTTTATAATCATGCACTTTGGCACAATGTCCTCTTGGTCATACTTATATCATGGGACATACGACCTAGTGCTATATTTACATTGGATTTCTTAGACTATGATAAGTTCGATTACAAAAATGATGGCTTGGCAATAGACTGTATTCATCATTTCAACTATCTTCTCTTACGTGTCTAAATGTCTAATCATCTTAATCCCATCATCAAGTCAATCATCCAAGTCCACTCATCTAATATCTAATCATTCCTCCAAGACATTTATCATCCCATCTATATCCTCTAGTTACTCATATATCATCTCTCTAGTCATCAACATCTAACATCTCATCTCCCATCATTTCTCCTAGTCCTCTATCTTCATTGCTAACATCTAATTCACATCCTTTATCTAAAAACTAACATGTCTAACAATCATTGTCATCTTCCTTATATAGTCTATCTTGTCATCTATCATCTAGTCCAAATTACATTGGATCAAGGTCTTTTTAGAATATATGTAGGTAGTGCTTAGTCACATAATGTGTCTAAGGTCAGCTCGACCACTTGCTCCTCTTTCCCCATCATTCGTCATCACATCTATCTTGTCCTTCATCATCCTCAAATCTTTCATCATTCAAATCCTTGAGCTATAATACCATTTATCAATTATTTAATTGATCAATCAATATCCACTCTATAATCATCTCCCCAATCTTCCATTCAATCACTTACACCTATCAATTGGGCCCAACAAATCACAACATTGATATTTTTTCCATGAGTCATCCATTATCACTGATTCATCAATTCACAATTTAAAGTTTATAGTTTCCTCCCTTGATTAGGGCATTACAATGATTGTATCTTTATTATCATCTTTCACTCCCTTACATGTGTCCTTGCTATGGATATTATCACTATTAATCACATTACGAATCATTGATTCGATGTATTGAAGTAAAATTCTTCCTCTTCATCTTTTGGTCACTTGATCATATGATTTCTTCTCTCTCATCTCCTTCATCATATCACTCAACTTTAGCTCTGAGCTACACTCATTAGTAATCTTATCAATTCATTATCTTATTTTGGCATGATGTTATCCCATCATGCATCCTTGTTTGGGATATGTCAAAAGCTCATGGCCTTTATCATATTGGTCTACAACTCTCCCTAACATGTGTCCTTATCTGGAATATGTCTAAAGCTTGTGAAATTTTATCTCATCATCATCATGTTACAAATGATTCCCTCTTGGGATGTGTCTACAACCATGACACAATTATTTTCGCTCTTTGTGCATAGGTCTTTACCAAGGGCATCATCACTTTTTAGATAGTACTCATGTTGAGTTCATTTTATTCATCATAAGTCCCACATCTAGAATCCCAACCCCTTATCTCTTCACACATCCCACCCCTATTTCCCCTTTCAAGTGGCCATTCATCTCATTCTCATTTGCATGTCCCCTCGAGGGGGCATCATATCCACTAACATCATTTACTAAGATTCATCCATGAGTGCCTTTATTCTTTGAAATACCATTACTCCTTGTACTTAGTCCACTCACTATTCCCTTTCAAAGAGGGGAAAATGTATGCATCTAAATTTTCTCAATTTGTTGATCATCATTAATATTATTATTAGTTGACACTAACATCGCTAATTTTATCTAAGAATCACTAATCTCACCCAACTTCATCTAATTCATCATTACGAATCTACTTCTAATCATTTATCTAACATTCCCTCATTCTTCTTCATCATGATAACCTTATTTCTACCCCACAAGTCAATTAACCATTCTTCTAATATGTCATTTATCTTCTAATATTATTCTAACCCCACTTGTCCATTATATTGGAAATTAAATTTCCAATCCCACCTACCCTAGCCTATTCTTAGGCTCTCCTACATCCCTAGTTCCTTATCACCCATCTAATCGCCTCATCTAACCACCTACTAATCTTGCTTATCTCCTAATGGATTCTAGAATTCTCCAATTCTAGAATCTTCCCCTATTCTCTCCTTCTCTAGAAAACTCTAAGTATAGAGGATTTTTGGGAATTTTTAATTTTTATTTATTCCCTCCTCTTCTTTTATTTAAACTAGCCAATCCTCCATTGAGATGACAAAAAAATCCACGAGCCTTCATGCTAAATCTACTATCTTCTAAGTCTGATTATCCATTTATCAAACCATCATAGGCTTTTTGTCAAGAATCAAGCCATTCATTACGGCTAAAAATTCTAAGTCTGTAAGCAAATTCATGATCATTTATTCTTTTGTTTTTTGAATCTTGTTTAGAGCAATTGGCTTTAGATTTTATAATGTTGTTATAGATGTTCATTTTTTTTGAATTATAGTCTAATGGCTCTAAATTCATGAACTAAATATCAAATTTGGGTAATTTTCATATAATTTACATATCATAATTAATTCTCAAATTTATCATCTCACAGTCACATTAACCCCTTAAACGTGTAAGGCCTAACTACCATTGCACATATGACCAACACAATAAAATAAAGTTTTGAAAAACGTGCCAAGGAGAAAGATGATATTTTACCACTTTGCATTCAATATCCTTGAGTGACCCCAAGAGCTCAAGTAAACTAGAGTGATGATAAACCATTAATTTGAGCCAAGAGCAATAAATTTTCACTATTTAAAAGATATAATTGAGACCCTTATGAGATTGTGACTCAAGTGCACAAAATTTTGAGGAATTTTAGTATGCAAGGAGGAATATGATAATTTATAGGTTATAGGAACTAAAGGCCATTATTGGATCTTTGACAAGCTCAGAGCTGAGCCCCACATAATTTTTTTGGGAGTAAACCTATGAACATCAAAATTTGAGGATTTGGACAAGTAAGAAAGTTGAGGGTGAAAAAAATGGATTTAGTCCACTTATGAGACCAAAGGATAATGCATAAAAGAGGATAATCTTTATTAACTACCTAAGTGCATGTTTTAGAATGCCCATTATAGAAGAATTAGAATAAATACCAAGTAGCATGCAGTTTGAGGGATGATCAATCATGATAAGAAAGTAAGTGCAAGAAGTAATGACAAGAATATTAGGTGCAAAAATAGTTGAAGCCTATATTGGCTCAAAAAAGGCAAATGAGCCAAAGCCAAGGAAGAGTGTTCCCATGTCTAAGGAAAGAAAAGATATGATGGCTAGTAAGGATGAATTTTGTAGAAATGTAGGACCTAAAGGATGTAGTGCATGTGGAAGAATGGGAGTCCAAAGTGGATAAGTGCAAGGTGAAGGATTATAGACACCACATTGGAGGTAATGAGTCTTGTTGTCCTCCAAAAAATAATAGTCATTTCTGGGACAACATTTGAACTATTTTGGTCTTATAGACCAAAATTGTCTCTTCCATTTCCAAAATTTGTCCTAGACATTCAAATTCCTCATTTTCCAAGCTTCTCAGAAAGTCTACAGACTCTGCAGATAGGTTCATTTATACAGGTTCAAAGGCTTCTGCAAGTAGTTTCAGTCAAAATAATTGATTTTCAACACTTAGTCATTCTCTGGGATTGGTTCAGAACTTTAGTTCAGTTGAAAATATTCATCGGCAAGCATCTGAGTGCAAAAAGAGACTTGAACCATTGAACCACTTTGGTTCAAAGGTTCAACGGGTTCAAGGTTCAACAAGTTCAATGTCTTTGGCAAGAGTTAAGTGATTCATCAAGGTTCAAAGTTTAATCGCTTCAATTGGTTCATCAACTTCAAAACACTTTGGCCAAATTAAGGCATCTTGAACCATTAAACCACTTTTGGTTCAAAGGTTCAACGGGTTCAAGGTTTAACAACAGATTCAACCAAAGGAACAGTTTAATGGCTCAGTTCAAGCAAGCGGGTCAATGCTTTATTTCACTCAGCATCTTTTGGTTCAACCAAATAGTTCACTCAGTTGGTTCATTCTTTTAGTTCACTCAGTTGGTTCATTGTCCTTCGTATATTACTCTCAAGCATTTTAAGTAGAGACTTTGTGTTGTATCTTGATTTGCTGGTTACTACACCCTCAGTTACATTCTACTTTTATTTCTAGGAGTATTCTTGTGGCTGGCTGAACAATTCTTCTGAAAGAAGAGGAGTGCTGTCTGTCATTTCCCTTGAGTTTTTCCTTTATTTTGCACACATCATTTCTGAAGAAAGAGATATGGATGTCTTATCCTACTCTTGAGTATTATTTTCTATTTATACATATATATAACATATCCACAGGGAACCCCCCCTTGATGAGAGGAGAGAGCAGTCTCCTTCTGATGTGATAAACTTACACATTTGGATGACTAATCTTCCTACTTTGGCTGATAAGACCTATTTTGTTTACTAGTACGCTGATAGACAAAATATTCAACTAACAATTTTTGGTGACTTTGTTGGGGAATATACCCATTATCCATTTATATCCTATCCATTCCATTCACCTCCACACCAACAATTTTTGGTGACTATGCTGGTGAAGAATGTGCAGTCTAAAGCCTCAAGTTTCAGATTGAAGCAGTTCCTTCCCTTATCCATTATAGAGTCTAGCGACTCCCATCTTGGTCTTACCCATTATCCATTTATAACTTTACCATTTTCATCCATCTCCATTATATTATCTGGTCTGCAAAACCAGAGCTGTTGGGAAATAAAGTGCAGTTTGAAGCCTCAAGCTTTAAGCTAAAGCAAGGCCAATTTCTTTTCCATTTTTGTCTTATATTCTGGCAATTCCACTTAGATGTGTTATCCCTATTGTTCATAATCTAATCATGGCAGTTCGAGGCCCCTGGGGTAACTCATTTGGCCCACTTAATCTAACTCCACCCCTGCATGAGCTACCACTTAGTTCAAGGAAGAATTTCCCCAAATTCTTTGGTGATGGAAGAGTCTACCCTAATGAACACATTGCAGCCTTCACCATAGCTTGTGGTGTGATAGGGGTAGAATTTGAAGACGTGGCAGTCAGGCTTTTCATGGAGACATTACAAGGTGCTGCTGTAGACTGGTTTTACCATCTACAGACTGGATCAGTGACTGGCTGGGACACTATCAAAGGCAAGTTTGAAGCAAGGTTCAAACCTACAAAAGATGCTCATGCTTTGCTAGCCCAAATTACATAGATGAAGAAGGAGCCTCATGAGCCCATGAGGGATTTTATTACAAAATTTGACAAGCTGAGAAACATAATCCCTATAATTGCTAGACCTACAGCTGAGAATCTCAAATGCTTTTTCATTAATTCTTAGCTACCTAAAGTCAGTTTCCTCTTGAGACGTGCTGGTCAAATAGATCTCGCTGTAGCTCAACTTTTGGCCACTGAAGTAGAAGATGATCTCATCTTAGCAGGGAAGATAAGAAGAGATCCAAATATAAACAAAGCTTCATCATCTTCTGAATTTACATCTACAAGCACCACAGATCCAATGGTGCAAAAATCAGCAAATGAGTTGCTTGCTCTAAAAAAGCAAATGGCTCAAAGAATGTCTTCTACTCCTACATACAGAAGGACATTCCCAAATCAGTCATATTAGGGCAATATTTCCAGGAACCAAGGGCAACAAAATCGTATTCCTCCCCCACAGAGGAACCTTGCCATGGAAGCACCTCTAGCCAACTCAACAGTTGGGTATTTGGAAACAAAGCATGATTTCTCTTTCCAACCTGAGTTTAATCAAGAAAATGATGCTGGTCTCTTCATAGAGTATTAAGAAGAGTCAGATGGTGACTCCCACATTGATTTCTTGGATTACCAGGATGAACCCAAAAGTAAAGGTGGAACATCCGAAGGATCATATGCTGTGATCACCTAGTCCTAGAATCAGTCAGCTCAACAAGCTGATAAAGGAGAAACACAGGAGTGACCTCAGCCTGCAATTTTGATTGCTAAGAGTGGGACCACTCTACCTATCTAGCTGAAGGACCTAGTGATTGCTAAGAAAGTAAGTATCCCAAACATCTCTACACCTACTTCAACTTCATAGATCAGTCCTCTCACCCCTCCCATAAACCAAAAAGAAGAACTCCCATCTCCTGTGCCTAGTCTAATCCAACCATTTGACATAATTGATCATGTCAAATGTGTCGAGACCCAAATGGTGGCCCATGCAGCCCAAATTTTGTTTATGTCTTCAGGCAAGGATGAAATAGTAGAAGAATTGGTGGAGTGCAGCATAAGTGCAGGAGATCCCTCCCTTGTAAATAAAGAAGAATCTGAGATATTTGAGGGGGACAATCCAATCATATGTTGGACTGAACCAATAGAACAACAAGTTATGATGGTGGATCATGTTGCTATAAATCAAAATTAGGCAAAGGAATACATCACCAAGAAAGCAAGGAGTGATAATTTCTTGTTTGAAGACCACATCCTACCTTGGAACAAGAAGAAAAGGCCAAGAGGAAGACACAAAAAATTAGTTTCCTGGTGGAGAGCTCCATTCACCCGTCACCATTTCTAGGGACAAAATGTCTTGTTGCTAGTTTACCAAGATGGTGCACTATTTTCACTATCTCTCAAGAAGCAGCATATGAAATATTTCAAATCTTGAAGTATCAGATCATTGCCTCTGTATATATGTATATTTGTATAGTTTTAATTCTATTTTGTTTTGTTTATTTTCTTTTCGATGCCTTTCATTCTTGGGTAGCATGACTCTGAAGCCCAATGGTACACATGAAGACACTAGAAATTTTGGATTCTACTCCTTTCAATTCATTTTATAATTGACAGAAGCTCCCCAACTGGAGCCAGCTGTTGTCCTCCAAAAAATAGGAGTCATTTCTGGGACAACATTTGAACTATTTTGGTCTTACAGACCAAAATTGTCTCTTCCATTTCCAAAATTTGTCCTAGACATTCAAATTCCTCATTTTCCAAGCTTCTCAAAAAGTCTATGGACTCTACAGACAGGTTCATTTATACAAGTTCAAAGGCTTCTGCAAGTGGTTTCAGTCAAAAGAATTGATTTTCAACACTTAGTCATTTTCCAGGATTGGTTTAGAGCTTTGGTTCAGTTGAAAATCTTCATCGACAAACATCTGAGTGTAAAAAGAGACTTGAACCATTGAACTGTTGAACCATTGAACCACTTTGGTTCAAAGGTTTAATGGGTTCAAGGTTCAACAAGTTCAACATCTTTGGCAAGAGTTAAGAGCTTCATTAAGGCTCAAAGTTCAATCGTTTCAATTGGTTCATCAACTTCAAAACACTTTGGCCAAATTAAGGCATCTTGAACCATTGAACCACTTTTGGTTCAAAGGTTCAATGGGTTCAAGGTTCAACGGTGGGTTCAACCAAAGGAACGGTTCAATGGCTCGGTTCAACCAAGCAGTTCAACGCTTTATTTCACTCAACATCTTTTGGTTCAACCAAATAGTTCACTCAGTTGGTTCATTCTTTTAGTTCATCCATTGGTTCAATGAGATGGTTCAACTGTTGGTTCAAAGGCAAGTTCAATGTTCGTTTCAATACTTGTTTCATTCATTGAACCATTGGCTTGAACCATCGGCTTGAACCATTTTTGGTTCAACCGATTGGTTCAACATCTTGGTTCAATAGAATGGTTCATCACCAAAGTTAAAAGGGGTGTTTCAATGCAAAAGGAATCTTCTCGAAGGACAAGTGCCCTTGCGGAGGACACTTAGTCAATAAAAGCACCCTTCAGAAGGGCCATTTCTAAAAAAGCTTGAAAGGTAATTCCTTTAATTTGTTTAAGTCATTTAAAAATTGACTAAGACTTAATTCTTTCAGATTTTTATTTAAAGGAATTCCTTTAGACAAAAAGCCTGAAAGAATTCTAAGTGGTCGCGGACCCCGAAGGAATTTTCAAAGAACAGTCAACATTTTCGTGGACTTTTTGTTCACAAAAATTTTCCCTAGACTTTATGTCCATGGGAATTTTCCCTGGGGAAATGTCCATGAGAAACATTTGCCTAAAAGAAGCCTCAAATAGAAAGCTCAGGGAAATATTCATTTGCGGGAACTGCCAAGGCAAAGGGCTGCCGAAGGACCCCGAAGGGCAGGTGCCCTTGTGGGGGACTCTCGACGGCCAAAGTGAAGGACTATTTTGACTTGACACAAATCATTTCTTAAGGCCCAAAAGGGAAAGTCCAATCCAAAAAAGTACCAATCAGAAAGCCAAAAGTCGAAAGCCAAAAGAGTACAAAGGGGTGACGTGCCTGAAGATGTCAAATTCAACACAGCCGACTAGCCGTTGGAAACATAGTGATGGGCGCACGAACGTCAAATTAAAGACAATGAAATAGCCATTAATCCTTTAAATTCATAGACTCGAATGCATTCCCAGAATTCAAGACCAAAACTAGCAAAAAGTAAGGAAAGGCAAAATAACGAATGAATCCAGGACTCGATTCAATTAACCAGAAAAGGAGGAACGATGAAGACAAGATCAGATTGCTGGGTGGACATTGAAAGTTGCAATATTTCAATTACATGGCTTGTTTATCTACATTGAGAAGATCAAATAGGTAAAATTCCCCAAAGTTCTAGCCTATTTCCTAATAGTTCCCAAGGCATCATGATGTATTAATATTCCCGAGTCCTTCTTGAAGTGGCTATATAAGGGACTTTCTTTCATTGTAAAGGCATCTCTTTTTTTGACAATCTAAACGAAACTCTGCCCAAATTGAGAGGCATCATTAAGACTTTGTGCTTAGTCTGTTAATCATATTTTGTTACTGGAATAAGAAAGCAAGGGACTTTTTTAGACTTTGTGCTGTGATTTCTTTTTATAAAGGAAACTGTTCTTATGTCTTTTTCCTTGATATATTTTTTATTCCATTAATTCAACAAGTAGAATTATTAAAATTAGTTAGGAAGGTGTCCCGAAGAATCAATTGTGGAGAGACTTTGTGCCCCCATAGCTGCCTTCAGTGTGTTTTCTTTTCATTGCTGTGTAAAGGACTTTGAGAAGACTTTGTGCCCTCATGATCCTTCGTATATTACTCTTGAGCATTTCAAGTAGAGACTTTGTGTTGTATCTCAATTTGCTGGTTACTACGCCCTTAGTTACATTTTGCTTTTATTTCCAGGAGTATTCTTGTGGCTGACTGAATAGTTCTTTTGAAAGAAGAGTGAGTGCTGTCTGTCATTTCCTTTGATTTTTTCCTTTGTTTTGCACACATCATCTCTAAAGAAAGAGAGATGGATGTCTTGTCCTACTCTCGAGTATTATTTTCTATTTATACATATATATATATATACATATATATATACATATATATATACATATACATATACATATATATATATATATATATACATATACATATACATATATATATATATATATATATATATATATATATATATATATATATATATATAGGGAACCTCCCCTTGATGAGAGGAGAGAGCAGTCTCCTTCTGATGTGATAAACTTACACATTTGGATGACTAATCTTCCTAATTTGGCTGATAAGACCTATTTTGTTTACCAGTATGCTGATAGACAAAATATTCAACCAACAAGGCTAACCTAAAGAATAATTACATGGTCAATACTAGGAGGAAGACCATCGAGGGGAATGCTATTTACAATGACTCTATCAAAAAACAATCGAAAAGGGTTGGGATTATTCAAATATATGAGATCCCTTATTTTATAAAGGATGAAGAGTTGGTTCACTTCTTAATTTCACATGTACACAAAGATAGATTCTAATTCATGGGAAGGAGAATGAAAATCATGCCTACTTAAATCCATAAGGCAACTAGGTTGGTCTAATCATAAATAGATATCAAGGAGGCACTAGAAGTGTAGACACCAAAATTCTACACATTACAGTTCCAAATGTCAAAGCATGCCTAGTTTGGACCTTTACCCAACCCTTAGACCATGACTCTAAGTTAGGTTAGATAATTAGCTAACCAACTCACTAACTTACCCCTTTTACGCCACTTAACCTTTGACACTTGACCATCAATGGTCAGCTTGACTACTGATGGTCACCCTGACCATAGATGATCAGGTCCCTTCCTCATCAACACCAACTATATACAATCTAACACGACACAATTTAATATGTTCACCTTACCTACTACTAAAACATCATGATGCATCAAAATCAGTAACCTAACCTTCTATGGAACCTTCTACATTTATCTCTCTTTGCCTATAAAAGGAGGGGAGTAAGAGGTGAATAGGGATCCATAATCAAGCATTCTAGCATATAGGTGCTTAAGCCATCAACTGGTAGGTCTTCTTTCCATCAATTTAGTAACTATAATATAGACCCAAGCCTCTACCCAAATTGCTCTTGAGGCAAAGTATTATTACTCTACAAAAATTTCTCTAGGATCAACCATCATCTATGAAGCAATAAAATAGGTACACTTTGTATTTATAGTTTTGTTATTTTCATTTTTGACCTCCCTACCCCAATCATGCCCTTCTACATTTTGCTTTCTAATTCCCAGACCCTTAACCAAATCCCAGACCACTCAGTGACCCATTCTACAACTCCTTTTCTAAATACTTCAAAATATGTAGCAACCATCGATGGTCACCTTGGCCATCGATGGTCACCTTCAACTACCAACAGTCACCCAACCACTAATGGTCAGATTAACCATTGATGGTCACCCTGACTGTTGATGGTCACTATGGTAAGAAATAATAAGTTATTTCCACCTACCTAACCTTTGCCAAATTCCACCTTCTGTGTCCTTGATTTTTCATAAAGATCTCACCTATTTTTTGAACCCAACCTAACCTATTTAGCATTAGTATTGGCCCACTATTTGCTTAAATTACTCCATTTTCTTTGTTAAGCATTTATTCTTTCTTGCATTTTTTTCTAGTATTTTCTATCATTTGGTGCAAGTAATTTATCTTCATTTCTTACAACTTAACTATTTTAAAAGTGTGGATTGATAGCCTCCTAGTAAGCTTACGTTTCTTGGATCTAGCTCATGCTAGGCAATCCACCTTGATACCCCTCTAACAACCCCTTTGCATGAGTGAATTTTTATCTACAGGTCATCCTTCCCAAGACAAAGAGGAGATATTCACAATCATCTAGATCATGCGTGCACAAATAATAGGTTCTACTACCACAACCTTATTACTAGTTTCTTACTTCTTCTTTGAAATAGAAATACACAAAATTTTAGAGAAACATTTTGGCATGCCCAGTGGGACCTAGTTACATCTAGGTGCCCTTTTCTTCTTTTATTCTATGCTCATACAATGAAATTCAAAATTTCTTTTAGGTATAATATAAACCTTGCATACATTGATTGCTTGCATGTTTTTAGTTCATCTAGTTAACTTAAAATCAAAGTAATCAATCTTAGTTTCAATCTTATTATCACACACTATACCAAAACACATAATCAATCAACACATCGAAACAAACTTGAGACAAGGCCTGACTAGGATTTCATCACCTAGTGGTAACCTTACCCTTTCTCGACAATCCTACTTGGAGATCATTACCAAGGGGAGAACCAACTCAGCATTTTGGTTGAGTATAAACTTTGGAAATTGGTATATATTGGCTAAGCACCCAACACCCTTATCATTGTGGTGGGTGAAGTGAGGGGGTAGGCCCCAATACTAGGCCACATATTGATTTCTAATACATATCCTTTTTGAGATCCTTTAACACCTGAAACCAACTTTAGACTTCCTTTCTAGTACCTAATCTACAAACTAAAGTTCTTCTTCACACTTTCTAAGGCATAAGCCAAAAGGGATATAAAAATAATCCTATGTTTTTTAAATGCACTCTAGTGTATGTTTTGATTGCCTTGAGATATTTTTATTTTGCTTCCTTTATGTTGGAGTTGTGAGCTTTCCATCATTTCCTTTCTATTCCTCACATGGTCTTTACTAGACAATAGTTGAGGAATCAAACCAACCAAGAACCACCTTCCTCTTCATATTTATCTATAGAGTATACTTCTAATGTTGAGGGTTCTCCCCATCATTCTCCCCCTCCTACCATGCCTCAAATAGTTATCTAAGGTTATTCAAATTTTTCCACATTCCTTGATAGCAACCTTGTGGCCCTACAACATTACCTCAACACCTTATCTTACCACACCCCTGCTTCGGTTCCTCCTAGTGATCCACCTTATGGGTGCCTCCTCATCTTATGGTTAGAACTACCTCTACCCAACCTATAATCACCCAAGCATCTTTCTCTACCAATATCCAATCCACTACCTCCACCCAAACTCAATCAAACATCCCAACCAATAACCAAACACCACCTACACCAACCAACACCTCCAACATAGGGGAAAACTCATCTTTTGCTACCCATACTCCACCCACTTTGGGGATATCTTCTAATATTCCCCTTATCACTACCAACCCACCAATATCTACCCCACTTCAAAATGTGGTGTTTCTATGCCTTCTACCCTTCCACCTATTAGTACTAGAGTTACCACTTACCCCCAATCCACACCTCCAACCCAATCCATATCAATTTCCCAACCTACCACTTCAATCATACCTATAAATCAACCCATATAAATCCCTCAACAAATACCCATGACATCCTACCAATATGTTCCTAATCTACAAGGATACATAACACCTTCCACCCAACCTTTTTTTCTTATTAACCCTTATGTGGCATCATCCCAACCTTCAATGACCACATATCGATACATGTCATCTTCACAACCTTATACCAACTATTTATAAATTGCATCCACCCAACCCCAAAAAAAATTACCATACAACTATGGAGCCCCCCAACCCCAAACAAATTTGGTCAAAATGTTGATGGATAAAATGACCAACCTAGAGTCATCCATCTTTAGGGCTCACAACCTCTTGTCTTATGACCAAATATATAATGAACCTATTCACCCATCCATTCCGATCCAACATTACCCTCTTCTATGGGAACTACCTAAAATTTCTAAGTTCTAAATCAAGGAGGACCCCCAACAAAACTTAAGAGAATTTTTCCATTCTTACTATTTGATTTCATATGATCATGCTCTTCTCCTTCATACCTTCCTCATGTCCTTATCTAGACCAGCCTTGGATTGGTATAGTGCTCTCATGAAGCACTCCATAATTTATTTTTCCCAACTTGCCTAAACATTTTTAGATCACTTCTCTATCAATATATCTAATAAGGTCTCTATTATGAACCTCTACTCCATCAGGCAATTCGATGATGAATCAATCACTGATTTTATAGCACAATGGAGAGGTCTTATCAACTAGATCTCTTTCTCTCTACCCCAACCTAAATTGATTGAACTTTTCTCTTGGGCCTACACCAAACATATCTCCCCCACTCTACAAGTTCAAACCTTTATAACCTTTGATGAGGATTTCACCATGGCACACAAATTAAAAATAAGAGCCATTGATGAAGGGAAGTTGAAACTAAGAAATAAAAACTCTAGCTTTAAATCTAGTGACCCTTCCTCATCCAAAACCACCAACCCATCTAACTGCCTTAACACCAAACTAAAGGAAACCACAAACATGGTTGTCCTTAAAACCGATCCACCTCTAATTATCAACCAACCCAACCAAACCAACTCTTTTAATTCCTCCAACCAATAAACTCAAAATCAAAACTAAGCTACCCTAAAACAATATACTCTACTAGGGGAGTCATATGCTTCCATTTTGTATAAGTTGCTCAAATCCAACCTCATATAAGTTCCCCCCATCAAACCTCCCCAATAATTTGATGCTTCTCACCTTACACCTGGTTGGCACAATGAAAATGATCTATGTGCTTTCCACCATGTTGTTGGACATGACATTAGTAGATGTAACACCTTTAAAACCATTATCCAAAAATTAATTGTTAAGGGAAAACATGCATTAGATAATAACAATGCACCCCCAAATTAATCACTAAACATATTTCAACAACCTTTTCCCAATCATGCCCCTTCCACCAACCACAATAATAACAAACCTGAATCATCTCATGCTCACGAGGTCCATACGGTCAATGTCATTATCAGTGAACCTATCATTGAGGAAACCATTACCTCAACTAGCTCTTCTTCCACTCCACTTATTGAAGTGGTGGAATCACCATCCATTCTTTTGGATACCTAAACAAAGGAAGAAACCATATCCTTTCTTTCAATTGATGAGATAATGGACTCACCCACCTCTCCTTTGATAGAAATACCAAAGGAGGCAACCGTTGCTTCAACTACCTCTTCCTCCACTCCATTTATTGAAGTGGTAGAATTACCATCCATTCCTTTGGACACCAAAACAAAGGAAACAACCACCTCATCTCCTTCACTTGATGAGATAATGGATTCACCCACCTCTCCTTTGATAGAAATACCAAAAGATGCAACTATTCCCATCACACCTTCCTACCCCACCATAGAATCACCTACTATCTCTTTGGAATCCATTACATAAAGAGAGACCACCTTATCTACTTCCATGGAAGAAACATATTCCCAAATATTTGAACCTTCCATCATGGATAAAGATGAATAAACCACTCCTTTACCTCAACCTATGGGCCTAATCTTTGAATCCAATGCCTAAATAATCAAACCCATCTACAAACCCTTCTCTAGATTGGTCTAAAACCTCAAATTCTCTTCTTAACCCAATTTGGATGAAGCTACCTTTTGACACTGTCTTGGGCTCCCCTACCAAAATAAACAAGAACCCTTAACCTCACCTTCATCCACCATTAAACCTATCATCACCTCAATCCCTTCATCAAGCACCTCTCCATCTAAAATTATGGAAGAACCATCCAAACCACCTCCATCTCGAATTATCAAATCACCATACACCTCTCTAACCAAACCTATCAATAATCTAGGGGTACTTCTTACCCCTAGCCCTCTCCACCCATATTTGAAAATGGATTTAAACCCATCTAGCCCACCAAAGGAAACCTTGACCAAACCAATCAAGAAGGTGGAGCCATCCAAACTCCCACCTAAAACTAGAAACATACCACATCCTTCGCTCTTACCCTCTATCTTGGGACCTCACCCTTCTTCCATCCTAGGATCTCATCCTTGTATCAAGAAGGTGAATTCTCCCAAGACCACCCAGACCAAACTACCCCCTTTTATCCTACCTTCACCTACCCCTTCTAAATCATCAACATCCCCATCATTTTTATCCAAACTATCTACCTCCACCTTCCCATCTATCTCCAAACCTTCATCATCTCAATCATCAAAATCTTTTACCTTTAAAGCTTCCACCTCAAAATCATCTGACACTAAATAAACCCAATCAAACCCATCTACCAAAACCATTCTACCACCCATCAATTCCATGGTGAAGCCTACTCTAAAGAAGGCTCCCACCCAAATAACTAAAAATCCATCACCAATAACATTTTTGCTCAAATCTTATTTGACCATTCTAAAAAGGTTGTTACAAACTTCTTCTTTAAGCTTACCATGCATCAGAGCTTTTGACCCTTCAAAACCTAAACCATCTTGGTTGGATGATAGTTTAATCTACTCATACCATAGGATACTTAGACATGATGCCAAGAACTACAAATTCTCTAATCACTTATCCATAACTTATGGGATGAGGATGATCTATTTTCAGATGAACCTCTCTTGATCCCATTACAAACCTAACCACCAAATGAACCTATCCAACACTTACCCACTCCCCAAATCTCATCTAGGAGTAAGGAGGAACTGAAGCAACCTTCTAGTCCAACACCTCCCCTCATCCACATTATCCATATGGTCACTCAATCTTGGGCCCAAAAAAAGGATAAGGGAAAGGCCAAATTGTCCATTCTATGGACATATCCTTCCACCCCTTAACCTCCCAATTGAACCCAAACACATTCACCTCCACCTTTACCAAAACCCAAAATATCCATTTTGGGTGCCTCTCCCTCTAACCCTTTTAAATCTATCCAACAAGTAGTTCAGAAATAACTTCACCAAACACTGGTGAAGATGAGCATATACGAACTGATCAACACCTCACCCAATTATCGCCAGGCACTGATAGAGGCCCTATAATCTATACAGGTCCAACCTAAAGACCTTTAACCTCTTGCAACCTTTGTTGGAACCCTTCAAATTTCATCCCTTATCACATTTAAGGATTCTAAAATACCTTCTATTCATCTTGAAGATCCAGATCCACCTCTCTTCATCACTGCATACATCAATCAAACTTGCATCAAAAGGGTGATGATTGATGGGGGAACTAGTATTAACATTATCTCCTCTCATGCTTATGACCAACTCCAACTACCAAATAATATCATGTCAAAAACCTCAATGGTGCTTCATTCCTTTAATGATACTATGGCCACAACCTTGGGAACAGTCATCTTCCACATCTACTTGGGACCTCACACACTTCTATAGCTCTTCTACATCATAGAAGGTGATTTATATTTTAACATCTTACTTGTATGCCCTTGGATTTTCACCATGAGTTGTGTCCCATCCACCTTGCATCAATATGTCAAGTTCAAACATAAGGGTCAAGTCATCACTATACAAGCTGACCCTAGTCCTTTCACATCTTATAACATGACATATCAACCCAATGATGTTATTCTTCCTTTCTCATCTACTTCACCATTAACCAGAAACAACCCCACCTATACCATCAATGAAGCTTTAACTAGCTCCTCTATCCCTTCTTCATAAATCCCCGTAGAGGACCCCTTAGAACCTACATTCCAACACCTCTCATTTGGAGAGTATCATATTCTAGACTTAGATGCCTTCCCTACTCTTCAAGAGTATGGGAACCTTGACCATGATCCTAATTATGATCCCAATATCAAAACCATCATTCCTTTCAATATCCCCAACCACCAGACAAACTTGATCAACCACTTCTCACTTCTTCCACCACCTCTTCTATCCAACCATTTGCTTCTGATTTCTCTTATTTGGACAAATTAGAATTTGTCAAATTATACCTTTATATGTGTGCCTATAAGGGATTCAACATAGGCCATTATGAACAGGGAACCCATGAGTTACCTTTGATCAAAACCTAGAAACCTCATGAGCTATTTGTCCTTGGGTTCATACGACTAGAAGAACCTACCAATTCACCCAAACCCATCACCACCATTGAGGAGGACATCCCCTCCTCACCAACCCCATCTCCTTTAAAGTCTAAGGATTTTGAAATCATCCCTCCTAACTTGTTTTTAGTCAATACCATTAGTTTGGGCCCTCTAACCTATCAAAAGGATGGCCAAACTAAAACCTTTTTTTTGATTCATCTTGAAATGGTAGAAAATGATTCTCCTACCATCCACACCATCCAACATAATGATGATGATTCAATTATCACCTATTTTGGTGTGGGGGATACTTCTATCCAAAAATCCCTTCCTCCTAAAAATCAAACCATGTTGGACAAAGCCACTATCAATGTTAACTTGGGTACTCAGAATAACCCCCACATTGTAAAGATTGGTCCAACCTTAGATCCCTTGGATAAAGAAGATTACCCTTCCTTCCTTCATGACTGAAGCATAGAATTTTCTTGATCCTATCAAGATATGTTTGAGATTGACCCATCTATAGCTCTCCACAACATCATCATCCATCCTGATGCTAAGTTTGTTAGATAAAAGATTCATAGGATGCACCCTCATATCACCTTTCTAGTTAAAGAAGAAATTCAATGCCTCTTATCTTTCAATTTCATCCAACCCATTGACTTTCCCCAATGGGTTTCCAACATTGTTCCCATTACCAAACCTATAGGGAGACTTTACCTTTGTATTGACTTTTTTAACCTCAACCTTGCTTGTCTAATGGATGATTTCCCTTTGCCTAGCATTGACCAACTTGTTGATCTTATAGCTAGCCATGAGATGTTATCCCTCATGGATGGTTTCTCAAGATATAATTAGATCTTGATTGCCCTCGAGGATCAGCATAAGACTTCCTTCATTACCCCATGGGAAACCTTCTATTATCAGGTCATGCTATTTGGTTTGAAGACTATGTAGATGATCTCTTTGGGAAATTCAAATATCACAAATATCATCTAGACATTCTCAAAATCATCTTTGAACGCCTAATCCACTTTCATATTTGACTCAACCCCAAGAAATGTGGTTTTGGGGTCCTACCTGGAAAGTTCCTTGGATTTATTATCTCTCTTCAAGGAATCAAATTAAACCCTACCAAAGTTAGAGCAATTCTTAACATGCCACCTCTAACCCACCTGAAACAACTTTGTAGCCTACAGTGGAAGCTCCAATCTATCCATTACTTCATCTCTTAGTTATCATATAGATGTCAACCCTTTCACCATCTTCTCATGAAAGATTCATCTTTTAAGTGGACTAAGGACTACCAACAAGCCTTTGATTCACTCAAAGAGTACATTCTTTATCCACCCATTATTACCCCTCCTAAAAAGGACCAACCCTTATACATTTATATTTCTACCAATGATCATTATTTAGGGGCAATGCTCGCTCACCGTGATGAACAAAATAAATATCAAGATATCAAATATATAAGTCAAACATTTATAGAGTACAAGACTCGATACTCCCATACTAAGAAGCTTTGCCTCTCCTTAGTCTTCATGGCTACCAAACTCTGTCATTATCTCCTCAATCACAAAACCTATGTTATCATCCACACTGGCCCATTCAAGTACTTTTACTCTAAATGATACCAAAATCAACATATGGCTAAGTGGCTCATGCTCCTAGCTAAGTTTGACCTTGAGTTCCTCTAGCAGAAGTCCATTAAAGGGAAAATAATTTTTGATCAATTCATTGAAAATCCTTTGCCAGACAACCAACCGCTTCCCTTTGCATTTCTAGATGAGTCCATCATGACTCTTTCTCAAGAGGACATTGCCTACCAAATGACTATGTTATTCAATGGCTCAAAGTGCTAGTGTGGTGGGGGTGCTAGATTTATTCCCATTCCCTTTAGGATGAACCTCTCCCTATATTTTTTAAGCTTGATTTTGAGTGTACCAATAATATGGTTGAGTATGAAGCCCTAGTAATAGGTCTCAATACTGCTCTAGCCTTGGGAGTTAAGACGATTAGTGTCTTTGGAGACTCCAAAGTTATGTTCAACTAGGTCAATAAATGTTACCAATATAATAATGATGTCTTGAAAAGGTACAAATAACTAATTGATGTACTTTTAACATCATTTGATCATTACCTTATCTAGTCTATTCCATGATTTACCAACAAATTTATAGATACAATGGCTTCCCTTGCCTCCCAGATCCCATCTCAACCTTCCAATTCCAAGCTCTTCATCACCACTCATAATTTCATCACACCCTATTATATCCAATCTAACATCCCTACCATTTGTAGTGTGGAGGAATCTCCCTCAGATATTTGGTACAAACAAACCTTTGATTACCTTAACCTTGACATCATTCCTCTTGACCTCTCTAGGAATGACCAAAGAGCCTTCATTCAGAGTACCTCCCATTATACCATACTAGAGGGAATCCTTTACAAACATGGTTTCAATGAAATCCTTCTCTATTGCCTTCACAGTCATGAAGCTTCGCATGATATCAAGGAAATGCATGACAAAATCTATGGGGGACACTTTAGTGGTCTAGATATCGCTAAACGTATCCTTCACCTCAGTTACTATTAGCCCACCCTCAACCAAGACTATTAAAATTATGTAAAGAAGTGTGTTAAATGTCAATAACATGCCAATTTACATCATGTACCAACCCATGGCCTTCAAGTATCCAAGGAATTTTGTCCCTTATCATAATGGGGAATAGATCTCATCAGGGAAATTAATCCTCATTTTTCATAGTGACACCACTCCATCATCACCACCATCGAGTATTTCACCAAGTGGGTGGAGGCTATTCCTCTTATCTCAACCAAAGCTGAAAAGATTATGGACTTCATCAATCATCATATCATCTATCATTTCGATGTTCCCCATAAGATCATCACTAATAATGGAAAATCTTTCAAAAAAAAGATAGTTCAAGGTCTTTATGATGCATTTAGAATCAAGTTAAGCTTTTCCTCACCTTATCATCTATAAGTAAATGGACAGGCAAAAGTTTCTAACAAAATCCTCAATAAAATGTTAACCAAAGTCATCAGTGTTTCCATTCAGGATTGGCATTTTCACATCCCTTTCATTTTGTGAGCCTATCGCACTAGAATTCAAACCTCTACGGGAGTTACCAGTTTCTCCTTGGTCTTTAGAGTAGACGTGGTTTTGCCTCTTGAAGTCCATATTCCTTCTCTTTGCATATCTTTGTAAGACATCATTTTTGAGAGTGACTATCATCATGAGCATATAACACAACTTGAGCTACTTGATGATCACCACCTAGATGTGCTTAACCATCTTCATGTCTATGAAGAGAAAATCAAGTGCACCTATAATAAACACATAAAATAATGAGAATTCAGCATCAGAGACCTCATCCTAAAGGAAAATCAACATGTGACTAATATGGAGAAAAACAAATGAGGTAAGTTTGCTTTCAATTGGCTTGGACCCTACATTATAAACCATAAGTATGGATCAACAGCTTATCATTTATCATCTCTTGAAGACAAACAAGAACTTGAGCCTCTCAATGCTTCACATCTATGTCCTTTATTTTGTTAAATAAGGATCAAACTCAAATTTTATCTAACTTAAGCTCATCCCTTGATTTACAAGATTTTTCACCTTCATCGCACCTTCATCCCATCCCCTTGAGGAAAATCTATTGCAACATAAAAACCATGTGATTAACCATCACAGTCATAGCCTAATCATGAATATGGGTACCATAGCTCTACCCATGGCATGGTTCTCATAGATACTTTTAGTCCTTAATCACATAGAATCCCATGGTCATTATCTCTCAAACCACTCCTTTCACCTATCATTAACCTTCTTGTGCTCTAGGTTCTGCCCTCATAAAGGTAAACCTCTAAACCTAAATGAATTTGTCCATGTCTAACCTCGCATCAAAATAATTTGGGATACTAAAATATCACATGGGTAAAATATCTCTAACATGTAGGCTGCTCCCTTGAAGGAAAGCTGCTCAAACTCTACATTTATTAAAAAGATAGTCTGCTCCCTTGAAAGATAGCTACCAAAATGAACAAATCCAAACTTCGACCGCTCCCTTGAAGGATGGCTAAGTCAAACTTGTAAAAAAGAAATAATTTGAAGCTTCTTACATCAATCATCTTCATAAACCTATCAAAACAAATCCATCGAAGACCTTATATCAAAATCAAAACAAGCTATCCCAAGAAAGTTGCAATCAATTTTCATAAATAGCTTCAGTAGACTTCTCGCATCGATTAGTCTACACCTTACATCAAAATATGGAATTATCTATTAAGGATCTTAGGTTACCTATATAAGAGGAAAACCAACCCTTAGGAAGGTTACACTAACCTTTATATTACCTACCACCTATCTCACTTTTGTACCATCTACAAATCAAAAGATTCAGAGCTTACTTGACATGATGTGATCAAGATGTTGTTTTATCAACCAATGAATGCTAATGAAAATAATTCAAAAGGATTATGTTCCTTAAGCCAACCTAACTTTGGGTTTTGTTTTGTCTTTACTGACAATGAAGCACCATGACTTCTTCTTTACCCTCTTATAATGGGTTCATGTAGTCACTTAGACTCATGTCTCATTATTTTCATCTCTTTTCTCACATCTAGTATAGTTATCTAACCTAGTTTATGTGATATCATCAACATCATAACCATAATTAAAATATCATAAACATAATCATAGACATAATATAAAACATATCCATGATCTTAAACCACATCATAATCATCATCATAAATAAAACCATAAACATCATAACCATATGCAAATCATAACATACCCAACATCATAATCATAAAAACAATAACCATTTACCATAAACATCACAACCATCATCATAACATCACCACATATATAAAATCATAAATAACATCATAACCATGCATAGAACATCTTGACCACAATCATAAACATCATATCCATATGCAAAAACAAAGCATCATTATAATCATATATAACCAATCATCATAAACATTATCCATCGTCATCACATGCCTAAACTAGTGAGTCTACATCTCATAATCAAAATCATAAGCATATAAAAATTTAAAACATGAACCATGAACCATAAATCATATCTATATATCATCATAGAAATCATATACATTAGGTCATCAAAAATAATTAGTACATGTAATAATGTGCATCTCTCTCTCAAAATATACATCTCACTACATCAGCTCATAGGCTAGTATCAAAATCATGTACATATATATCTATACATAACATATCATATACCATGCCCATGGGGCATTACTACCACCTAGTGTCTACCTCCCTGAGGTGCCTGCCTGTCCACCCACTAAAGCAACCCAATGTCCTAGAGTCACTACACTTGCACCACTTGCCAAGCTGGCTTTGTACTCACCCCATCAGGGCTCCTATGGACACTATGTCAAAACTATGGCCTCATAATATCATAACTCCTTAATGGTAGCCAAATACCATGCCATAGGGATACTACCTAGTGGCCCTACTAGTTATACAACTACCCCTCTAGCCTATCTCAGAGAGTCCCTCTCCTGGGTCACCAAGGCTAGTGTAGTCCTAGCTTGGTCTTTCTCCCCTATCATAGCGGTAACTTGACATTGTAAAGTCACAAATTGGCCTTATAATGTGGCCACCTATATTATAAAACTATCATCCATGCATGTGCAGTAGCTAGTGCCACTCCTACTTGTCCATCAGGGCCACCTCCCTATACCTGTGCATATGGACCCCCACTAGCTGGGTCCACATCCATGGGCTACCTACCCCCATCATCCCACCCAAAATCTATATCTACATAGATGGCTTAGTACCATGCCATGTACCCATCAACAAAACTAACATCACCAATCTCTACTCTGACTAGTAGCTCCTCATGATCTAGAACCACCTCCTTTAGCTATGGTTCTAGAAGCAAAAACTCAACATCCTCCCTCTTACACCTTAGGAATAGACCTAGGATGCCTTGTACCAGGACAAATTTCTTATGAACTTTGTCAAATGGGATGAGCTCAGTCTCACCCTCTCTCCTCCCATAAATCCACCTCTAGCTCTGCACCAATAAAATATGCTGAGTATAGTTGGCCTACCTCAAAAAGTTAACATATGGCCTGTAAACCACATACCCAAACACCAAGGCCTCCAACACCCCCCTCAACCAATCTATGTCTTGTACACCTACTCTAGTTTTTGTCAATGCATAGTTACTCCTCCATTGCATAAAGCCCACCCTAAGTCCATCTTGGTGTATCCCTCCCATGGTAGACCCATCGGCCTTAGGACCTTGATATGCTCATAGGCCCAATAGTGAAAAATAAATCCCACACTGATGCCATATCTTTGATGCACTGAAAAGCCCCATAACTCTCTGTATATCTAAACCAACAAAACTAGTGCCCACCAAAAAATGGTCTAACCAAGAAACATCTCCACCAAAACACCTAGTAGCAGATATGGAAACCACCCATTGCTTGAATCTGGTAATGCAAAATAGGATACTTCCATCATCATCATCATCAACCACCTATCATCTCTGGCTCTTTGATATAAAGGTTTGTAACTAAACCCTCCAACATGCCATCTTGTGAATGTATGATCATCACCATATAGGAGCTCCATATGATCATCTCTCTCCTTGATCTCAATATGATATATCAACTCCCCCTAAATGGGTAACTATGTAATCCTATGTACATCCTCTAGTAGGATGGTCATTTTACCCATTGGTAATAGAAATATGTTCATGGCTAGATCCCATCTCTCGATGAGGGTTATGATCATCACCACATCTCATGACACATACTAAAAGTGCCTCATTACATCAAGGTTGACCTCCTCCATATGCATCCAGTCATAATCTGTCATCCCTTGATGGATCTCTACAAATATTAGAGGGACTTGATCTCGCATCTAGATCAGATCTCATGTCTACAAAAATCAATAGAAAACACACTTAGTTTTCTATTAACTACTTTGACCATTACTTTTATCCCATCTTACCTCATTTCACCTACCTACTAAACACCTAATTTAGTTCTTTTTATCTTAACTACATTGCCATATCCTTAAGCTTACCCTAAACCCACATCCTTAATACTAACAACACTAACCTTAAACTTTTATCCATATCTTACCCTTGAACATATTGATTTTCCATTTGCTTTAGCCTTTTATCAAAACCCATTTGACCATTTAGTTGATCGCCGATGGTCACTATGACTGTCAACAGTCGGCTAACCTTTTACCCTTGGTCTTCGATCATTAACGATCAGGTATGATTGCCGATGGTCACTATGTATGACCATCGATGTTAAAAACCTAACCATACCTCACCCCAAAACCACTCAACTACCCACACCTAACAAACTCATTACCCTAGCATTCTTATCTACCCTATCCCCAACCCAAATACACTTCCAATCTCAATTTTTACCCACAAATTCAAAAAATAAACAACCTAACTTAAAACTATGGGAAAACCCCCAAAACCTCCCAAAAACCAACAAAAAACTAACCAAATCTAACTAACAAATGTAAAAATTAACTAAGCCAACACATCAAGGAAACACCTATCTCATTCCTTGACTGTCATTAAGGAGGAAGCCTGGCTCCCACCATTCAATCATGTCCTCATCCACCCTGCATCTTTGGTCCCATGCTAGCTCAACACAAATCTCAACTAATCACCCAATCACCCAGTCAGTAATCAACCCCACCTCATCAGAAATCTTGCACAAAATGCCAAATTTTCTAGTACACAAGAGTCAGAGAGTCCAAAAGCTAAAAGTGGGAATGGCAAATATTTTTTCACTTTTATCCTTCAGAATTTAAGGGTTTCCCCTTGACCGTCGATGGTCAAGGTGACCATCAATGGTTGAGTTTGGGGCCCTTGACTGTCGATGATTAGGAAACCCACTTTTAAATTTTTTTGGCACCAATACCTTCATGCCACATTTTTAGAGATCACCTATTTTCTGTAAACCAACCATCCAACCATGTCCACCTCGATGTTAGCCATTTTAGCCTGAGCTATCACATATTTTGCAATGACCTTGCCTTGGTCATTTTGATCACACCAACCAACCTTGCCAAGTTGAGCATTTCAATTTTCACCACCTAATGTACACTACACCATTTGTGTATTTTTACTAGAGCACTTCCTACCTTAGATACCCATGAAAACATCAACCCTATCTAGGAGACTTGATAGGTTAAACCCAATCAACTATGACTAATGCTGTGGACTGGTTACCTTGTCACTTATCCTTCTAGAGATAACCTTATTTTTTTGTCAACTATGGTAACTTAGTCTTTTCATGATTTTTATTATCATACTTAGTCACATTTTATGCACATGTTTGTGTTTTGAATGCCCAACCTTTTTGTCATCCACCTCATGACTCACCATACACCACTTATCAAACCTACACTCGATTTAGTTTCACCTCATCAACTCCTCATTTGAGGGGGAACACCTCCTCCTATACTCAAGGAAACCAAACCTTTGAATAGTAATCCATTTTTGTTTTACAACTTATTGACACATACTGCATAACAAAAAGGGGAAAAATGTAGACACTAGAATTTTACACACTATAGTTCTAAATGTCAAAACACCCTTACTTTGGACCTTTACCCAACCCTTTGACCATGAAACTAAGTCAGGTTTGCTAATTAGATAACCAACTCACTAACTTACCCCTTTTTACCCCACTTAATCTTTGACACTCGATCATCGATGGTTAGCTTGACAGCCAATGGTCACCCTGACCATCGATGGTCAGGTCTCTTCCTCATCAACACTATTTGTATACAAGATAACATAATAAAATTTAATATGTTTACCTTACCCACTCATAACACATCATGATGCATCAAAATCAATAACCTAACCTCCTATGGAACCTTCTACCTCCATCTCTCTTTGCCCATAAAATGAGGGGAGTAGGAGGTGAATAAGGATCCATAATCAAACATTCTAACATATAGGTGATCAAGCCATCAACCAATAGGTCTTCCTTCGAGCAGTTTATAAACTAAAAAAGAGACCCAAACCTCTACTAAAGTTGCTTCAAGATCAACCATCAACCATCAAGCAACAAAATAGGTACATTTTGTATTTCTAGTTTTACTATTTTTATTTCTGATCTCCCTACCCCAATCAAACCTTTCCACATCTTACTTTATAAATCCCAAATCCTTATCCAATTCCCAAACCACTTACTAACCCATTATGTAACTCCTTTTTTGAACACCTTCAAATTATGAAACAACCATCGATGATCACCCTAACCACCGATGATCAGCTTCAACCACCGATGGTCACCCAACTGCTAATGGTCAGCTTAACCGTCAACGATCACCCTGACTACCAATAGTTACCATGGTAGGAATTAATAATAAGTTATTTCCACCTACCTAACCTCTACCAAATTCCAACTTCTATGTCCCTACCTATTCATAGATACCTCACCTATTTTTTGAACCCAACTTGACCTATTTAGCATTAGTATTGACCCACTATTTGCTTAAATTATTCCATTTTGTTTATCAAGCATTTATTCCTTCTTGCATTTCATTTCAGTATTTTTTGTCATTTGATGCAAGTAATTTATATTCATTTATTCCAACTTAGCTATTTTAAATGTGTGGATTGACAACTTCTTAGTAAGCTTATGCATCTTAGATCTAGCTCACACTAGGTAATCCACATTGCTACTCATCTAATAATCCCTTTGCATGAGTGATTTTTTATCTACAGTTCATCCTTCTTAAGACATAGAGGATCTCTTCACACTCATCTAGATCATGCACGCACAAACAACAGGTTCTTCTACCACAACCTTATTACTAGTTTCTTACTTCTTTGAAATAAAAATAGATAGAAATTGAGAGAAACAGGTAGAATCCAAGGAGGTTGGCCACATGGCAAGCCATCTCTAATAAAATATAGGAGTATGTCCTTTACCAATTACCAATATTAAGGATAGGGCCATAAAACTAGCACCATGATTAGTAAGTAGTAATTTATATAGATCAGGGCACTAGGGATAAATCAATAAGAACTTCATATATATAACACATGATATTGATAAGGGCATGTTACTTAATATCTCCAAGTACTTGGTAAATTAGATTATTTAAGGTGCACAAAACTAGGTAAAAGTTTAAGTATGGCATGATCCTGATGTTGTTGCTATTTAAAAATATTGACATACACGAGGGCACCCAAAAATCCAAACATACATACCCTCTGCATTACAAATACCCTATGCTCAAGTATCATATCTATATTTGCCACATGGTAGTCTCCCCCAAGTATAAGGGTAGAGTTGATGGATGGTTCACTTAGCTAATATATGCCATACAAGGTGACTAGCATGCCATAAGGTTGCTACTAGAAATAATGAAGGATAAATCCAAATTTGTCATGATGTAACACTACTCTTTAACAAGGGTCAAATTGGCCAACATAAGGATGACAAGATGGTTAAATTTGTTATTTGGATTCATAGTGCATTACTTTATCAAATTTTTAAATGGCATCAAGAATGCATGGAAGATAACTATGAACATTAAGATTATGGATGCAAACATATTTACCCTATGTACAACATATGTACACCCAAGAGAAATCAAACATAAATAATAGGATGAGGTGGATTAAATTAAGTGCATCATCAAGTTGACTCAAATTATTAACAAAGAAGGCCAGAGATAGAGCCTCTACTATATGCTCTAGCCAAAGAAGAAGCTCACTAATGTAGGAGAGAAAGGGTAAGATGATTTTGAGCTGCTAGCTTCAACAAGGCCAAATAATTTTCAAGCCTCCCCTTCCATGAAAAATAAAACAAAAAGGGAGTTGGAGCCACTCTCTTCCTTGTGAGAATAATTTGAGGATATAGATTCAAATAACATACCCTCAAAGAAGAATAAACCAAAACATTCACATGCCTCGCCCTTAAAGAAAATGAAATTAAAGAAGGAGATAAAGCCACTATCTATTTTGTCCTAAGGGTTGGAAGATACAAAGTTATTAGAGGAGACCTCAAAGTATAAAAGGAAATGATGCAAGCAACAAATAGTGCCACCCTCTCTAAATCCAGAGCAATAAATACAATCTCTAATAAAGTAAAAAGTGAAAACCCCCCATAAAATAAGGAAAAAAATCAATATAAGGGGTAAGTAAAAGAGAAAACCTAGGAATCCCCACACAAGGATACACAAGAGTTAGTTGAGGAAGAGGAAATTCAAGAATCCCCTTGTGAAACCAGGGAAGAACAAGAAACACATAAGTATTTGCAAGTAGACTAGAGTCAATTATATAAGGTGACCCTAAAATAAAAATGGAAAGGACATAAAATGTGGAGGTAATGATGGATCAATGAGTGGATGAAGCCATGCAACATGTCAAGGACATGGAATCCATGGTAGAGCCCCAAGATGAGGAACCCATCAGAGAAGGGTTAGTACAACCATAATTAGAACCATATGAAGAATAAATAAAAGGGAGAATGAAGGAGATACCATATTGGTAGAAGATATCCCCCCATGAAGGAGAAGATGAATAAAAATAAGAAGAAGAGGACACCATTTGCTCAAATTTCTAGAGGGGTGTGGAAGAATAAAAATATATTTATGGGACATAATGAAACCCAATCACATAAAAATAATAATGCATAAATAGGTGTCCTTTGTTATGGATTACTATATAGAGGAGCCCATTTTTTAAGTCCCCATGTTTTAAGGAATATAACCTTCCAAAGAATCCTGAAAAGGTCAATAATTATTTCTCGTAAAGTTGATGAATTTGAGCAATGTACAAGTAGGGAGCACATTAATAAAACTAGTTGTAGAGGTCACCAAACAATTTTTTTTGAATAGCAGAACCTGTAGGCAACATAGACACACTATGAATAAAATATTAGAGGCCCTTGAGGAAGAGGAAATTGAGTTATCCAAATAAGAAAATACACTTGAGGAAGAGAAGGAAAAGTGCCAAATAATAGAGCACAAGGTAATTCCACAGAGCTTAAAGCTTTAAATTTATGCTAATGATTTGTAAGGAAATAATTGACCCTGCTAAATGAAATATACACCTCTCAAGCCACACCCATGGAAAGGCTATAAATAACCATTGATAAATTCCTAAAGAGAGAAATAAAGACACACAAGAGGATATAAACAAATCCCACTTTGAGTTCATCAAGAAATTACAAAATTGTGAAGAAATGTTGAAGAATCTCTCTGAGAGTGTAACTATGGCAGATCAATTATTTTTGAATTTATCTAAGCAAACAAAAATAAACAATGTGCATATCTCTAAAGAAGAGCACAAAAAAATAGTGCTATCAACATAGGTATACACAAATAAAAATAAGGAGGAACACACAAACTAAAATAAGAGGTGGAAGAGTTGGTCCACATAATAAGTGCAAAGAACATTGAGTTAGGGTAATGCTTATTGGGGCTACAACAAAAGATTATAGACAAGGAAAGCTTCTATGAGAAAAAGGTGAAGGAAGCTACAAAGAATCTAAACAACATAAAATAGTAGGTCGGGACCCTCCCATAGAAAACCCCAATTTCAAAGGGATTGGGCATTGAAGTCGTAGTCGTCGAGGATACCATTAAGGGTGAGCTCAAGAGATGGGCTGATTTTGAAGAAGAGTTAAGGAAGGATGCCCAAAAATTATTTTATTCAAACAAATAAAGTTGAATTTGTTGGAGTCTTTCATTATTTCATTTTTTAATTATTTAGATTTTTTTCTAAGTATGAGTAGGCACAAGAAAACATAAATCTCCTAAAGGAGAGCATGTGCAAGAAGCACATAATAAGATGGTAGGAGGAGCCCAAAGTAAACAAGTCCAAAAGGGAAGCTAACACATGCAATGGTGATAATAATAAGAAAGTAACACTCAAGTTTAGAACCACTTAGACCACACAAAGAGATAAAGACACAATAAGGAGAGATATGAGAAATCAAAACATGGAGTGGATAAATATGAAAGGAAAAGGTGCATCATACATAAACTAAGTAAGAGATGGAAATTAAGGTCACATGGGAAATATGAGTAGGTTATCCAAGGATTAATAACCAAGTTAGTGTGGGGTAATGTTTATCCCATATTTTTTAAGCATAACTAAGTTTTTATGCACACCCGAGTATAGATAGAGACCAACACATGTACTCTGAGGAAGCAGAGCCTGGCACATGCTAATATAACCACTACAGGGGTACACATGCATGACATAAAACCAACTAGCATGGTACAAGCTAATAAAATCAAGTCCACATGAGAATATGACAAAATAACTATATCGATACACATAAAGACCATGTGCTTCCATGAACCACAACAAAGATCACATAGGATAAATGGAAAGAGTTATAAATGATGGCTTAATTCTGATAGGAAGTTTGGAAGTGGTAGAAGATGGTGAGGTAGCTAAATTAGAGTAGAGCACTGCATTAACTATCAAGTGGATGGTAAGCATTAACTATTGATGAGCTATAAAGTAACACACAATGATATTTGGAAACTTATAAAATGAAGGCACCTGAGAAGGAGAAGGGGAATAATAAAGGCAACAAAAGAACCCTATCAAAATTGTTATAGAGTTAAAGAACTAGATGAATGTTTAGATAACCTATGATAGTGTTAAGTGCCTTTGAGCACCATTGTGATCCTTATAATCATGGATTGGTAAGGAAACACTATCAGAATTGCTATAGATTTATGGAACTAGAGGAATTCTTAGATAACCTATGATAGTGTTGAGTGTTGTTGAGAACCATTGTGAGCCTTTTAATTATGGATTGTTAAGGAATGAATGATGATGTTATCATTATAATGTTTTTCATGGTTAAATAAAGCTGTTAAATGTTCTTTTCCTTAACATTTTTGTGTTTATTAAATGGATGGATACTTAATAATATTAGTGTTGTGTTTTTATTTATAAGAGTACATACTTCTCCATACTTTGTTAGGATAATGTAGAGAAGACTCCAAGTAACCCTCTGTACATGAGGTACATGTATGCCTATGTGAATAGGACCATTTCCAACTAACCATGACTCTTCTCAGTTTTCCTCTCTATGTGACGGGTGAGAATGCAAGGTAACTTGCATGATGTGCCATCAATAAAAATATAAATCTTAAGTGTTAGAATGCACAAAAGGATTAGTGCATGGATGATCCCTAGACTAGTCAATAGGGGGTAACTGTGAACTAGGAATTTGACTCAAGAGAGGATGGTTAGTTTGGTGTTAGTTCCAAAATGAAAACAAAATGAAATAAACACACTAGCATAAAATATCTAGGCCTAGTTACTAGGGTGAGCTTAGTTAATAAAATAAAATAGAAACACAACTAAAACTTGAAAGAAACCTTCCTTCACCTTCCTTGGATGCTCCAAAATGCTTGTTGTAGTGGCTTGCTCAGCGTTGTGCTCATGAAGTTTAATCAATGGAAGCTTGGCTACCTCCATCTCTTCTTGGCACGTTGTGTGGCTTTGGCTTGGATTGGATTGGCTCAATATTTTAGCATTATAATACTAATTTGCATGAAGCTTTGGAATCAATTTAACATTATAACTTTGGCATGTGAGAGCTTATAATTATGTCTTTGAGGCTTGCTATTTATAGACTTTCAGAATGGTTTAAGGATCAACCATGACCATCCATATCAAGATTGAGATGTGTGGCCATGGATAAATTCAAATATTAAATTCATTATAAAAATATACCCATTAATATTTGGGATAGAGGGGCATTGAATAGACATGGAAGAGCTTTGATGAGGCATGGAAGGCATGAATCCTAATATTTGTGGCATTTATGGCCTAGAGATGTCTTCCAAATGAATGAGGTCAACTAATGATGTAGATATTCAATATTCATTTCTAAAAATAAGTATTCAACAAGATTCCAATTCTTAATTAGGCCCTAATTTAGTTTAATTAGCTATTAAGCATGCTTAAGTATTTTGTGCACAAATTACTCAAATTGATTAGAATGCCTTATTATTGACCCAAAATTTGTCTGGATTAGAATTAGGATGTGATGTTAGATGTATTGGATTCATTATTCCATTTAAGATGATGTTAACACTAAATAACAAAGTCACATGTATTGTGTAAGAGATTTGATAGAAAAGAGCAATTAAGAGCACCTAGGTGCGAAATTGGCATTTTGACTTGAAATGATTTGATCAAAATTAGCTAGCCCATAAAATGCATTGCCATATTTAATGATACTTTGGCAAAAATTGGAACTTAAATATATCAATTTCAACTCATTTAATGTGTTTTAGTGTATTTTTAGGCCAAATTATGCATTTTGGTAGAAATTAGTCAAAACCCTGATTGAAGGTTATCAATGGGTAGTTTTAGTGTCTATAGTTTACCCTTATTCGGGAAAGCATTACAAGATATAGGCACATTAAATTATTCTCAAAGAATGAAAAGGTCTTGTATTCCTAAAAATACAATGATGATGAACTAATTATATGATTCGCTCTCGAGGGAATGATTGGCACAAAGAAAGGTTAGCAAGTGATCCCTCGAAAATAAGAAAAATGAGGGGACCAAATAGAGGAAAATGATGGAGTGAAAACACGAGTTTGAAAAAGTAGTCAAAATATTGAGAATGTATGTGGGATGGTGTATAATGGTTTGCCTAAAGGCAGTTATAAGCATTGTACCTTGATAGTGGCAATATGGCATGAAAACACAATGATTTGCCCAAAGGTGGTTATAATCATTGAGAAGGCAGAGTTGACCAAGTTAGGATAGACAAAAAAGATAATAACATGCCCCTATATGTGTAGAAAAAATTAAAGGGGTGATAACATAATGATTTTCCTAAAGGTAGTTATAATCATTGAGAAATGTAGGGGGGATGGTGTGCAATGATTTGCCCATAGGCGGTTATAATCATTGTACCTCAATTATGGCAAACATTGATTGATTGGTTGATTGATGATGGTAATCATATATAAAGGATAAACATTAATCAAAACAACCTACTATTAGGGAGATGCTCATCTGAACTAACAAAGGTTAAAATTCTTTTGTTACTTAATTACTATGTTTGGGATATGATTGGGATTGAATCAGGATGCTCGTGTCGAAGAGATGTTGTTGTCGCCATTGCTGAATAGACTTCCTGAAGCTAAGGTTTATTATAGCATGTGTCAGTAGGCATCATGGTATAACATATGAGGACTTGTCTAAAATATGCATAAGGATTGACTCCCAAAATCCAATATTCAATAAAAATAATGCACCAATGATAAAAATTGGGATGCAAATGTAGACGTATGAATATGGATGGATTCACGTGTAAGTGCGGGCAAGGAATCACCTAATGAATGAACATATACTGAATGAAGGAAATAATATTGAAAGCAAATAAATAAGCACACAAATAAAACAACAAAATAAACAAAGAAACAAACAAATTAATTTAAGCTATACAAATGTTGCCCTTAGAAAATATTCAACAACTTAATAAACTAATAGAATGGGGGAATAGAAGAAAAGGAGGGGGTGGCTGAGCTATCTCTATATGTAATAGGCAAGTGGATACTACATACATAGTTCCATAGACATAATATCCAATAAAAACTTTAGGCCAAATGTATTTATCCCAAGGAAAGGGAAGAAAATGATAAATGATGAAAACAAACATAATGGATGTGATAGAAGAATAGAAATGGTATTGAAAAATGGCAAGTGCATGGGAGAAAATGCCAAAAGGGATGGAGAAAACTAAGTGACAGGTGATTTGATTATAAATTAGTAAGGGTTCCTAAGATCCTTAAGGCAAAAAAGTGGTCAGTGTTTTGTTTTAGTTTTTTATAATGGTTTTACAAATGTTTTTGGAATTTTTGGAGTATCTCAACTCGATCAAGAATGATGATATATTAAAATGGTTCAATCCCCCAAAACAATGAGAACATGGATCAGATTACTCAAAAAATGGTGAGAGCATGGCTTAGGGTGACTAAGCTAACCTTAATAAGTATGGAGCATTGCATACATAGTCCCAGAGGAGGACCTCAAGTCACTATAGTTCTACCCTATAGTGGAGGATTCTGACTAGTGTAGCACTCAATTCAAACAACACAAACACAGTTGGTATAAAGGCATAGGAAATGGTAAGTTGTCATGTCAAGGCTCAATAAACAAATGTTTCCCCTAGTTTTCCCATATGAGATTATATCTAGGACACAATGGTATAGATCAATGGTACTAATTTGCCTAAAGGTAGTTATAATTAGTACCAAGACTGGTGATAAGAAAGAAAAAAAACTGAAGGATGCAAATATCAAAACTTCTATCATACAACTCCAAAATATGATCTCTATCTAAAATGCTTGAAACAAATACTAAAACTAATCAGATTCATTGGTGCTAAAAAGGTACAACCAATGGCAAAACCAAGGTCAAACAAGCTAGGTAGATAGGAATCAAAATATGCTTGGATGATAGGATGGAATGGTAAATGGATAAGTAATAGGCTAAGAATAATGATAAGAATCATATTCATACAAAGAAGAATAGTGATAAAATGGCACAACTGAAATGGTCCTTATCGATGCACTATAGTGCTCAAGCATAGTACTGCTTGAGGTGAATAATATTCAACGACTCAGGATGTTCATCTCCATCTAGTGTGGTGAGCCTGTATGCTCCTAATCCATAATCTATGGTAATGATGAAAGGCCCTATCCAATTTGGTTTGAATTTACCCTTATGCTTCTTCTCGATCATAATATTCTTTTGGTTTTATTTAAGAATAAGATAACTAAGTTTAAATGTTTTATACTTGATGCACTGATTGCAATGGCTTTTGAGTCAGTTATGATATGCCTAAAGATTGTTGAGTGTAGCTATGCATTTTTCATCAAGAAGGTCTAGCTCTTGTAGGTGAGCTACTTGGTAATCATGATCATCTAGGATATTCTTGAAAGATATGCGTAGCGAAGACAACTCAAACTCAATAGGAAGGATGGAATTTGTACCATAAATGAGTATGGAGTGGCTCCTGTGGGGGTATGGTGATTGGTATGGTATGCCCAAAGGGCATGGGATATCTGAAGGTGCCAATCGTGAATGACATCATTGACAATATTTTTGAGAATGTTAACAATTATTTTGTTGGATGCCTCAGCCTGACTATTACCTTAAGGGTAATATGCTATAGAAAAATGTTGTTTGATGTTATATTCGACACATAGCTTGTTGACATCCTTGTTATTGAATGATCCTTCATTATCAGATATAATGTCAAAAGGGATACTATAGAGATAGATGAGATGGTTGAAGATGAACTTGAAAATTTGCTTTCCAATCATGTAAGTGGGGGGTATAGATTCAACTCACTTAGTGAAATATTTAGTGGTGGTAAGGATGTGTTTATGGCCATCTAAAGATGTAGGATTGATTTTTCCAATGAGGTTGAGTCCCCATGTAGTAAATAGTCATGGTGTCAACATTGGTTTCATAGTCTTAGCTAGGGCATAAATCAGATTGGCATGATGTTGACATTTGTCACACTTTTTTACATATGCAATTGCATTTGTGTCCATTGTGGGCCAATAATAACTAGTACATAATTTTTTTTGGATAAGACTGCCCTGCTAGAGTGGGTTCCACATACTCCATGTACTTCTCGTAATGCTAGTGTATATTTTGTCAAAGTTAAATAACGAAGTAGAGTTCCATCAAAACTATGGTAGTAGAGGGTTGATCTAAGTAGAGTATAACGAGTGGAGTGATGGATAAAGGCTTTAGTTTGTTTATGAGATAGATCAGGTGGTATAACTTGGTCATGGAGGTAATTATAAAGGTTTAAATACCAGATAGAATTAGGACTAATAATATTACAAATCATGGCAATGATTGAAGGTTCATGAGCTGGTGCAACCAAATTGTTGACAAAGAACTGATACTCTATAGCTTTGTCCATTTGTTAAATCAGGGAGTTGATAGTAGCCATGGCATTGATAGTTTTATTACTATCCCTTGTTATATGCTCAAATTGGATTTTGGCAATCTATTGTTTAAGAGTGTCAACCATATATTTGTAAGGAACCAACTTGTCATCTTTAGTTTGTAAATGGTCTATGACCTGATTGATGATTAATTGAGAATCACCATAAACCTTGAGATGAATTATGTTCCAATGTACTACCTATTGAAGTCCTACAACAAGTGATTCATACTTAGCCATGTTGTTAGTACAAGGAAAACTAATTCTAAAAGACTTGAGAATGAGATTCCCCTGTGGTGTGATAAATAAAAGGCTTGCCCCTGATCCATGTATAGTAAATGATCCATCAAAATATAGCTTCCAATGCTACTCTTCAAGAGGTATGTCAATGATGGTCATGATGAATTCATCAAGAAATTGGAATGTGAGTGGCTCTACGTTTGCAAGGGGTGCTTCAGTAAGCTGATTTGCAAGGACCTATCCCTTGATTGCCTTTTGATTAACATAATTTATGTTAAAATCACTAAAAATCATGATCCACTTGGCCATTCTACCTTGTAAATCTATTTTAAATAGTAGATATTTGAGCGTATCTACTTTTGAAATGACCATGGTCTTATTGTTCAACATGTAGTGTCATAATTTTTGAGCTACGAATACCATGGCTAGATAGGATTTTTCAATAGGCTTTTAGTTATGTTCATATGTGACCAATGTATGGCTTAAATAGTATATTGCATGCTCTTTTCCATTGTCATCATGTTGAGCTAGAAGTGCCCCAAGGCACCATTTGTATCTGAGAGGTACAACAAAAGGGGTTTGCCTGGCATATGGGTAACAAAATAGGCAAATTTATTAGGTAATGTTTTAGCTACTAAAAATCTATTTGATAGTGATTATCCTAGTGGAATGTGGCTCCCTTCTTTAGAATATGTGTAAATGGATGACACTTATTTGCTAATTGAGATATGAAGCATCAAATTGACTGGATCTTTCCCTACAAACTATGGAGTTGCTTCAAATTGGTTGGTGGTGACATCTTTGTTATATCTTGGACATTAGTTGAATCAACTTCAATGCCTCTGTGAGACATGATGAAGCCAAGTAATTTGCCTGATGTTACTCCAAACACACATTTATTTGGATTTAGTCTGACTTTAATCTCATATAGTCTTTCAAATATTCTACGTAGCACTACTAGATGATTGGCCCTAGTCTTGGATTTGCCTAGTATGTCATCGACATAGTCTTCAATAATATCATGAATCATATCATGAAATATGACAATCATGGCTCTTTGATATGTAGCTTTAGAATTATTAAGACCAAATGGCATTACTTGATAACATAATGTTCCCCATGGAGTGGTAAATGCTATCTTGTGTTGATCTTCTAGAGCTATTCTGATCTGGTTATATCCTAAAAATCCATCCATGAGTGAAAGCATATCATAACCCATAGTGGAATCGATGATCAGGTCAATATTAGGCAATGGAAAGTCATCTTTAGGGAAAGCTTTATTTGTCTCAAAAATTAATATAGATTATGATTCCTTCAGGCTTTTTACTAACATGTATAACATTAGATATCTATTTTGAGTAATCAATGGATCGAATACATCCTGATTCTAAGAGTTTTTCCAACTATTCATTTACTAGTACAACAATGCAAGGATGCATCTTGCATAACTTTTGCTTAACTAGTTTGGCATCAAGATTTGCCACAAGGTGATGTAAAACCAAGGTAGGGTCTAAACTTGGTATGTCAAGATAAGTCCATGCAAAGATATCTACAAATTCTCTCAATAGAGATGTAAAGACTTCACATTCCTTCTGAGTGAGGGATGTGCCTAATTTTATCCATTTTAGGTTTGATGGAGTCTCGATGTTTACCTTAATTATATCCTTAACTATAAGGGTTGAGCCATCTTCTAGGATAATAGGTAAAGACTTAACTGTTGGACTATATCAGGGTCCTCTGTTAAGATCTGCTCTTCAACTTCTCTTAGGCATGATAAATCTGAGTGCCCTAATGGGAGATCTAGCCATGTAACAAAAATAGTCAAAAAATCTTGAAGGATTTGATCAAACATTTATTGTTGCTCAAAATTGAACTCAGATCCATAGGCAAGGTCATTGTTGATTGTCTCCTAGTCTAAATTTGAAGAAGAATGAACACCCCCATCTAATGGCACCTAAAACAGGTTTTCACCACTAGACTAGCCTTTATCTTTACTTTTTCCCTGATCAGAAAGTGCCTCAAAGAGGTTTTCACTTTGGGACATTAATATTTTATTTATTTATTTTTGGCTAAGGGTGTTCACCTACTCTCCAAAATAGACTTTATGATACAATGTGATTGAGAATCCTGATTTATGATCTCCCAATGGAATGTTGTCTCTAAGGCCTAGAAAATCACAGAATGCCTCATCATTTTGAAATTCATCAATCGGTAAATTGGATTCTTATTGGTCCTTATCTATTAGTTGGGGATAGTATAATGGAAATGGGTTGTGATGAATGATTGGGGTAAGGTTATAAATGGCATTATTATCAAATAGGTTATTCTCAACTAGGTCATCAAAGAAGAGGTTATGATCAAACTCTGTTTCACTGTTAGCATCATCGTCACTAGTCATCGATGATGGAATGCAAATAAGATATGTGGGGTCACCCCTAGGCAGTTTAAATCCA
This sequence comes from Torreya grandis, assembly GCA_037957365.1. Lineage (NCBI taxonomy): Eukaryota > Viridiplantae > Streptophyta > Pinopsida > Cupressales > Taxaceae > Torreya > Torreya grandis. The sequence goes on from JARHVA010007506.1 coordinate 329,290, forward strand.
AGTCCATGGGTTTTTTTAATATTTAGTCATGGAAATTGGATTAATGGTTCCTTGTTGATTTGGTCTGAGGCCTCTTCCTTCATAATCTTGATGTTCCATTATCCTATTGGGAATAGGATACTTTGCACTCTTATAACAATCAACCAACTTGTCATTGTATAACCATGATTCATTTCCTTCGAGAGGGTCTTGTTATTGGCCAGATGTTGGTATAAACATGATTGGTCCTATATTATGAAGTTTATCTTTAATTTTTTGTTGATAATGCATGTGTGGAGTAACTTTAGGTCTTCCAAAGGTCTTTATATTCTAAGGTAGATTGGCAATATGGAAGGTATCATGGGTCACATACTCCCCTGGGTGATTATTTGAAATGGTGAAATGATTGGAAGCTTTAGGAGGCTACATGTGGGAAAGGGAATCTAGGTTATTAGGATATATGTAATTGTCCTCTAGAGAATCAATAAGTATGGCCTTTCTTTTATCCTTCTTAGAACTTGGATTCATGTTGTATTGGTAATTGTAGCTTTGAAACTCAGCCTTGAGATGTTTGTAGTGTTCATATGGGTGCAAATCTCCTGGAATATTCACCTCCATCCTTAAATGGGAGAACTTGATACATTGGTGCAATGTTGATGGGACTGCATGAATCTCATGTAACCAAGGCCTACCCAGAAGAATCTTATATGACAACTCAAGATCAAGCACATGACAAAGTGTATCATAGGTCAAAAGCCCAATGATAATTGGCAAGCTGATGGTGCCTTATGATTCTCTCTCTTGATTATCATAGGCTTTGATAGTTATTATTTATGGTTGGAGATATTCTATTGTGTACCCAAGAAGCTTGATGAGCTTTAGAGACACTATGTTGAGGCCTGATCTATTATCTATAAGGACAAGTTTCATTTTATGCCTCTTTATACAAACTTCTATGAATAATGGATTGTTATGGAGCGGGCCAAGGGAAGACATATCACTTTGTTTGAATGTGACTTGTTGGGATGGATCTAGGTGCCCAACCAAAGCATAAAATTTATCAGGGGATATGTCACTAGCAACGGTGGATTGGGTTAAAAACTCATTCAAAATATTATTGTGAATTGTTGACATTCATAACAAATCTAAAATAGAGATCTGGGCTAGTATCTTCTGCAATTTTTCCACAATATTAAACTTCTTTTCTAAGTCAGTGATAAATGGCTTATTCTGAGGTTGAATAGCTGATTGGATAATGGGCAAAGTGGTAGATGGCTGTGGGCCTGGAATGGTAATATGTGACCTTTGAGTTGCAATTGCATAATCAAAAGTATAGGACCATCATTGCTAATAAATGATGGTGATGGTGTGGGACCAGATATGACAATTCTTGATTTTTGAACTTGTATGTGGTCACGTAGTAAAGATGAGTTATCAGTATAAGGTCTAAAAGTGGAAATATTAGCTTGTTGATTCACTTGTATGTGGTCTTAGGTCAAATAAGGAGTATTCATGTAATTTGGTTGAGTGGCATTATTTAGCAATGGTCTAGATTGATTGATGCACGGTCTAGGATTAATGGAGATGGTGTTAACGCTACCCCCTACAATATGACTTATAACCTTGTTATAGTCATGTGCAACTACATGGTAGGTTTTTTGTTTGTTACCATTTTGACCTTGGTTTTGTTTATTGTTTTGTGTTGTTGGTTTTGTTATTGATTTTGCTAGTTTTGTTGGTTCAACCTTTGATTTTGATACTGTTGATTTTATTGTTACATTGGTCATAGTTGTTGTTGCTGATAGTTATGTTGTAGAAAAGGGTTTTGATAGATGCCAAGATTCTAATTAGAGGTAGAAGCACCACCATCTAATGTGATCTCCCCATTTTCTAACATATTTTCAATTAAATGCTTTATTTGCATGCATCTTCATAAATTATGCTCGTTGACCCGATGATATTCATAGAATTCATTTTCATGACACCAATTGAGATAAAGGATGCCTTGAGGATAATGATTTGGTATAGGCCAACTAATCAAAATAGTGATGACAAGTTTGTAAAATACAAACTCAATAGAATCTCCAAGGTCACTAAAATCATGATGCATTGGCATAGTTCTTCTTAGAGGAGGGTTTTGCAATGGCAAAGTTTGTGGCATTTGTTATGCGGGTCTTGGTTGTTGTGGTTGTGGCATCAGTTGAAGAGGTTTTCAGGTAGGATTTAGCTAAAAAGGTGGTGCAGATGATGTTTTCAACATTTGGACATGATGTGACTCAGTTACTCCATTTATCATAACATTCTTATTGTGGTTGAATTGCTTTGGTCTATCTGGGTTATTGGCCTGTGTCAGTTATGATGCTTGCACTTGAATTGGATGACAGTTTTGGCTACTTCCTTAACTGGTACCTTGGTTTTTATTTATTGAGTTAAGCTTGATGACTTCATTTATTAATGAGAGCTCGCTTAATCAACAAACCTTTATCAATGATCTCTTTGAAGGTATGTGTACATTGTAGTTCCAGATGATAGGCTATCTCACTATGCAAGTTTTTAGTGAATATAACAACTAATTATTTATCTAGAAAATTTTGAGTGAATAAACTTGTAATTGCTCTCCATTGTTGTAGGTAGCTAGCAAAAATCTCACCGACCTTTTGTTTCACTTGCATCAAATCGACCAATGAAATCTTGTGCTTGAGATTATAGGAAAAGTACTGCATAAACTTATTGGAAAGATCATCGAAATTAGTTACTAAATTCTTGGGTAACTTTAAGAATGACTCCAAGGCTTGCCCAACTAAGCTCCTTAGAAACAACAACAAAAGGTATATATCACTATATGCAACTGGCTATCGAGGGATAAAGAAATCAGTTAAATGGGCATAGGGGTTACCTTTCCCCTTGTATTTATCAAACTTTGGTGGTTCATATCCTAAAGGAAATGGAATTTGTAAGTATTATATATTGAAAGGATAGGAACAGACATCATCTAATTTAAACTTTTTAATCTGTTTCCCCACTTGGATGGTAACAATTGCATCCTTCATCTATTGTAACTCTTGCTCTAGGAAACTTGTGGGAATGTTGGCTTGGGTAGATGGTTGGGTGGTCACAAGTGAAACACTTTGACTAGGGTATGATGGGGGAGTTTTATATATGTTGGATTTGTTAGGAAATGAACTAGGAATACACATACAAGAATTAGGATGTATTTATTAAAATTACACATTTGGTTGTGTGATATTCTGGTTAGGGTTGGCGATGAAGGTTTGACTTGGAGGATTATGAGGTTGGGTTGGAGGGATATAACCATATTATGCCTATTGCATTTTAATAGGGATCTATTGCTGACTAATCAAACCTTGTTGTTGAGTGAGAACTTATGAACCAAGACCCTGCTTCTGAATGAATGCCACATTTTGAACAAAAGGCAATTGTGGCCTCATAGGTACTTGAGAAACATTGGAACCTCCTTATTACACAAATACTTTTTGGGAAATAGATGCTTATTAGGGATTAGGCACCTGTCACTATCCAACATGAATATGTTGCTGATTAAACATTGGTTGGTTTTGAATTGGCATGTTGGTATGTGAGGAATAAGGTATGTTTGTTATTACCTGATGAGGTGGAACATTATTTACCCCTTGTTGAGGTGGCAATATGTTCGGCCTCTGCTACATTGGTATATTCATTTGTGCCTATTTTTATGGAATTATACTCATTAATTGTTGAAGAGGAATATGATTCATCACATTCTATTGTTGAGGCATGGCATTGGTTACTGGTTGACTACCTGCTCTTATTGTTTGTATGCTTGACGAAGTAGTTGGTTGAGGATTAGAAGTAACCGGTTGAAGTTGGGGCACAAAAGATCTCATTCCTATGTTGGTAGATCCACTTATGGTATTAACTAAAGCCACATGTTGTTGGCTAGTTATTTGTGCACTAGTACCACTTTGATTTGGATTGAATGTTGCTTTTGCATTATCCATTGTACTTTTCTCATTATTCTGCATAGAAGCAGAAGACACTTCTTTAACAATTATTGTATGTAATAAGTTATCTACCAAAATGTTTTACATGAATGGGTCTAAACCTTAATTTTATTGATTGGTTAACTCTATTAATACTCCTGTTGAAGGAACTAAGTCAATAAGAGGTTTATTTACCATTGTCTTTTGATTAAAGTTACACACTTGATTAAAGTAGGTTTGATATGCTGCCTGCATTTGATTGAAGTGGTCTTCCATGATGTTCTTTCTTTTGTTATGTATATTAGGATCACAATATGTGGTTTGGACTAGAGTCAAAGGATTGATATAAGAAGCTTATTGACTATACTATATGTTGTGAGCCATTCTTACTAGGCTTGGTAAACTTTCATGAGGAAAGTCTGTTGGAAACTTAGCCCCTAATTCTATGGATCTAACCAAAATCTCATCTTTGTTCAACAAATTCCATTCAAATAAATATGGATCAAATGTGGAAGGTACATTAGTAGAGTATAACTGTTGAGGAACTAGTTCTTTATATGGGCATCATAGCTAGGTATTATGTTGTTTATTCTTGATCCTGTTCTGAATATGGTAGTGTATTAACCAAATAGTTAGCCAATAAATCTTAGTTTTGTGCCCCTATTTGAGTATTATAAGAGGGATAAGGATCTGTCTCATAAGCAATATTATCTATGTAGGGGTCTTACACCATTTCTTCTTATGCAACTATAGTAATAACCCCTAGATTGTATATGAGTCCATTATAGGTGTAGGAATACATGTTGGGATCCATAGTGAATGTTTCACAATAGAAAGGGAAAAAATTTCTACAAACTCTAAAAAGACAATGTCTAAAAGATGATTTTCAAACTTGATCTAGATTCGTCAAAGGATGAAAAGGTGTATGCAATGATTTGTGATAAAACAAGCTAACGTTAAGTATCTAACACCTCACGTTTCACACAAAGATGATCAAGTAAATGGACCAAAAATTGAAATGCCAAACTCAAAGGAAAAATGTTTCAAATCAGTCCAATCTAGGAAATAAATAGTTGCTAAGTGTTTTGGCCAAATGTGGCATCAAAAGCTAGGCTCAAAAAAGGCATGTGCTAGGACTCTTGGCCAAACGATTCCAAAATCTAGACTTTGAAATAGATGAGATTTTAATCTAATGGATTTGAAAAACTTATAGCAAGAACTAGGCATTTGACTCTTGGATATAAATTTGATCAACTAGGTATGAAATATGAAACAAAATGCACTTTGAGATAGTTTATTTTATTACGAATAATGGCATAAAACTAGGCTCTTGTGATGAATAGGCTAGACAAAGGTGAACAATGTAACTATGCTAGACAAAGATTCTCAAAAGGTATACTCAGATTACCTTCAAAAAATGTGCACAAACTTGAAATCTATGCAAGAGGATCTATGAAACAATGCTTGAAATGATTTTGGGTAGCGTAACAATGCTAGACTACTCAAAAGATGTGATAAAATATTTGTTTTAAAAACTCTCTAAGGCCAAGATGTTTTCTCACAAATTTGGCAGTGTAACACTACCTTTCTTAACTCGAATGACATACATATCTTCAGAGTTTTGACAATATCTCTTAAAAAAAAAGGTATGCATTCAAATGACCTTAAGTGGAAATAGGATGGTAACACAATTTTTTTTGGTGCATAGACTCGAAGTGCAAGTGTTTAACACAAACTAATTGAAGTCTATCAAGTGGTGATAATGATTATGAGTCTTAAACGACCTTCAACCCAAATTAGAAATTAAACCTAAGTTCCCTTAAGTTTAGTGAAAATGGCGAACCCACTTAACATATCAACCCTATGAACTTATGAATGTAAAATTTTGAATTTAAGTTATAAATGAAAAACTTAAACAATGTTTGGTAGAAATTTATACTCAATTAAGTAGCATAATTGCACCAAAGTGGATGATATGACTCCAAGTTTTGATGAACTTTGAACAAGGCAAATTGATGATTTACATGGGCAACATAATGCCTCTTTGTTCAAAGGAAAATGAGGACTATGTGTTTTGGGTTGGTATTATTTATTCACACCAAGTTTTGACTTCGAACAAGACTTTAATCTAAGACAAAACCAACTAATTAATCGCTCGTAGATCCTAAATTGACAAGGTTGCTTGGTATTATTAGAATCTATCAATATACATAATTTGAGAGGATTTTAATGTTCATACAAAAAGTAAAATGCACATTATATAGTAGAGTTTTTACACCCCCCTTCCCTCAAATGACAGTATTGTGACATGGACCTTGAGGCACACTTTGCACCAACAATACTTCCATGTCAAGTGGGGATTTATCTAAGATCTATAAGGTTTAAAAAATTTCTAGGGGAATAAATTACATAATGACTTTTACATCATGATGCAAAAGAAAAGCACATAATTGGGTGTCCATGGTAATTGGTTTGTTACAAAAAGGTCTTGCCTTTTTTGCAACCACTACAATGTGTTGTTCACTTAGTATAGTGTGATGTATAAAGTGCATATACATCCCATGTGAAAATCCATTAGTAGAAGGTTGTTTAACCACTCAAACCTATGATTCTAGTGGGAGCGGTTGAAGTCAATGTTAGGAGATGAAACCCTAGGTCAAAGCTTCCCTAAAGAACTTGCAAAAGGTAATGAAGTCCCCCTTGTAAGCCAAGATGCAATGAAAATAAAAAACATAAGAAAAAGACTTTAGGGTCATTTTCAAGATCACCCAAACTATTACAAGTTTTGAAGAGTGCTTTAGATGACATTCTTTATATGCCTTAGACTACACATGTTTGCAATATGGATGACACTTTTGATTCCAAAAGTTCTATAAAGGGGATAGATGGAAGAGCATACATGCAACATCCTCATCTTTGCCAATCAAAACTAGATTAAACAACTATGAAAGACAAAATTGACAAGTGAATTGAGGTTTAAAACATAAATGAAAGATGAGGTGGTGTTATTTTGACCCTTTGGTCTAAAGTTGTAACTTTGAAAGCACAATTATCAAAACATTCACTTAAGCATCTAAACTTTTCATTAATCCCAAAAAGAAAGTTCCCAAATCATTTTAAAACACTCAAATGAAGTGTGAAAAACACTAATTTAGGTTGTTGAGATGATTTTCCAAGTAGATCTTGTAATAAAATTGTTAGCAAGTTGTTTAGCTTTGAAGCACTCTTGAGGATGAAACAAGAACTTTTGAAAAACTAGCTCTCAAGTTTACATAGTGCAATCCCGTGACTCCATAGAGAAATCTTGCTAGTTATAGGGCAATCTCGTAACTTGGTGAGTTGTAGTATTTTAACTTAACTGCTAATAGTTTAGTCACAATATCATGACTCTACTTGGTAATCCCACTAGTTATAGGGCAATCTTGCTAGTTGCAGGGTAATCCCACAACTTTGGGATTTACAATGTTGACTTAACCACCAATGGTTTAGTCACAATACTATTACTCTGATAGACAATACCGAAAGTTGTAGGGCAATGTTGTAACTTTATGAGTGGTGGTATTGTCACTTAGCCACTAACATTTAGATAATACCATAACTCGATTTGTAATCTCATGAGTTGTAGGGAAATCCCATGAATTTGTGAGTAACGGTATTATCAAACCTACACAGAAAGACAAATTTAGTCCAAAAATTGAAATGAACACAATATTGCACCTCCAAATGGCAATCTCGTGACTGTGTTTAGGTAAACCCATGACTTACAAAAAAAATGTTTTACTTAATTTTTTCACTCTTTTGAGCCTTCCACTCTAAGATTATATATAACCAAGGTTAGTAGTTTTCTTTTAGGGGCCTTATGATCAAATTTGTGAGGCTAGGGTCCCATCAGGCATGCCATTATGTGAGCTAGGAATTTGACTCAAGAGAGGATGGTTAGTTTGGTGTTAGTTCCAAAATGAAAACAAAATGAAATAAACACACTAGTATAACATTTGTAAGCCTAGTTATTAGGGAGAACTTAGTTAACAAAATAAAATGAAAACACAACTAAAACATGAAATAAACCTTCCTTTACCTTCCTTGGATGCTCCAAAATGCTTTTTGTAGTGGCTTACTTGGCTTTATGCTCATGAAGTCTGCATCAATGGAAGCTTGGCTACCTCTATCTCTCCTTGGCACCTTGTGTGGCTTTTTCTTGGCTTGGCTCAATATTTTAGTATTATAACACTAATTTGCATGAAGCTTTGGAATCAATTAAACATAATAACTTTGGCATGTGAGAGCTTAAAATTATGGCTTTGAGGCTTGCTATTTATAGACTTTTGGAATGGTTTGAGGATCAATCATGACTGTCCATCTCAAGATTGAGATGTGTGGCCATGGATAAATATAAATATTAAATTTATTTTACAAATATATCCATTAGTATTTGGTATAGAGGGGCATTGAATAGGCATGGAAGAGCTTTGATGAGGCATGGGAGGCATGAATCTTGATATTTGTGGCATTTATGGCCTAGGGATATCTTACCAAGAAATGAGGTCACCTAATGATGCATATATTTAATATTCATTTATAAAAACAAGTATTAAATAAGATTCCATGGAATTCTTAATTAGACCCTAATTTAATTTAATTATCTATTAAGCATGATTAAGCATTTTCTACACAAATTACTCAAATTGATTAGAATGCCTTGTTGTTGGCCCAAAATTTGACTAGATTAGAATTAGGATGCAATGTCAGATGCATTGGATCTGTTATCCCATTTAGGATGATGTCAACACCAAATAACAAAGGCACATGTCTTGTGCAATAAATTTTATAGAAAAGAGCAATCCATAGCACCAAGGTGCAAAATTGGCATTTTGACTCGAAATGATTTGATCAAAGTTAGCTGACCTATAAAATACATTGCTCCATTTAATGATACTTTGGCCAAAATCAACACTTGAATATATAAATTTAAAATCATTTAATGTGTTTTAGTGTTTTTAGGCCAAATTATGCATTTTGGTAGAAATTGGTCAAAAGCCTAACTGAAGGTTATCGATGGCTAGTTTTAAGTGTCTATAGTAACAGTTAGTAATATTTCATCTCCAAGGATGGCATGGTGATAGTGGTTGTATTTTAAACAAGTTAGAGATTAACATCAAATGTAATGGGTAGAAGACTATTTAATCACAACATACAATCAAATTTGGTGGCTCCACAATTATAACAACAATCAAGTTTGTTGGGTGAATATTTTGTCAATCAGCATACTGATAAACAAAATAGGTCTGATCAACCACAGTAGGAAGATTGGTTGGCTAGTTGTGCAGGTTTACTACATCAACAGGGGATAAATCTCTCCTCTCATCAAGGGGAGGTTCCCTATTAAATATACAGAGGCTATATACTATATAAACAAGTAGGAAGTAAGACACAGGGGTAGAATACATCATCCATCTCTCTTCTTTCAAAGATGATGCACATAGACAAAGGAGAAAATCCTGGTGTAAACACTGAAGGCACTTCTCTTCTTTCAGAAGTGTTCTTGCAGGAAATACCAGGAGTTTCTTTCAAATAGTAAAGTAGCCAGTAATCAAAAGGGGCATAGTAATAGCGGGATGAAGCAGAACACAAAGTTTCCACCTTAACTACCCAAAGAGTATATCAAAAAGGATAATGGGGGCACAAAGTCACCCCAGAATCCTCAACACAAAAAGAAAAGAAAAACACAGACTGAAAGCAATTGTGAAAGCACAAAGTCTTTACACAGTTGGTTACAGGGCACTTCCCTATTACCTTCACTAATTCTACTTACCAAATTAAATGAATAAGAACACCTTCAAAAGAAAGACGTAAGAATGATCTTCTTAAAATGATATAAGCCAGAATAGCACAAAGTCTATAAACGACCTGCTTTCTCATTCAGATAAAAATGAAAATGAAATTACAACTTGAGCTCAAAGTCTCAGTCTTCTTTCAAAATGGGCAGAGTTTCACTCTTGTAAAATGAAAAGTCCCCCTTAAAAATGAGAGAAAATACAAACTTATATCAACTACCCAAGGATTGGTGCCTTTTTCCATGGGACGGCCCATGCTGCAGTTAGCATCTTCAATGCGTCTCCAATTTTGTTTGGAGAGACCATGCTGAGAATAGTGCGCTGCCATAACTATGGTGTGTCCCTTCATCTAATATGTCTCCTCCTTAATATGGAATGTCTGGTCCTTTTCCAATTTATCTTTACTTCATGGAAGAAAAATAGGTCGTGTCCTTGGTTTGGTGTACCCAGAAGTCTACTTGATCCACTGTTCCACCTACTGGAAATAACTCTTTCAAAGATAATTCTGGTCCTTTACATCGGTCTTCTCTTCCCTATAACAATTTAAATCTTTGGGCTCTCTTTTCATTTAATCACTTGGTTCTTCCTTTAAGTTCTGCGCTCTATTTGAATTTCCATGAATTTTCCCTCATTTTAAATTTGACGTTTGAGGGGCCATCAATGGTTGCCAGCTTCTTGAACCATGTTGAACCTTGAACCTATGAACCTATGAAAGTTAATTGGTTCATTGGTTCATTCTGTCTCTTTTGTTCCATCACTTCTTGGTTCAATCGCTTTCCTGCTCTTTGGTTGAACCATCCATTGAACCACTTGTTTGCTGCTTCTCTCTTGACTAAGGCCGCCTTTGACTTTTGAACCTATGAACCATTGAACATTGAACTCTTTTGGTTCAAAGTTCAATCGGTTCATTGGTTTATTCTGTGTCTCACTCAAACACTGCTTCCTATATCTTTCTAAGCTCTAGTTGAATCTTTGAACCTTGAATCCATTAAACCTTATGGCTCAATGGTTCAATGGTTCAATCGGTTCATTCAGTTCATCCTTTGAAGCCCCTTTTTGTCTAAGTCTATGAAAGTTCCTTCTGCATCTTTGTTCAAGATTTTAAAATGGTCCTTTCTCTGTCACCAAGTGCCCCCCCACAAGGGTACTTGTCCTTCGGGCTTCAACTTCCCCGGTGGGTTCTTACTTCTTCGACGGGATTTTTTTGTCGAGCAAAAAGCCCAAAAGAATTCCTTCAGACAAAATGTCTGAAGGAAAGTTTCTTGTTACTTGGCCATTTATTCTTTTCTGTTTCTTCAGTCTTTTTCTCTGGGTGAATTCTTTCAGACAAAAAGTTAGAAGGAATTTTGCCTTAACATTTTTTTGAGAAAATCTTCCCGAAAGAATTCTTTTGGCCTCTTGGACTTAGCCATTTCCATCAGACAAAAATTCCAAAGAATTGCTACTTTTGGGCCTTTAGACAAATTCAAAGGAATTCTATCTTTTCTTTGACCTTTGAACCAATGCTGCCTGCCCTCCGTAAGGGCACTTGCCTTTTTTGCTTAGGGGCAGCCCCTTGAACCTACCGATTGAACCAACTTTGGTTCAACAGTTCAATAGTTCAATCGGCTCATTCTTCATTATTTGGCTAAGTCCTTTTGATCTTTTGCACCAAGTACATTGAACCAACTTGGTCGTTGAACCCATTAAACCTTTGAACCAAAGTGGTTCAAAGTTTAATGGTTTAAGCTTTTGTCCTTTATCATTTTTCGATTGAACTCTTTTGATTGAACCGAGGCGCTGAACCAATCTTGGAAATGACCAAGTGTTAGAAACTTGTTCTTTTGACTGAACTCACCTACAGAAGCTTTTAAACCTATTGAACCTACTAATTTCAAGCATGTTGAGTCTGTAGAAACATATCTGCAGAGTCCATAGAAATCAACTGTGAAGCCCACAGAACATGGCTTGTAGAGTCCGTAGATTTTCTTCCTATAGAGTCTGTAGATTTCCTTCCTGCAGAGTCCATAGATTCAAGTCTGTAGAGTCTGTAGATTTCTAGAAAGCTTGAAAAAAAAGAGGAATTTGAAAGCTCAGAACAAATTTTGAGAAGGGAAGAGAGAAATTTTGGTCCTATGCAAGGCCAAAATAGTCCGTAGGTTGTCCCAAAAATGAGTGGCATTTTTTGGGGACAACAAAGTTCAAGGGATTATAGAGGAGATTGAAGAATTGAAACACCAAGTAATGGATTCTATAATTGTTTTGTTAGATAGAGTTTAAAAAGACCCACACATAGTCATTAAAATCCATTCAAATCATCAAGTGCAAGCTAAATATATTTTGTGTCTTCAATGAAACTTCTGAACATGCCATTAATGGATAACCTAATTGTAAAGCTGTAAAAATTCAATAATTAGATCCTCACTTCAAAGTTATTATTTGAAAACTATTTGTACATAATATGATATAAAATTTAATACATTTTTGTAATGTTTTAGTAAAGAGATACAAAGAGGAGATGTTGTAATTCACATAGTTGTCACCCAGTTCCCAATCTATTTCAAAATTATTTCCAAATTTCACCGAACATGTAAATGTAAGAGTGGACATATCATGACTATTAGTATGGCTTAAGGTTTATTAGTATAAATTAACTAAATTTTTATTGGATCAATGATGGTTGTATCACCAATATTTAATTATTTTTTTGGTATAGTGGGATTAGAAATCTATGGTTTGATATTTAATAAAAGTATGGTGCACTTGGTTGTAATTGGAAGTTTATAAAACTAGTATGAAATAATGATGATAGATGTATCACTATTAATTATGTTTGAGCTATAAATGTTGCTTTGATATATGGCATATGGTTCTTATCCAATTCTGATTTGAATGACTCCATTAATCGAATAGACAATTTTGTAAGTAATATTTTATTATAATAAATATTATTAATAGTAAAAAATCTTAAAAATGAAGGTTTATTAATACACCTCTATATCAAGAGTATGCACCTTAATCTTTGTTACTTTTCTGGATTCTTCTGGTAGAGTTGATTAGTAGAGATAAGATGTCATTGAATATAAAATACCCAAGTTTGAATTTTAATGGGGTTAAAAGTACCAAAGTTACTTACAAGACATGAGTTCAACCTTCTCTAAATGATCAAGGAAATAATATTCCATCTCTTTAAGATGTATTAAAGGAGCATGGAACTTACTAGTTGTGGGGAACGTAGGAGGACACAACAATAATGATTATATTTGTGTTATTCATCCACTAAATTTATTTTCATTGTGAACATATTATACTTGTTATTCTCTATACCACTACCTCTACAATGCCAAACTCCATCACTTCTATCTATTCCTCTACAACATATGTGAAGAAGGACCTCATTAATTTTTCTATTGTTGGGTTAACGCTGCCAAACTCTTGGAAGTAAAATGTGTAGTTTGATGTGCTCATCAAACAAGTTTACATTGGTGGAGTGAGAACTTAAGGATCCCATCACACATTGGCTTCAAGACTTAGTTTATCATTTTCCTTCTCAACGTGATATTTGTTGATGATCACATAATTAGTACAAATATCTTAAATACATTGAGAGATATTAATCTCAGTGTTTTTTTTAATTGGATAAGGGTGAAAAGAGGGTTTTGATAGGATCCTACAACCCACTACAAAGTCGGCCAAAAATTAATCAGATTTGTTGGTGTGTAGGTTTTTCCTACACTTCTAGTTAGCTTGCTTAGGTGTTTTATTTGGTCATTGGAGAAGTTAGTCCCATATGCCTAAGGATTTTGGGTCATACCTATCTTCCACTTATTTTTGGGAAGTTAGTCCCATATGCATGAGGATGTGGTGTCTTATCTACCTTTCTCCTATATATGTACCTTTCCTATTGTAAGCTACCCACATGGAATATTTAGAGTCTTATGGATTGTGGTGAGCTGCTTAGTTGTGAATTGTGACAAATTTGACAACTATGAGAGTTGTGTGCTTCAATCCATCTCCATTTCTAAATACATATATTATAATTTTTGCTCGTTTCTTGATTTCTAACTTCAATAGATTTGTGTGTTCAATATTTTTATCATTGGTCTTGAATGTCCATTCTTAAACGAATCTTTCATGGTATCAAAGCTCCAGGTCCTAGAATGAACATCATTTTTTTTGTTGTTGTTAATACTTGAAATTTTGAGTTGATTACTATTTTTTATTCTTACAAATTGTGAGAAAATCTTGTAGATCTATGTGTTCATCTATAATTTTTTCTACTCTAATAGTTTAGCATTATCATTTGCATGTGATGATATTAGGGAAATAAACTTTAGTTTTTCAACTTTGAATTATATTTTTTTTAACCTTTGTATTTGGCCAAGAAAATTTCTTGATAGCTACTCCATCTACCACTCAGCTAGTTTTCTCTTCCCAAGCCTCTGTTCAAAGTTTCTTGTCACGTTTTTGCAAAGCTATTTAAAAAAATGATGGTTATTTTTCAAACTGCTCTCAAACTGTAAATAATTGTTCAAAACCATTTATTTTTTTATGCACCTCATTTTTAGCTTTATAAATCATTTTGAAATTTTTATTTTAATTAAGAATTGAAAAAATTATGACATTTTTATTGACTATGTTACTATTCACAAAAAAGGGGTTTAAAAAATCACCTTCTTTGGTAAATCATGGTTTTCTCATACAATTCATTGTTTTTTAGGTAATCCATGTGGTTTTATCAAATTAGTGGATTTGACTTTATTAAATGGGAGACATAATCAAGGTGGATATGATATCTTTGAGATATTGAAAAAAGAGATTTTTTTACTTATTTTTTTAATTAAAAACAATACCATTGTAATGGTGGATGAATATTTTTTGATTATTTTTTTGTACAAAATTAATATTTTGTTGAGAGAGATTATTATGGGCAAACATATTAATAAAAGTGGGTTTTTATTGTTTTGGCATACCTTTTATTTCACCTATCAAAGATGGAGGGTGATGCCCCATTTGGCAAGAGGCCAAAGCCCCTCACAAACAATACAATTTTTCTTGTTCTCTTGCTTGGTCCATTTGATGCACTTATTCTCTCCTTTTGGATGCATTATCTACATAGTTTGATATTCCTCTTGAATTGTTTCACTTATATCATGTGTGTTTCTCAGTTTGACATCACAAGCACTTATTTCTTATGGATGCATTCTTGATTGGGTTTGATGTCTAATGTTGAGTGTGCTATGTACTTACAAAATTTAGGGAGGTCATTGGTGATTATATCAAGGGGTTATTGTGAACCCTACATTCTCTTGTGTGCACATAGTTTACTCAACTTACGTGTGCCACTTTGGTGACCACTGCATTGATTGCTCTTATATTCTTGGATGCATTGTCAACTAGGTCTAATGTCCATACTTTGAGCATGCATTATCACTTGTGTAATGTTTTTCCAATTGAAATTATTTGGTGTCTTCTCTCATTCATGTCAACTCCACTTGAGAGATACCAATAGATGAGGAGAGTTGATCCTACACTTCTAGTTAACTTATTTAGGTGCTTTATTTGTCCATTGGGGAAGTTAGTTTCAGATGCCTAAGATGTTGGGTCATGCCTATATTAAACCTATTTTGGGGAAGTTAGTCCTACATGCATGTAGATGTGGTGTCTTATCTACCATTCTCCTATATATGTACCTCTCTTATTTTAAGTTACCCATATGGAATATGTGGAGTGTTGCATATTGTGGTGAGCTACTTAGTTATGAGTTATGACAACTTTGAGAGCTATGAGAGTTGTGATCTTTAAACCTTTGCTATGCAATTCATCTCCACTTATGAATACATCTATTACAGTTTATGCTCATTTATTGATTTATAGATTCAATAAATTTATGTGTTTGACCTTATTTTCATTAGTATTGGACTTCCATCCTTGGGAAAATATTTCAAGACCAATCAAAATATGAAAAAATAACCAGCCAACCATAACAACAAGGCCATAATGAAAAAATAGAGTCTGAAATAACAACTAAAAATCAACAAAAAAACAAGAACAATAGGGCTTCAACCTAAAAGATGTCAAAGATCAATGAAGGATAAACTGACTACCAATAAGAAAACAATAACATAACCACCCTTTAATAACTAAAACAAAGATTACTTGCAAAAAATAACATTCTGCCCAAGTAGCCAAGCTAAATAAAAGACACATCAGCCAATAAATGGGATCATTCTTCTTCCATGATATAAGAGAAGACCTTCCATCGTCCATTGGTTCTTATCCTTCACCATATCTTCTGCATTAAAATGTAGCCTTTATGCCTTTGTTCTTTGCCCTTTATTCTTAATAGTTGAATCCATGGGGGATTTGTGATTTTCTATATAAAGGCAAGAAGAGGAAGCAAAGGTTTCCAAAAAAAGTGAAGAACTCATAGGCACACTTGAATCTAAATTAGCCTACAAAGAGACCTCACTCTTGAGGGGAGGAGATCCAACTAAAGGGAGGGGAGAGAAAAACTAGAAGGGTAGAAGAAGAAATCATGAGTGCACCATAATAAGTCTTGGTCAAGATCCCCTTATTTTTTCCTCTAAACCAAATGAGAGCATGAATCTGAGCTCTTAAAACCCATAAAAGAACACATTATAGCTTGGTGCCTAAAGAGGTCATAATGGAAACTTATAAAAGGAAGACCTTCAAAGTTGAGGTATTGGATCCATGAAATTTGGGAGGATTAGAATTTTGTGAGATGGTGGAGAAGTTTTAAGGGGTAAATAAGCACACAAGCTCACATAAATCTATTCTCCACCGATTGCACATCGAGCTTCATTAAGGATCCCTCTTGACTGATTAGCATAACAATGCATTCTTATTTGCTTAGGATATGAAGAATATTGTATAATCTGATCCAAATGGATGCCACCATATCCTCCACATTTTTAGGGTCTAAGAATGGATCCCAATGGCAAAATAAATCCCTTAAGTTACTAATGAACCAAGGCCCCAAAGCCCAAATTAAATTACAATTCATAATAAAATGGAACACCACTTGGAAGAAGCCATGGGTGAGTAGAGTGAAGGAAGGAACTTCCATGGAACCCCATACCAAATCGGCCTAGCTAATTAGATCATAAATCAAGAGGGGGGAGCCCACACATTTGTCAAACAAGAAATGACTACCAACATATAAGCTCAAGTCTAGAATGTCTTGATAAAAAAAACTAGTATAGGAGCATCATCCGAGAAAGACACATGTAGCTATCCAAGGAGGAATGAAGGGGAGGTGGAGGCCATGTCCAAAGGTGTATATGTCTTGATGTTGGCCTTGATCATCACTAAATAGGGAGCCAACCTACAAGAAATAATAACAAAAAAAACCTACATAATTCACTACACACATGAAAGGGATTGCCCACATTTTTATAGTTAGTAAAAACCAACCTCTGCATGTGGATTTACACTATAAGTGATAAGTGGGAGAGGAAGGATTCTCATTGACACTTGTAACCTACATGGAATTGGTGCCTTTTATATAAACTATAGATTCATTAAAACTAACACTAATTACAATGTTAACGCTAGCACCAAGGAGAGGAACAAACTTCAAAAGAGAAACCAATGACACTTGAGGAGAGGCAAAAAGAATAGATGACCAACATGGATCAACCATTTTGGATTTACCCAAAACATCACACTGACTGGTCACCTTGGAGGGTATGCTATTCAAAAAACTCTAATGTAGGTTGGTCTTGTAGGAGGTTAAAGATGGCTCCGCTCTAAATCCTATAGCCACATGTTCTAGTGTCCTTAAATCATCATCCTCTACTCCTGCACCATCATCAAAAATATCATCTTATCCTAAGCTAAAACCATAAGTTAAAAACCCTATAGATCCCTGCCAATAACCATTAAAACCCAAACAAGCCAAACTTTTCAATTCAAATTTTTCCCTCTTATAATTTCAATCCTTGTATGCCAACGTAGGAATAATATCAAGGTTTTTATCTTAGATTTTTCACATACCACATTAATTGATATTTTCATTACCTTCTCTACCAATTTATCATTGACTAGTAACAAATGATGTCAATCTAGCTTCACGTTTGCATTTGGGCTCAAAACAATATTTTAAAGAAAATAAAATGGGCCTTAAACTCCACCTTAAGGTAAATATATTATGATTTTTCTATTAAATTTTCCAAGAAAAAAGAAAAAACTTGTAAATGATAAAATAATAGACGTCAAATGTGAGATTAAATTTCCCTATAATAATTACATAAACATCAAATTTAAAATTGAACACGATTATGAATAATTCACTCTATTACACTTTGTTACTACCATTATAAAACACCTATCATCATAATTAAATGATTGATAAATAACACATATTAAAGTTATTAAGAGAACTCATCAAATAGGTCGACTTTGAATGCTTTCATCTTTTGGTTTTATATCATATATCTTTTTAGGATTTAAATATAATAAAATTATGGGTCTTTATGGTAAAAAGGAAACCTTTAGATATAATTAGGTCACTAAAATTCAAAGTGAAAATACCTTAGCATGCTATGCAATACATGATTAATGCTAAAAGACCATGTGATACCATTCAATCATTTCTTTGACTCTCTTTATTAGACCCAAAGGGTATCTATTGACTTCACTTTGATTTAACCATTAATTACTCTTTACTATTTAAGCCAATTAGAGTGTCTTAAATTGTATGTTGAAAAAAATGTGAATGTTTTCCTCAACTAAGTTGGAAGGTGTTTAACTTATCTTATAAAATAATAATATTATCTACACTTGATTGGTCTAAATATTTTCATGTTATTATAGGCTTTGATTACATTGAGGCAATGGGTTGTGCCAGTTTCACAGGTAGTAATTAACACAGGATGGGCAGGCCACCTATGTGACATGCCATTATGATTTGACAATTGGACATTGAGATAATTTGATAGTTTTATTAATTTAAACCCATGCTCACACTCAACAAGATAGGCAGATTAGAGGAGGAATGCGATAGTGAGGCAAGGACATGTATTGTAGATCTTATTACATTGGAAATAGCCAAATAGGTATTTTAGAATGGCTACCCTTATGGATTTTCTTACAATGTAATTTAATTATCACATTGGAGATAGAATAACCATGATTTTCTGTTGGATTAACAAGTTTCACACATAAGTGATTTTTAGGGTAGAATCCTATTGAATGAAGCATGCAAGAGGATATGGTTGGTGAATTCTAAGGTCCCTCTCTCACTTTCCCCTTCATTTACCCCTCCCATTTATTTGCACAAATGCACACATGGAATTTTGAATTACGGTTTGAATTAATTTATCACACGAGTTTTTTACATGTAATATCAAGCTATCAGGTTAAAGTAACATATTTTTTGTAATTTTATATTTCAAACCCATTTTGATTTCATCAAGATTATATTTTAACCATATTTGGTAGAAGCCTCTATGTATTGTATATTATTTAATAGTAGTTTACAGGTCTGCTCACATCAAGTTTAGTAATTCTCTGAATATGTGTATATCTGGTCTATTTGGCTTTAACGAGGAATTACTCTTTGATATTTTAGCCAATCAAAGTATCTTAAATTCTATGTTGAAAAAAATGTGAATGTTTTCCTTAACTAAATTGGAAGGTGTTTAACTTATCTTATAAAATAATAATATTATCTACACCTGATTGGTCTAAATAATTTCATGTTAATATAGGTTTTGATTAAATTGAAGTAGTGGGTGGTACCCATTTTACAGGAAATAATTAAGGTAGGATGGACAGGCCACCTATGTGACATGCAATGATGATTTGAGAGTTGGACATTGAGATAATTTGACAGTTTTATTAACTTAAACCCATGCTTATGCTCATCAAGATAGGTAGATCAGAGGAGGAATGTGGTAGTGAGGCAGGGACAAGTATTATGGAGTCTATTGCCTTAGAAATAGCCAAATAGGTACTACAGGATGGTTACCCTTATGGATTTTCTTGCTATGTAATTTCATTGTCACATTGGAGATAGAATAACCATGTTTTTCTGTTGGATTAACAAGTTTCATAAATAAGTGATTTTTAGGGCAAAATCCCATTAAATAAAGCTCGTAAGAGGATATGGTTCATGGACTCTAAGGTCCCTCTCTCACCCTCTCCTTCATTTACCCCTCTCATTTCCTTGTATATATGTGTACACAAAATTTTGAATTATGATCTGAATTAATTTACCGCATGAGTTCTTTACACATAATATCAAGCTATCAGGGTAAAGCAACATATTTTTTGTAATTTTATATTTCAAACCTATTCTGGTTTTGTCGAGATTACCTTTTAACCATATTTGGTAGAAGCATCTATGTATTGTATGTTATTTTATGGTAGCTTACAAGTCTATTCACATCAAGTCTAACAATTCTATGAATATGTGTATATCTAGTTTGTTTGGCTTTAATGAGGAATTACTTTGTTATTTTAGTGAATCAGAGTGTCATTAATTCTATGCTAAAAAAAATTTGAATGTTTTCCTTAACTAAGTTTGAAGGTGTTTAACTTATCTTATAAAATAATAATATTATCTACACTTGATTGGTCTAAATAGTTTCATGTTATTATAGTGTTTGATTAAATTGAGGTAGTGGGTGGTGCCAATTTTGTAGGCAAGATGGGCAGGGCACCTGTGTGACATGCCATGACAATTGGACAATTGGACGTTGAGACAATTTGATAGTTTTATTAATTTAAACCCATGCTCACACTTATTAAGATAAGTAGATTAGAGGAGGAATGTGGTAGTGAGGTAGGGACAAGTATTGTGGAGCTTATTACTCTAGAAATAGACAAATATGTACTATAAGATGGCTACCCTTATGGATTTTCTTGGTATGTAATTTCATTATCACATTGGAGATAAAATAACCATGCTTTTCTATTAGATTAACAAGTTTCACACATAAGTGATTTTTAGGGCAAAATCCCATTGAATGAAGCTCATAAGAAGATATGGTTCATGGACTCTAACATCCCTCTCTCACCCTCTCCTTCATTTACCCCTCTCACTTCTTTGCACACATGCGTACACAAAATTTTGAATTATGATCTGAATTAATTTATTGTATGAGTTCTTTACACATAATATCAAGCTATCAAGCTATCTAGGATAATAATGACAAGGGATTTTACACTGTTAAAAGTGCTTATGAATTATTGTTAGATACTAGTGAG
Source organism: Torreya grandis (assembly GCA_037957365.1). Taxonomy (NCBI): domain Eukaryota; kingdom Viridiplantae; phylum Streptophyta; class Pinopsida; order Cupressales; family Taxaceae; genus Torreya; species Torreya grandis. Next base: position 350,297 of record JARHVA010007506.1, read on the forward strand.
GATAGGCTATAGGGGAAAGTTTGGCTTCCAAAACTTCTACCAAAAATCAACTTCTTTTGGTGGAGGTTAATACATAAAAAAATACTGACTCTGGAAAATTTAAATAAGAGAGGCTTTCAAATTCCAAATAGATGTATTCTCTGTGGGGAGGAGGAAGAAATGACCACTCACCTCGTTCTGCACTGCAATTTTTCTTGGGAGGTTTGGAGCCTAGCTATGTAGAGGCTTAACTTGACTTGGGTTTTTAATGGCATGATGGTGGACCTAGTTAGAGATTGGAGACCCCCATTCAAATTTCCAATAGTGAAGTAATTATGGGTTCAAATTCCCCCTCATCTTACATGGAACTTATGGAAAGAACACAACAAAATTTTTAAGGAAAAATATAAAACCCCTTTGGAGGTGTTTTAGACATTCTCTAAGCTACTGGTGGAGAATATTAATACCAACAAATTCAAAGCTATTGAGAGCCCTCAAGGTCTGGAAGAACAAAGAATATTAGAACAATGGACAATAAGCCTAAACATTTATCAAATAGATAATTCTAAAAATATATTTGGGTCTAACCCCAAATGGACCTTGCCTCAAGAAGGATGGTTTAAGCTTAACTTTGATGGGGCGGCCAAAGGGAACCCAAGGTTGGATAGTGGAGGAGACATTATTAGATCATATTCTAGAATTCTTATGGTGACATACACTGGGAGAATTGACATTAAAGGAAATAATGAGGTGGAAGTCCTAGCTATGTTGTGGGGAATTAAACTTGCTATTTCCCTAAACATTCAAAAACTTCATGTTGAAGGAGACTCAAAATTAATTATTAACATTACCTTGGGATTATTGGACATAGGTTGGAAATTGGTAGATATAGTAGGAGACATCTGATTGATTCTTAATTTTATGGAGGGGTACAAGGTCTCCCACATTTATAGGGAGGTCAATGCAGTAACAGATGATATGGCAAACCTAGGAAGCAATAGTAATTGCTGGCAGTGATGGAGAACCCTATCTAATCTACCATGTGAGATCTAAATTATTTTTAACAACTATGGAAGCATGTATGTGGATTAAGTGGTACGGGATCTTCACCATCTTCATGATCATTTTGAGTGGGGGTGACTATTTCCCCTTGAAAGGTGATAATATACTTATGGATTATGGAACTGATGGATTCCAAGCTCAGGGCTTTGTCATTATAACTACTATGGTTTTTAACAATTGACATGGGAATGTGAGTAAAGAACACAAGGAGCTATCCAATAAACATATAAAGATACCCACATGGCTTTTGAAAGGTGGGAGAAAGATTTGGCCTAAAGATTGGCTTACTTGGAAATTGAGGAAACAAAGCCATACTGACTAGGTGACTGAATGGACATCAACGAAGTGGAAGAGGTGGATGATAGATAGACAGGATACTGTGATGACAAGTTATATGGATAGGGAGATGACTTGAAAAATGATGATTAGAGGAGGGGACATTGATAGGTAAAGTTAGATTGAGGGTAATTATTTCTTAACATGCCCCGTCTCTAGTGATTATTGCATGAGATGGCAGATGTGGGTTAGTAGTGAGGCTGAGTTCCAACATGGGAAAGGATACGTAGATCTCCAAAATTATTTTGATAAGATGAACTCAAAACTCTCATGGTCCTTGATAGGTTTGAAAGGACTTATTAATCTTGCTAGATATATTGTAAGGCATTCCATTGCTCTTTGCCTTATATAGTCTCATGGGCTTTGTGTCTCTCTAGTTTCAAATATGGGTGGTGACATTGTCAAGATTGAGCTGACCCCTTTGGAAGAATTTTGATAGGACCCTATGGTTTGACACATTATCCAGGAGGGTGAGGTGGCTTCTTTCATTGGTAGGATGATTGGTCATTATGAGAATCTATCTCATTAGTTTACTGATTCTTGAGGAGAATTCCAGACAAGTCTATATGGGGGGTATTGGTTTTGAAGTCTTTGAGGAGGTGATTGGGAGAGCCACAGGGCTCCCCATCAAAGGGAAAAAAATTAGTTGACACAGTAGGGTGCCAAACCTAGAAAAGATGGGGATTTTCTTCAGGGAAGGTGAGGTTGCTATGAAGCTCTATGGGGGATTTGAAAGAGAGAAGCTACCAGTGCCATGGGGGAAAATTTGTCTCATGATAATTAATTTATTCACTCTTTAAGGTAGATTCAAGGTATTTTAACACTACCACTTTGATTTACTCAACCATTTTATGAATAAGATGGAAATTAACTTCCCTTTTTTCCTATTCTCTTCTCTAGAGAATTTTATTAAATTAGCTAAGGAAATTCAGGCCAAAAATCCTAACTTCCCCCTTATTCCCATCCACCAAGGTCTCATCTTAAGATTATACCACTTTCATTTGGAATTATGTCCCTTGAAGTAAATCAAATTTATCTTGTTGGAAGGATCCCCATCATACCCTTCTCTTACTATTAAAGGTAAAGGCAAGAAATCTATTGGGACCCCCAAAATCTCCCCTAAAACTTTGTTGGAGGGGCCCAAAATTGAAGACTTTAGCACCCCAATTGGGACCCCCCTAATTACAAGACTAATTCCCCTATGTTCCCCTATGGTAATCTTGAGACATCCATCTAGGGGACTATGAAGGGTCTTCTAAAAGGGGCTAGAAGGTTACTAAGGAATAAGGCAATGTTTAGTCTAAAAAGGTTAAATCTGTGAAGGAGGATCTTAGGGGAGCTAAGGATTCAAGGAAAGTTTTGGACATGGGTCCTAATCTAGTTGAGAATGAGGTTGGGGGTAGTGTGTGTGTTCGTAGGTCTAACCATATTTCTAGAATCCCATCCTTGAACCCTCAAGGCATTGTCATCTCTAATGACTCTAAATTTTTTGAAGACACTTCTGAGGCTGGTGAAGATAAGACTCCCTCAGAGTCAGAGCAAGAAGTTGAGGAAATGAGCCATTTTCCTAAAATAAATGAGCCCTCCTTGGATGAGATGGAGAAGGATGTTGTAGAGGCCTGAGGCTAGGAAAATAAATGTAGCTACTCACTATGTGTCACAATGGTAGAGGAAGTCATGGTAATCAAGGCCAAAATGGAAAAAATGCATTAAAAATGGAGAGTAATGGTTGAATATGCCATTGAGTCTCTTCATCATGTAGCTTCCATATTTGCTATGGTTAAGGATTTTTGACAACAAGTTAAGGGATGTGGGTGTGAATAGTCTTGGTGACTATAAGGAAATTGTTGAGTTCTTAGCCAAATATGGGACTTTTGATAACCCATAGTTGCTTTTCTAGTTTTGTGTGTTAGCTTATGTTTCTTCATTCTTATTTCCTATTGTGGTACTATGTTTGTGCTATTAGTGTGCTATTTATACCTCATTGGATGATTATTGAGCCCATGGGGTGGCTTTGTAAAGGGGCTAGGACCTTCTTTTCATGCTTTTTTAATCAGAAACATATTTTTTGTAATTTTACATTTCAAACCCATTCTAGTTTCATCGAGATTACCTTTTAACCATATTTAGTAGAAGCATATGTGTCTTATATATTATTTGATGTTAGTTTATAGGTTTGTTCACATCAAGTCTATTAATTATTTAAATATGTGTATATCTAGTCTATTTGGATTTAACGAGGAATTACTCTTTGCTATTTTAGCCAATCAGAGTGTCTTAAATTCTATGCTGAAAAAAATGTGAACGTTTTCCTTAACTAAGTTAGAAGGTGTTTAACTTATCTTATAAAATAATAATATTATCTACCCCTGATTGGTCTAAATATTTTCAAGTTATTATAGACTTTGATTAAATTAAGGCAGTGGGTGGTGCCAGTTTTATAGGTAGTAATTAAGGTAGGATGGGTAGGGTACTTCTGTGATATGCCATGACAATTTGACAATTGGACGTCGAGAAAATTTGATATTTTTATTAATTTAAACCCATGCTCATGCTCATCAAGATAGGTAGATCAGAGGAGGAACATGGTAGTGAGGTAGGGACAAGTATTACAGAGCTTATTGCACTAGAAATAGCCAAATAGGTACTACAAGATGGCTACCCTTATGGATTTTCTTGCTATGTAATTTTATTGTCACATTAGAGATAGAATAACCATGTTTTCTTGTTAGATTAATAGTGAGTTTTAGGGTAAAATCCCATTAAATGAAGCTCTTAAGAGGATATGGTTGGTGGACTCTAAGGTCTCTCTCTCACTCTCCCCTTCATTTACGCCTCCCATTTCCTTGCACACATGTGTACACAGAATTTTGAATTATGATCTGAATTAATTTACTGCACGAGTTATTCACACATAATATCAAGCTATCAGGTTAAAGCAACACATTTTTTGTAATTTTATATTTCAAACCCATTCTAGTTTCATCAAGATTACCCTTTAACCATATTTGATAGAAACATCTATGTATTGTATATTATTTAATGGCAGTTTATAGGTCTATTCACATCAAGTTTAGAAATTCTCTGAATATGTGTATATCTAGTTTGTTTGGCATCATAGGGGCTCATTGTAAAGTCTAGAATGGAAGCTATTAAACACTTTAAAAATCCATTGGCATATGAGCATAAACCCTGTAAAGGATTTTTGGATGTTATGGAGGTTGAAATTGATTATTTTTTTGAGCATTAAATATATGATTTTACATATAAGAGATTTTTATATTCCCTTATGATTTGTTTTTGAAATTAGCATGCCCATGCTCTATTTAGGTTTACTATATTCTAGGTCTAGCATGCATTACAATAAAACTACAAAGTATCTCAAGTTATTTATTTTGAACAGTTAATCAGGTCTATAATTTTGATTGGAACTTTAGGAGTTGGAAAAACTTTCACAAAGGAAGTCATTGAAACGTTGTTATCATTTAACAAGGTAAATTATTTGTTAGATCTACATTTCATTGATAAAAAACACAAAGATGTAGAAGTATATACAAAAAATTATTATTTTAGTTTTTATAAAGGGGGTTGTGTTGAGTGTTGAATAATATGAGTTTGTTTCCAGTAACTTCTCAGTCTGAATGTATAGTAAAATAAACATATACTTGGAGCAAGGTATAATTTTTTCACTTTGCATAAATTGCAATGAGGAAAATACCACATTTCATGTCATTTTGATTTCTAAGTAAAATTTTGGATATTTGAGTAAATTGCCTTTGGTAACGGGGCTTATTTACCAGATGGAAATCACTAATAAAGTGGGTACTTTATCTTATCATGACAAAGCACAATTACACTTCGCATATTTATTTTTTTAACTTTAAAATGAATAAATTAATCAATAATAAATTTTGTCACATCTAGTATAATCAAATATATCCAATAAAATTATATTTGATTATTAATTTATTTTACAAGAGTTTATAGATATGTTTTAATTTTTTTGATATAAATGACCACAACTCTAATCAGATCATTCTTTGATTTATCACAGGGGTTGGAAAATTTAATTTTCTTTATTCTATATGGATGTAGTTTTTTACAGTTGTATATTTAAGCTAAAGGCTTATACAGTGGGTGAAGCCCCAAGATTCATCTCACAAGAGACATAATAGGTGAATATTTCATTGATAACTGATAGGCAAAAATTTTAGATAGTTGTTTGAAATCTAATAGGCAAAGTGGATTTACAAGCAACATGCTCAAAAATAGCATTGAAAGGAAAGACCTAAACTACTTCGATAATGGTGAAAGTAACAGTTGTAGTAGTGTGTTCGATGTAATGTCCCTTGGCAACAATCTTGTTAAAGAGCTTCCTACCCTCACATAGCTCCATTATTAGATGCACTACACTATTGTTATTTTAAGTGGCCTTTAAGCTCATGATATTTATATGTTTTGGCAAATTGTTCATTATAGCCGCTTCCCTCCTCACATCTTCAATGTCTATGGCATTTCTAAGCTTGTACTTGGAGATGGACTTAAATGCTAATTTCTCATCAATCTCCTTGTTAGTATAGAGGTAGGTGATGTTGAACTCACCCCTATCAAGCTCCTTTCCCAACAAATACTTGTCGTGGATGTTATGCCCAATGGTTGGTCCTTTTAGAAAGGACATATGACCATCAGTGTTGATGATCCTATACCAAATCTGTAACAGTTCCCCATTTATCACTCCTCAGACCCTACCCAGCCATGAATGAATTTCTTCCTCCTTTTTAGCTTGCAATTCTAGGCCACAAACCCTATTGTCTATGCACCGAACCCATTTTAATTATTTTTTCAGTGTGTCATTATGTGTGTAAGGGCATGAAACCCTACTGAACCACAAAAATCTAGATTATTTCATATTCATTAACTAAACATTGTTCTGTATGTAAGGATACAACATTTAAATCAATTGTCATTATATATATTCCTCCATGAGGATGCTTGCAATGATGAGTCTTTTATCATTTTACTTTGTACCCATGGTCCATGCATTTACATTTCACTTGCATTTAAACACATGGAGAAACGTATCATTACCTCCCATTTTTAAAACTATTTTAACTAACATTATGAATGCATGGAATCCTAAAATCCACTTTATAAATTGTTGTGTCTAGATCTACACAATAAACATGTATACCAAGTGAAAGCAATTTTGAATCAAAGGGGAACATATGCACATATAAATAATACCCTTAAAAAATTTAGCGGATAAAGGGAATAATAAGTAACAAATTGATTATCATAAAGTGCAAACCTTAAATTGTATATATTATTCAATAATTTTAAAAATTAAATTAATACAAGCATATTTTAAATAAAATGTATTCTTGGAATCTTCATATCAATATATAATGTTTTTAGTATAACAATAAAGGTGAAAATGTTGATGGAAGGGGAGGAGTGCATATGATTGAGAAGAGCCACCAGGAAATTTAGAGAGCTTGTCAAAAAGGAAGTAATCATGGTGGAGGGTCTACCACCAATAAGTTGAAAGATGCCAAAAATAGTGCAATATATCAATAAATTCGATATGAATAAGTGTCACCCCAATATTGAACTTTGAAATCTATCTAGCACATGATTTTGATATGTTGTGGTTCTAGATACAACAACCATCGTGAATTCCAATGATGCCTACTTGGGCCAATGTCTAGCTATCAATGCATTTTGTTTGGGTTTCTTAGGCTTGTGGTGGCAGAGGACAAATTTTGGGTTACAAATGACTAATTTAGAGTTTGTTGGGTCAGTACAAATGTTGGAGAAAAGCTCGAGGTAAATTCATTTGTAGGTATTTTTCTCTTTCAATTTGTATGTTTTTATTTATTGGTCAGTTCTGTTATGTATTTGTTTTGAGCATAAAAATTTATTTTTATTACCTGTGTTTTAGTCTTGAACTAGCATGCTTAAAAGGCCTCAAACCCATTGAATTTGATTTGCAGGAAGACTTTCTATCATACTTTATCATGTTCATGAAATTCATTAAGTTTAAGGATTTTTGGGTGAAATGATATCATACATGTGGTCTATTGGCATCATTGTTTCTACTCATTTTCGCTTTTCACATTCAGAAGAAATGAGAAACTGAAGTTAAATGGTCAGGGGTTAGATGATAACCAGATGAAGTTGCACACCATATCCAGACGTTGAAGGAGCTCCTCTTTGGCTGTGGAGGATGACACCTATAGATAAGAAAGACTTAAATAAAGAAAATGTTAGATAGATATATGGTGGACTGCCAAGCAAAGCTCAGTCCTAGAAGTGCAAAGACTTCCTTGAGGGATGACAGTCCACTTATTTGACAAAAGAGTGTTTCTAGAAAGAGAAATGATGAAAGGCTAAAGAAGAGAAATAGATAACGCGTACCTGATTCTTGAAATCTACCTCTCACAGTCACCGACGCCGATTAGTCTGCCATCGCCGGTTGGTCAATGTTGCCGATGTCAGTTAGGCTGCCGATGTCGGTAGGGGAAATGGGCCTTGATGCCAATGTCGGTAGGGGTAATGGGCCTTGGACAGGTTTTAGGGAAAGTCTGTGGTCGATAAAGGAGTCTAGAAGGAGTCTGAGAGTTTAATGGTTTGTGCAGGGTTGCAGGGTAGTGAATATAGTCTAGAAAAGGGCTAAGGTAGAGGATAGGGGTGGAAAGAGAATAAGAATGAGAGGAAAGCTTTGGGAAGAAAGTTAGGTTGTCTATCAATAGTACTCAAGAATATTCAATGGACTAATCACCAATGCATTCTAAAATACTGAAATATAAACCAGAATAATACTTAGCTCTTGGTGGAGAACCAGAAGTATAGAAGACTTATTTGCATTATGGCTAATGTAGGAGACCTCATGCAACGTTTCAATCTAGTGTGGAGTGAATTATGTAGAGTTTCTTAGCCTGGAGAGTGATGATAGAATGCTGATACCTCATCCTAAAGTTTGCCTTTGATATGCAAGGAGTCGAGGAGTAAGAGAATTCGGATCCTGGGAGCAAGAGAATTCGCATTCGGGGAGCAAGAGAATTCACCTTCGGGCCAGAGCTGAGGTTAGAATTTTAGTTTTAAGCAATCGACGTCAGTGATTCCACTATCTTCGACCGACGGTTAACTGACGTCGGTGGCTAGATAATGGGAAAAAAGGCTATTTTTAGCCTTTTGCCTGTTCCTCCATCTGCCAAGTTCGGTTGTCATTGCTGAACGGTCCAAAGGTGGGTTTACTAGGTGTGAGAATTAGTGGGGGAGTTGAAATAGGTCTTTATGATTAGTCATAGGGTGATAAATGGTCTAAGGGTGAGGAATCCAAGGTGAGGTGTCTAAAGGGGATGATTAATTTAAAATAAGAATTTTAAATTAATAAAGTATAGGTTAGGCATGTGAAAGTTAGAAAGGGACCAAGGGGGGTTGACACTATTTTGGTGTCTATAATCATAATAGGAGTGTGCATCAATATATCATGAGCATGTACATAATTTGCCTCACTAGCAACAAGTCTATCACAAACAAAGAAGACACATGGGATTATGATTCCTATTTCTAGATGCTAACAATGATGGGTATAATTCCTACATAATATTTTCAAGATATTTTAAGCATGCCAAAGTTTTATGTGTGGCAATTATGTTTTGTATGTCACAATGTTTTAAATAATTCCATCTAAAATTGTGATTTGCTACTCTCATTGTATTTTGTAATAATATAAAATGTATTGTTAACTACAAGTAGGTTTTTTGGTCTCTGTGCTCAGCGATATTGAGCTTCCAAAAGTTCCAATCATATTTGGTAGCAATTTTTTTGAGTATGCAAGGATTTGAACCAATATATTTTCAATCATTGTGAGCTTTTAAGAATACATTAAGAGAGCATATGTAGTATATGCAATCAGTTACAACAAACTTAGAATTGCTAATCCCACTGAGTCTAGTTGATGTTGTTCATGGAATCATAAGTTTTAATTTAGGACATAAATGTTGATGATTTGGGCCAATGAGACAAAATATATTTAAACCTTTTAGCACCCATTACGATACCAATATTTCCTATGTGGGAAGCCACTATTCTTGAATACAAGTGATCCTTTTATGAACCCAAATTTTCAGTCATGATAGACATATTTATCTTGTTTTCAAGTGTTACTTAGCATGCAGAAGAAATATATATGGTGCCACACCAGTCTAGGCCTATTGAATGCATCCCTATACTTTGGGAGATGAAAGTTATGGATAATTGTTTGTTCCTCATCTAAGTAAATTATCTATTGGGGTCCACGAGTAATTTTATTTAATGCAGGGAGAAGCTTTGACTTATACTATTGCTACTTGATTATAAGATAGTTTTTTATGTTATTGAATTTGTGATTAGTGTTTTATGTATCTTTTTGGGCAATGCCATGTTATGAGTAATTTTGGAGTATCAAAGAAATAGATTAACCATTACCCATTAAGCAATTTCATTTTGATAACATAAGTCATTTAGTGATATTATACTGGATTTAAAAAAAGGATGGTAACATGGTAAATGGCATTTATGCGACTTAAAACCAAAAAGACTAATAAAGTAATGAAGAACAAATATAAACACTTAGCAAAAAAAATACAAATTAAAGTATGTTAACATTAGAGTAACCCAAATATGAATTAATTTTATCTAACCTCCAACTTTTCTTGCACCATGGGGGCAACTACTAATCTATATTTTTCTGAAGGCTATGCATTGCCTTCATCTCAGAAAATTTATAAGGGTGTGCCTGATGGTATGATTGTCATATGGTTGATTGTATGTTCCTCTCATCATTTTGTTGCCAACAGTAAAGCTCCATGAGTTTGTCAACCATAGGTAAGAAATTCATTTTTCCTTTTTAAGATTTTAGTCTCAAATCTATGGAAAAATCCTTACAATTTTTTAGGGAGAAATTGTAATGTCTTATCCATAATGGTATCTCTGAATTAGATTCCTAAGCTCTTTTATTAATGATAAATCAATTTATGCATGTTTATATTTATCATGGGATAAACATGTAGGGAAAAAATAAGTCTTGGTTTGGCTATTATGACATTAGTGTCCACTCTGGGCTTATGGTGGAATCTTGGAGAGTCCTCATAAGCCATGGTGATTTACTAAATTAATTTTCCAAGTTTAGTACCAATGAAATTTATCCTTATTGAAGTCTCCCTCCTGCAACTATTTTTGGTAGATCCAAGGTATGGAGTGGAGAAAATAATGGTACCCATAGGCCCAAATCCTTTGCATCATTAATGGATTGGTTGGTCAAAAAAAGTTCCATAGTAGGAAGCTACACATAATTGGGATCACATGTACATTATGGATTTGTCCTTCTCATAAGATTTGGTTTTCAAGAGCCCAGTATAAAAGGATTGACTTAATTATAATATTGTAGGGAACTAATCAATATACTTTGCTTGTTTATTGTAGGAGGAACTATACAGGAGGTTTGTTTAGTACTAAATTTCAATGTCATCATCAATGGTTGATAATAGTTAGGCCCTTTTGCTTCTGAAAAGTGTTTTTTGGCTTGAATCCTGATGATGATCCTTAGAGGATTCAAGTTTGAGAGTTTTGATTTGCATTATTTCATAAGAAGGGAAAAATTAGCATAGGATTAGCCTTTAGGAAAAGAAAAATTGGCTTTTAGATTTTAAGTATACAAGTATGCCAATATGTTGGATCATGAGTTAAATTTTAGGGTTTATTTATTTATTTTAATTAAGGAGAGTGTTCAATATTTCAATCTGAGGCAAGAAAAAGGTCAAGTTCTTGTGGTGTCAATTAATTATATTCTTTCAACAAATGTTTGTTTTGATTTGGAGTTGTGTAAAGATTTCAATTATTATTTTTATCCTTCGGATTGTTGATTCATGGTAATGGAAAATTCAAGGGCAAGGCCATGGATTTAAACTTAAATGCTTGCATTTTATTTCTAGTTGTGCAAAGATTTAAATTTTGCTTTTTGTCATTTGGGTGGTTGGTCTTGGCAATTTCAAAGCTTTGGGCAATGACAAATATGCAACAGATTTCGAACTTGAATTATTTAACTTTACTTGTAAACTGTTTAGATTTAAATTAATCTCCTCTCTATTCCTTAGGTTAATTCAAGTAATTTGAAAGCTTTGGTTACTAACATGGTTATTGACTATGGATTTATCGAACATTATTTTGAAAAGAGAGAGGAGCTCATGAAGAATGGGGGGTTTGTATATAGATAAGTTTTATTGTGTTTTATTTTTATTTAACTATTAAATAATAATTTGTTAAAAAAATATATATTGATTTTTTCAATTACATTTTTAAAATGTTATAAGAAAAAAATTATTTTTAACAAATTTATGATTAATATAGAAATAAAGATTAAATTAATATTTTAAGTCATTTTTTGTATCTTATAATTTAGTCAACCTTATAAAAATATTGATTTGACACAATTATTTTTAAATATTTATCATTAATAATTATCAATTATAAAAAATTAAAGATTTTGAAAGTATTTTTTATTATATAAAAAAATAAACATTTCAAAATTTAAATTATTTTAAAACATATTTTTAATTAATTTGAATTTAGCTATATGTTGATATATAAGTTGAATATCAAATACTTTTATAAAATATATGTTTAATTCTTAAAATATTTTTCATTAGAATCAATGACTTCATTAATCTTTAATAATAATAAAAATATTAATATTATTAAAAAATTATGTCTTATTATAAATAGATAATATTTTTAAATATCTTACTACGATAAGCCATGTCTAACAACCAATGAAATGTTTAAATGTTGAGATCTTTGCTAAAGTTTTCTTAACATGAAAGATGCATATTAGATCAATTTATAATTTATACATTGAACTAAATTATTTGATGCAAACCTTTTGAAACTTAAAAGAGAATAGATTTAAACAACATTAATATATTAAATTTAGTTTATTAAATTTATCAATCAATGATCAAGATTTGATTTTATATAATTTTTAATCTAAAATTTTTAATTGCTGCTTTCCTCATAAAATTTGAGTTAATATATTTTTTAATCTATGTTTTTAATTATTACTTTCCTCATAAGCCTTATTAGATATGAATTTGAAAGTTACATTATATAGGTTGCTTTTTATAATGTGCATGATTCTTTTTATAAGGTCTAAAGATCCAGTAAACTTCAATTTTAGTTTTGTTTATGGTTTTTTTTTGGAGATGTGTTCTTCACAAAATTAAAAGAATGTTAACAAACTAACTAGGGCTGCCATATTTTTGCAAAATAGATGCCATTCGTTTTTCCTATACTTCAATAAAATTTTATGCCATACCCTAAAATGGATGTTGTTATGATCATAAAATGTACTTGTTTGTGGTATTCTTTCTTAGTCACCAAATACACACTTTCATCTTAGAAACAACCAACCATCTCTAGTAACACATAAACTAGCATTGAGGTATGTGTTGGTGGAGAGCTGCTGAGAAACTAAAGATGACAAAGCTGATGAATAAAGGCTAAGTTTTTAGTAGATAAATTTACTAGTATAGAAAATCCAAGCTTAAAAATTCTAGACATTTCCAAAAAAAAAAAATGTAAATAGAGACTCCATAACTACTAAGGTGGTTATTGATGTAATGAATCCTTACAACAATGACCTTCCCATTGGAAAAAATTCTTATCATCTACAAAGCGTAGACAAGTATTTTTTTTCATAATAAATGTCTTCATAATACTTTGATGGAGCGTTTGAGAGATGAAAAATAACCAATGGTATATTATTAAGCATGCCTCCTAAAAGGATTTTCTCAATCTCAATACATTTTTTAGTGTATTAAATAATTCATATGGATGTGTATTTGTTATTTAATTATAAATATGGACACGTACAAATTGTGTTCATATTTATCTATATCTTATTATTATACAAGATTATAAATTAATTCATTTAATTGAATTTTTCTAATAATATGAAAGTATTATGAACTAATAAGACTTGTTTTGAAAGTAAACTAATCTCCAAAACTCTAATCCTAAACTTCTCTCTTATTTATGCAAGAATATAAAAGGCTAAGTTGTATAAGGTTGATAAAATGATGAAAGAGTTATTATAATATTCACATGTTGCCAGAGGTTTTAATCTAAAGAAGTAGTCATTTTACCTAGCTGAATCTATGTGTATCATCTTTTATAACTTTCATTAATTTATATTATTGCATGTATGTAGGTGATAATATTAAGGTTGTTTTAGTTACCCTATACCCTTCTAGATAATTTTATATGGTATCAAAGCATTTGCATAAGTTTCATTTCTACATTTTCTTTTGTTTGAGCTTTGGAATGATTTTCACTTTTAAGATTTTTTTTCAAATCTATAGTTTTTGGAGCTACTTTGAATACACCACCACGTCCAAAATGTATGAGAAAGTCAATTTATACTTTTGCTTCAATTGAATCAGAATCCTAAGGCAAAATTTATGAATTTTGAGCTTCTAAAATAATTATCACATCGAAAGAGTTTTTTTAAATCTATAGTGTTTGGAGCATCCTAGAGATATTATAACCATGCCATTGTGCACAAAACATTTGATAATTTTTTTAGACTTTTGTTTCTCTTGAAACAGACTCCTAGAGTAAAATTTATGAAGTTTGAGCTTTTGGAAAAATTATTACACTGATTATTGCATTGAAGAAGTTTTTTTGGAAAGTTGCTTTTAGAGCTTTGTAGTTTGATTCTGACTATACCATCACGTCTACAATGTCTAATAGAGCTAGTTTAAACTTCTGTTTCACCTGAAACAAACTCCATGTGCTTGAGTTATCAAGGTTAGAATATAGCCATTAATGGCCTCTTCGCATGATTTTTTATTTTTATTTTTGCATATTATTGTTTTAATTTTTTTAATAATTAAATATATATTTTTAATTATTTTAATGTTTAATTTTTAAAAAAATAAAAATAATAGAAAAATAAGAAAAAATAATGCTCTCCACAAAAATAGGGATATTTATCATGTTGTGGCTTAGAAAATGCATTCTCTTACATTCAAACTTGAAATGAGCATAACTTCCTTATATAGACTCTATTTTGAGTGTTATTTTTGGAAAGTGTGTATTATTTAACAAGGTACACATTAGTGGATTTAATTTCAGATCATAAACCATTGCTTAGGGATATCTAGAAGCATCTCTTCAATAGGCATGCTTCTCCACCCCTTGCTCAATACATGTGCCTTGCTGAGACCATAACTTCTTCATATGAACTCATAATTGAGTACTATTTTTTAAAATCATTTTTTTTAGGAAACATCATATTTAATATTGAATGTAATGATTTTTTTATTGAAATTGATTGTAATGAAATTCTTTAGATAGATCAAGCCAATTTACAATAATGGATGTAAATATCAACAGTAGATCAACAATAATATATTACAATAATAAGTAGATCCACATCAATAGTTGCTATATAATAGAATACTTGATAAATAAGATTGAACTAATTTTGAGGGTGAAACCTCCACAAACATGCAATAAGAACAACAATAGTAATATGATGATCAAGTACCATCCAATACCTACTATATATACCCTACTTAGGTTATGCTTACTCCTTAGCTATGTTATAGGTTAAGGACATAACATGCCCGTTCGCTTCAATGTTAGATAACTCTGGATGTTGCTTCATGAATACTTCATCCTCCCAAGTTGTATCTTCACTAGTCAAAATCTTCCACTTGATCAAATATTCCTTAATCTCCCTTGTTCACATCATTTTAATGCATGTTTAAAGGATCTCTTCAAGTTGCAAAATGATTATGCCTTCCTCATCTAGCTTTTATAACTCAGTCTGAGTGGATACTCTCTATCCAATTACCTTATTCAAGTAGGATAGATTAGATATTGGATGTATGCATGTAAATTGAGGTAGCTCCAACTTGTATATGACATTGCCAATTTTATGGATGATCTGATAAGGGCCATGATACATAGGAGAAAGTTTGTTATCCTTTTTTTTTTTTACTTCAATGACATTTTCCTGTATGGATGTAGTTGAAAATATCTAATTGTCTAATTCAAAATCCCTCTCGCTATAGTGTTGATCTACTTACTACTTCATTTAGTTCTGTGTCATTACAAACTTATCTCTTAGACTATCTAAGACCTACTAATGGTGTCAAATGTTTTATTCAACAAATCACAACCTTAGTTGTACCCTCAAGCATGAGGTGATGGATGGGAGATGGTATCTATACAGTACCACAAATAGAGACATTTTGGATGAGATATGGAAGGAAGTGTTATACCACCATTCAACCAATTGCATCCAATAAACCCATCGTTCTTGTTTATCTAATCTAAATCAATAGAGATAACCCTTTAGGAATTTGTTGACTACCTTTATTTTTCCATACAATTAAAAATGATATGACAAACTATGAACTAATTGAATACCCAATCGTGATAATAAATTAGTCCAAAAAATAATGGTAAAGATAGGATCATGATCGCTTATTATGATCTTTGGGGTACCATGTGTTGTTGCTTACACAACATGCCCTAATTTCATTTACAATCTAGTCAATTTTCACCTACTTGATCCTTGTTTTGGCATAACTTATTGTCTAGTGAAACATCAAGCCTTAAAAACTCTTCTATTGTGTATACCAAGTCCAAGTGATGAACTTTCATATATAACACTTTGTCTAAAATTCTCATTTTGAGTCTAGGATTACTTTATTAATGGGACCTAGAACACCCATTAGGTATGTTGAATTCTCAGTCAGCTTTCCTTTGCTAAAATATCGATTGGATCTATGGGGGGGGGGAGATTTTGGTATTTTAGTAGTAATTCAGCCCATAGGCCTAATTAGGTCTTGTGGGCCTCAACGACCCCCTCCCTTTATAAGTCAGACTTTAAATCCTAACTAGGTCTAGTGGCCTTCTCAACCCCCTCCCTTTGGTAATCAAACTCGTATGCTTGATTAGGTTATGAGGCCCTCACTTCATAACCATCAAGGTGTGCAAGGGCCTCCTGACCCCTGATTAATGATAATTTGGGTTTTAAACTTGATTATAACTATAAGGGCCTCTTGGCCCTTGCCCCTTTGATATTTGGGATTTTGATCCTAAATAGATATGTAGGGGCCTCTCGACCTCTGCCACTTTGTTAATCAATCTTTCAATCCCAACTAGGTTTGTAGGGACCTTTTGACCCAGTTCTAGTATTAATTAAGATTTTTGACCCAATAAGGTCTGTGGAGTGCTTAGGCTAGAAAACCCTGACATGGTCTGCATGAAGTAAATCTTTGAGTTGGTTTTTGAGCATATCTCTTGATCAACTAATCTATTTTCTATATTATTTTCTACATTAGAAATGTGGTTTTGTCCTCTTCACAAATGAGTAGGTTTCATGTAGGACTAATGGAAATTTTTAAACCTGTCAATGTTTTGATCACGTGACTTTGCTACTTTTGTGAACTGCTCATTTAATGTGTTTAATGTCTTTTACCCTTTTCAAGAAAATAATGTGTTTGTTTTATGTTTTAGGAGTTGGAAGTAGAGAGAAAGTGTGTAATTCAAGGTTGAATTTTCAACAACCAACTTGGTTTGTTTTTAATGGTTTTGGCATTTTGTGCTTTTGGATGTGTTTTGCCCCATTGGAGCTTGGCTATGGTTGGTGGCCTTCATTTATTGTTTGTAACTACTTTATGGAGGGAAAATTTGTCTTGATATTGGGGATAAATCTATCTAAGGCCAACATGAGCAATTTTAAAGGGTTGATTTATTTTTAAATTAGAGGATAAAAAGATGACTAAATAATTATTTTATGCATTTTTCTAATTTCATAACTAGAGTTTTGTCATTTTCATGGTGGTCTATGTTGTGATGATCATATTTTTGTAATTTAAATGATTTTAGTGAATCCAAACTCATGATTCATGCAATATTTTATCATTTTAAAGGCCATGGATATTATTATTTATTATATGTGCATATATATGGTGATTCTATTGACAGCTAAATTATCCATAAAATCTAGCATCATTTTTATTTATGGATGCATGTATACTAGTCAAGAAGAAGAGTAATTTATGTTTAACCCTAAAATGGATCTATGGAATATGGTGTTTAGCCTAGATAGATAAAGGGGGTATATAGAAATGAAATTCATAAGGGTGATAATCATATTTATAGTAAGCTAAATAGATGCTAAACTCAAATATAAACATATGCTAAATTCAAAGAGAGTTAGTCTAAATATTAAAAATACAACTATGCTAAATAGAGAAATGACATAGAAAATAAGGGGCTTAGTTGGTTATAATGCTATAGTAGTTTTAGATTTGAAACATCTAAAAATTAGGATGGAAGATAAATTTTGGAACAATCACTTGATTTTGTATTGAGTGCCTCTGGTACCATAGACACTAGTGTCAATCTAGGAGGGTTGCGTTGATGTTATTGTCTTGATTCGATGTGTACTCTATAAAATACCTCATGGAAAAAAATGCAACCATATAGATGATTATAGGTTTGGATTTTCCTTCATTCTAGTGCATTCAAATCTAGGTCATGGACTATTGCTCCTTGTGAAATGGCAAAACCCTAGTTCTCCATCTTCATAGTGACCTTGGGAAAAAATGGGTTAGTAGGCACACAATGTCAAGTTGAACCCAAGGTCCCACTATCAGTGGGTGTTTCCTACATAGCCAATATTCTATAATAAGTCCTTAGAATGATGTCGTTCTTCCCTATGTGTTGGCTTGTGTGTGAATCATGCAATATGTGTAAAGTAAACACCATAGTGACCTAGCTTGTAACTTAGAAAATTGGGCTCTTGAGCTGCTCCTTTAGTATTTCAGACTTGTAGATGTGCTATCCCTATAATTGATATATAAATAGGAGATAATAGGGAAGCTTTTTTCAATTGAATACTTGATAGAGTTCTTTTGATAAGTTATCTTGGTTTCTTTTGGTATTTTCTAGGTGAAGAATGAATGAGAGTTGATATTGCATTTACATCAATCCATTTTGAGAATAACTCACATTAAAGCACTTAGGTTGACCATTATGATATGTTTCATTTGAAAATTAGATGACCTTTAGGGCATTGGATACTTATGTTGGGGTAGAAAACTAACATTAACACTAGTGTCTATCCTAGACATTAATGCCCAAAGATCAAGAAAATAGGTATAGGCTCAAAACTTGTAGAGATGGAAGATAAGTACATTTTAATCATTCTGGGAAAGATAGATGGTTTATGTCATAAATATAAGACTGGTCAGACTAAGAGATATTGAGGGGCACAAGATAGAGTAGATACAAGACTTGTAGAAATGAGAAAGGTCTATAATTGAGAGGAATAACCAAAGTCTGAGTTTGTCAAGTGTACAAGACTGAGGTGCTATATAATCATAAAATAGTGTCTACATTTTCCCCCTTTAATCTATTACTAAATTTTCTAATTTAAAGGAAAATAATGTGTACATGGGTGTGTATGCACACCTTATCTTTGCATGTGCCCAAATTGAGTGATTTTTTGGTGACTAACTTGAAAGTAAGAGCATGTTATAGTGTATAATTAGTGCATTTAATCTATAATTGAAAGTACTTAAAAAGATTAAAATTTAAAGATCAAGGTTTAGGATTACACCTATGTGTCGATGTAACCACCTTGTCTATTAGCAAGTTGATTTGAAAAATATGTATCATTGTAAGGATTTGAGACTAAGATTAGGACAAATATATATAAATATGTAAATTACATATATCCACAGAGAGAGAGAGAGAGAGAGAGAGAGAGAGAGAGAGAGAGAGAGAGAGAGAGAGAGAGAGAGAGAGAGGCCCATGCCCCCAACCTTAGAGAAAAGGTGAGTTTCCACCTAAAAATTGAGATTAGCTCAACCATGAAACCCAATGATACAAATAACATAGTGAGGTTGGATGAAACAATCAAGTCCAACCTAAAAACTTGGTAGGTTTGAGTGATTTTATCAGCTCAATTATACCAACAGGTGAACTAAATAATGTAGTAGATTGGCTCAATCAAGTCTATACAAGTCTGATCAGGACATCAGTACGTAAAAGTCCATGTTATGGCAATAATCCATTGAAGATTTTTAAAATCTAAAACTGATTTTGCATAATTAGGCACATGTTACATATCATATCCTTAGATATGTCTCATGCTTAAACTATGTATAGAAATGGTACCAATGTATAGAATTCTACCACAACTGTGAATATGAATCATATAGTTGTGTACTTTAGCTAATTCAAAAAACTATGTAAGTATGTAGAATATGCTTTCAAATCATGCCCCCACTATATATGGAGAAATTTGTAAATGAAAATAAGTGCATATGTGGAGAACATGTTTCCAAAATATGCCCCCACTGTAATCAAAGATGTTGAATATTGAATAAGTGTGGAGAACATGATTCCAAAGTATGCCCCCGTTATATCTAAAAACTATGCCAAGTGTGGAGAACATGCCCCTACTAATATTCCCCACCTTGAGGTGAGGGAAAAATAGTAACTTGCAGTTAACTCACCTCAAAAGTATGAGACAATTGTATATTTTGTGAATGTAACCATGTAATATATAGAAGGAACATGTCTAGGTAGATATATCATTAAATCACATAGAACCAATGTGATCACATGAAGGCTAAAGATGCATGATAAAGATCATGAAAACGTCTAGAGATTAATAATACAAGCTCAACAAGCAAACTAGTACACATACAATAGCACTCAAAAGAAAATCAAAAGGAAATGGTCCAAAGAGACCACAAACAAGGGGCATGTATAAATGCCACCAAAATCAAAGGGACCTAACTTAGTCAAATGCCCATGAAAGTAAGAATGACATATTCAAATGTCTATACAATAAATAATGACATGTATAAATGTCAAAGAAAGCACATATAGGCATGATAGCCATATAGAAAGGAGTATATTTAAATGCTTGACCAAGTAAGATAATAGTAAGGAAATGCACTCAAGAAATTGCATAAAGGAAAGGAGAATCAACCAACATAAACATGTCACAGTAGCCCATGGATCAAATGTGTTAGCAAAAAATGTTAATTTTATAGCATATCAAGTACCTTGTGTAAGATACAATCATGGATAAAGGCATGTGTAAGTACATATGTAAGATCAAATATGATAATGAAATGTGATCATAGAACCATATAACTTGTGTGTATCAAAATAAAAGAAATGGATGCCCCCAATGTCTACCTGACATGAGTAGAAGGAAGGCCCAACATCTAAAATAGGAATATATCATATATTTGCATATGCATGTGTCACACTTGAGTAGAGGTGTGACACACATGTATATCTATAAGTAATTGAATATGTTATCCATAAACATGGAACTAACACATATATCCCAACGAGCCAATATAACATGTAAGCGCCAAATTTTTTTTTTAAAATTTTGAATGTTTTTTTTTTGTATTTTTGGAATATTTGAAGACAACAGATCATCCTATGATGCCATCCAATCAATGGTCATATATATCTCCCTAGTGTGAACTTGGTGTAATAATTTTTGATGTTATCGAGGAGCATTTATAGGTGAAATACCTATCAATGTAATATTAGTGATGCTCTGCATATGTAAAATAAGACTTTGTGGTCTAGGAGAGATAGTAGGAGTAATAGGAGTAGGGGTTCATGGAACCCATCATTGAGTATTATGAGGTTTCTTTGGCAATAAGTGTATGTGTAGGTGTTGTATATATCTAAACATGGTGTGTAGTAGAAGATGTGGATTCCATAGTATCCACTGTATGTCTCTGATGTAATGGTATCTCAATTACTATCCACCTACTAAATGGGATTACCTGTTGCTTACCATTTTGTAGTGAATTATCCTTAGTAGAATTGATAGCTATTTGTCTAGGTATAAGTTTACTTTGTTCAAGAAGATGATCATATAGAATTATGGAAACTATAATTATCTGATTGGCATGAATGTATTTAACACACCCATGTACTATATAAGGTGTTGCTCTAAGTGTATAGATATAATGTCTTCCTAATAGCATATCAAAGATGCCCATGCAAGTTATAACTAAAAATATAGTAACCACATGTGCGGGACTAACCTATAAAGGTAGGTCAATCTCACCAAGAGCCTTCTACGAGGTCCCATCGAATGCTCTAATTGATCTAGTAGAAGAATGTAAATCATGATGAGTATAGCCCAAGTGCTTAAGTCATGTCATGGTGTAAATGTTATCACTTGCACCATTATCAATCATAACACTGTGTATAGGTTGATGATCAAGGAATGCTCAAATGAATAAAGAATGAAGATTAGAGTCATCATCCTTAATTTCACTGTCATTAAAGGAAATAGAAGGTCTCTGAACCATATGAGATGTATGCCACATGTAAGTACCAATAATCCCATCAAGTGGGTGGTTATAATGTGATGGAGGAGGATGTGCATTATATACCATTTACACTCTTGGTTCCTTCTTAGAATGGTCTTGCAAATGATTGTTAAATATTTTATGTTTATGGTGATCACTAGGTCGTGAGACCGATTCCTTTGGAGGATCCTCAAATGTAAGATTTTGGTCATCAATAAGGTCTTAGATCTTATGTTTCAAAGAAAAACATCTATTTGTAGAATGCCCTGGTCCCCTGGTCCAAGGTGATAATCAAAATAAGCATTCACATCATATCCTTTGGGTAGAGGTTGACTCATATCAACCTCTATAAGATGAGGGAGAGATATGAGATGACACTTGATTAAACATGATAGTAATGAGGCTGTAGACTTAGGCAAACATGAGAACTATCTCCTTGATGCATTGGATAAACAATCCAATTAGGTTTCTATGAGACTGAATTAACTGTGGTGGTTGCTTCCTTTTTAGGCTCAAGAGGTTTGATCTTATAACTAATTTTTATTGTAAACGTACTACTAGATGTAGATGCTACTGGTGTGTTTACTACATACTTGAGCTTATTCAATGAAATAAGCTTCATTTCATAGTCTCATATAACATGGCATAAGTCATGATTTTTTAACTTCTTGAAAACCATGGAATCATGTAAATAATCAAGCCAACTTTGCTTGACTATGTAGTATAACTCTTTATCTTCCATATGATTGGTCATTTTAGCTAGCATTATCTTAATCTCAAGACATATTCATTTAAATGTTCATTTTTTCCTAGTTTGATTTTGAAAATTTAAGCATATGAAACTTTTTCATAAATGTTAATGGAAAAGTGTGCCAAAAATTGATTTGCAAGAGGTTATTTTGTGTAAGAGTATTATGCAACACATCTTGTGAATCAAAAACATGAGGAGATTTTGAATCATTTTGCTCAATGTTTTCAACCTTATCCTCTAAGTTATTTATAACTTGAAGAAGAGTTTGAACTATATCCCATGGATTTAGATTATCAAGTTGAGTAGTCACCAAGGGGGATGTAGACATGGTTTGAGTAGTAATAGGCATTAAAATTAGTATTTGGGTTGAAATTATTCGTAATTCTATGGTAGATGTAATGATTTTTTTTTCAAGAAACAGAGGTTTAAAAATATAACCCATGCCCCCATTAGATGTATCAAGTGATAATGTGTTCAATGAGACAGTTGTTGGTATATGGGGATGACCCATAACTCCAATAACATGATTAATAGATGGACATCCTTGGTCCTCTATGCTTTTTACATTTTTACTTTGTAATATAGTTTTGAGGATTCCATCAATATATTTAGGGTTTTGACAAATACACTCATGAATAAAGGCAATTTCTTGCACTTGGTCATGGTCTATTTATTCATGTTCATTGGTATTATTAGACTCATGATTTTCATTATTAGAATATTCTTCTATGATAACCTCATTAGTATGTTTTTCATTCTCAACATTGGTATCATCATGATCTATAGGGTTAGATCCCTCAATGGATTTAAACATCTTAGTCTGAAAAGAGGGAAACTCAATGTCTTCAATAGGAACACCTCCAAATCTAGGGATACATCTAGGTTGAATCCAAAATAATGTAAGTAGGAAGTGAAAAAGTATAGTAATTTGAAACCCTAGTTGACTAGAAAGTCTAGGAATTAAAAAAGTTTGCATTCAAATGAATCGAGTTCACCAAATATTTAACCCTAAAATGGATCTATGGACTATGGTGTTTAGCCTAGATTGATAAAAGGGGTATATAGAAATGAAATGCAGAAGGGTGATAATCAAATCTATAGCAGGCCAATTAGATGCTAAACTTATATATAAACATATGTTGAATTCATAAAATTGAGATAGTCTAAATATGGAAAGTACAACTATGCTAAATAGGGAAATGCCATAAAAAACACAATACTTAGCTAGGTCTGATGCTATATTAGTTTTAGATATAGAATATGCAAAAAATAAGTTAGAAGATGAATTCTGGAACAATCACCTAAATCTGGATTGATTTCCTCTGGTGTCATAGACACTAGCCTCAACCTGGGATGGTTGTGCTGACATTACTATTTGGGTTTAATGCAAGTGTCCTATATGAAATACCTACTATAAAAAGGTTGCAACCATCTAGATTCTTCTAGGTTAGGCTTCACTTTCTCTCTGGTGGATTTAGGTCTAGGTTACAGGTTGTTGCTCCTTGTGAAATGGTAAAAGCCTAGTTCTCCATCTTCATAGTGACCTTGAGTAAATATGGGTTAGTGGGCACATGATGTTGAGTTGACCCCAAAGACCCCACTATTAGTGGGTGTTACCCTACATAGCCAATACTCTAGAATAGGGCCTCATACTAATTTAGTTCTCCCTTATGTGTTGGCTTGTGCGTAAATCATGCAAAATGTGTAAAGCAAGTAACACAATGCCCTGGCTTTTAACTTGGCAAATTGGGCCCTTGGGTTGTTCCTTTAGTATCTTAGACCTATAGATGTATTGTCCCTATAATTGATATATAAATAGGAGAGGATATGGAAGATTTTCTCAATTAAATGCTTGATAAAGTGATTTTGATAAGTTGCCTTGGTTTATTTTGGTCTATTCTAGGTGAGGAATGAATGAGAGTTGATATTGTACTTATATCAATCCCTTTAGAGAATAACTCCCATCAAATCACTTAAGCCGACCATTAGGATACGTTTCATTTGCAAATTAGATGACCTTTAGGGTACTATACACTTGTGTTCAAGGAGGACACTAGCATTGATGCTAGTGTTTATCCCAAACATTAGTGTTTAGAGAGAAAGAAAATAGGTATAGGCTCAAAACTTGTAAAGGTGGAAGATAAGTACATTTTAAGCATTTTGGGAAAGATAAATGGTATGTGTCTTAAATATAAGACTAGTCAGACTAAGAGATAGGCTGAGGGGTACAAGATAAACCATATGTGAGAATTACAGAAGTGGGAAAGGTATAGAATTGAGAGGATTAACCAAGGTCTAAGTTTTCCAAGTGTACAAGATTGAGGTGCTATATAATCATAAAATAATGTCTACAATTTCAAAGGAATTGTCCAATCAAATGAATCATATTTATGTTCATTAAAACATGACACAATTCTTTCCTCTTTCCCTATTTTCTCTTTTTTATAAATATTCTAGATTAGGTTTAGAGTAAATTTGAAATTGCAATTTGAGTTTACAAGTTATATCTTGATTGAAAATTTTACTCATTTTTGTTTATGATATATAATATTTATGTATGCATTGATATGTTATTGAATCAGATGTATTTTCATGTTAAATCTAAACTTTTTGATTTTTCTAAGTGATTTATTTATGCTTGATGTCCCTTTTTATGTGTCTAAACCCAACATCAACATATCAATAGACTGTTAGTATCTCTCATTTTATAAATCTAACCAATAGGCCCCTAGAAATGGAGCAATTACACATCAATAAACTAGGTTATCTAATATTGGTGATATAGACATTGGGGAGATTTTGTCTCCTTTTAGGAGAGGCTAGGAATATTTCCAATCCCACCTAAGTTGGTGTTCTAGACAACCCATCAATAGACTGGAGCCAGAAGGAGGGACATAATTAAACTTTAACATTTTAGAGACATTGCCCAAACTGAGGTATTCCAAGTACCAAATTGGAAAATAGAAGAATAACCACAAGGTTAAAGTTTTTTTAAGTTACTTTGAACTGTTATACCTCATAGAGCATAGAAAAACTAGAAATGACAAAAGAAAATCCAAAACTAGACATACCCAAATAGCCAATGGTTCATCAATGACTATTTTTCCATTTGTCAATCCTTTTTCTATCCCTCTAAATCCACCAATGAATTCTACTTGGAATTGTGGAGGTAACTACCCTATTAACATCTTGGGAGTTCCCCACGATTTACCTAATAATCTTGAGAAATTTTACCCTAGGTATGTACATGGTGCGATTCAAACTACCGAAGAATATATATAAAGCTTTCAAATATTCCATAATAAGAACTTACATCCAACATGAAGGTGTGGCCTGTAGATTTTTCCCTTATGCCTTAGATGAAATGTCTTATGGTTGTCACCTGGATTACCTAATGGATCAATTAACTACTAGAATGACTTTGAAATAATGTTTGTCAATCATTTTTGCATAGCTATTGATGATGTGATCTTATATCATGAGTTTTCCATAAAGATCCTAATGAGCACATGAGTATGTTTATACTCATTTTCATAAGTTATACAATAGGTTTAAAAACCCATATGCAAAAGCAAAACCTAAAACTATTCAAACTTATTTAAGAGCTTTAGGTCTAATGAATTTTTTTGTTAGAAGGACTCTTGTAACACTCACATTTTTGTATTTGGCATATCATGAAGAAATCACTATTGACCAATAAATGATGCTACAAGGATATGGTGTTGGTCCATTTCATTCATTGGGAAAACTAGTTGTATATAATCAAATTCCAATGGTCAATCAAGCACTCTTGCAAAACACCCCACTAATAAACCCAATTCTAGGTGCCATGTATTTAATTCATAATCAAATTTAAATCCAACACCTTTGAATCACATGCATATGAATCAGCTTATTCTTTAAAATAAAATGTTTCCTCAAGTGAAAAATCACTACATTATTCTTGTGTCCTACAATAGTACTATCAATGCCCATAACACAAGTGGTTATGCTTGTCTAAATGAAAATCAATAGGTTGTCCCAGTGTTCTTGAACAATCAAACACCTGCCAAAGTTGTGCCTAATCAAATGACATTTATTGTTCCCACATTTCTAGATGTGACACCTATAATTAATACTATTTCACAAGATAAAAGTAATTAGAATTCAAATGTGAACCCTAAAATAGGGAATTTATAGTAGATGGTTCAATGATTGACCAATGACATGGTGGATTTGTGAATACAAGTACCTCAACATCAAAATCAATCCATGAATAGTCCTCCTTAGAACATAAATTTTAATTTCCAAAGGACTAATCACCAATGGAAGACTAGGCCTAATAATGGAGGTGTAGCAAATCCTCTCGATAATGTAAAATACACCATAACAATGTTAAAAACTCTATTAATTTGTTGATTTAGTGTAACCCACTTGGTGGAGACTACATAATACAACTTAACATGTTTAAATTGATTATTCTAATTTGAAATTGGTTTTAAACATTTTTCAAAAGAAAATGGACAATCTATAAATAGTACCTACACTTGAGATTAATTCAAATCAAATTAAAGGGAATCCTTGTGTAGATGATATTTATGAATTATATAGCACCTCAGTCCTGTACACTTGGAAAAATCAAACCTTGGTTGTTTCTCTTAGTTCTAAACCTTTATTGCTTATACATGTCTCACATCTTCTTTTTATTATGCCCTTTGGCCTATCTTTTAGTCTGACAAGTCTTATGTTATGACCCAATCCTTCTCTCTTGCCCAGGATGATTAAAATCTACTTATTTTATGCCTATGCAATTTCTAAGCATGTACCTATTTTCCTGCTCCTTGGACATTTGCATCTTGAATAGACACCTACATTAATGTAGGTGTCCTTTTCTAATGTAAGTGCCCAATGCCTTAAAGTCATCTAATTTTTAGATGAAATGTATCCTAATGGCTGGCTTAAGTGCTATTATGTGAGATATTCTCCTAATAGGAGTGGTATATATGCATGATCATTCCTCATTATAAACTCACCTAACATTCACACCAAAGAACATTCAATTAAGCACTCAAGTGAGTAAAGCTTCCCTATTTTTTCTTATTTCCATATTAATCATAGGGAAAACACATCTATAAGTCTGAAGTACTGAAGGAGCAACCCAAGGGCTATATTTTCTAAGTTACAAGCTAGGTCATTATTGTACTTGCTTATCACATATTGCATGATTCACACACAAGCCAAGATGTAAGGGAGAACTACATAAGTCTAAGGCCCTCTTCAGAGTATTGGATATGTAGGTAGTGCTCATTGATAGAGGGGTCTTTTGGGTAGCTAGACACTATGTTCCCACTAACCCATTTTTTCCATAACCACTATGAAGAAGAAGAAGTAGGGTTTGATCATTTGAAAAGGAGTGATAGTCCATGACCTAGATATGAATGCACTAGAGTCAAGGTGATAATAAATTGATAAGTATCCAGGTGGTCATATAAAATTCAATAGGTATTCCATATTATACACCTACATCTAATCTATACATTAATGTCGACACAACTATATGAGGCTAGTGCAAGTGTTTACAGCTATAGAGGCACTTAATCCAAAATTTAGTGACTATTTTAGAATATTATTTTAGTCTACTTCCCACCTATTCTATATCTAGATCTGTATTAGCATTAGAACTAAGTATTTTATTTCTTTGTCATTATAATATCTAACATAACTATACTTTCTATTTTTAGCATATCTCATCGTAATAAATTAAATATATGTTTTATCTAAATTTTTTAATTATTAGACTGATATAGATCTATTTATTACCCTTGTGCTTATTCATTTATATGTTCTTAATCTTGTCTACCCCATATTAGGATCCATATCCAATTTAGGGTTAAACATTTGGTGAATATGATCTTTGAGCTCCAAACCTTAGGTGGTTTAATTTTTTGTGTTTTTTGTATTCTTAAATGTTGTACTTTATTAAAAATTCTAAATTTTTCATTTGTAAAATCAATGGAAAACATTAATCCGAAAATCTGATTTCAAATGGAAGATAAAGAAGCATGGATCACTCATCTCAATAATAACAAGGGCTTAATGGATGCATTTGTATATGTTACAAGAGATGAAATAAGTAAGCATGATAAAGATGAGGCTTCTTCACCTAGTGATGGTGAGTCCTTAGAAGGTACTAAAATTGATTCCATACCAATCAATATACCTGTGTCTAGTGGAGGCATATATTATGTCTTCCAACCATTATTTCCTGAAACTACTATTGCTACATCTACCATTGGGCTAACAAATGCTTCAACTTGAATACCAATCTCAATGTCTATCTCTATCATGTTTACATATCCCTTGGTGACTACTCAAATTATAAATTTAAATACTAATGGGTCTATAGTTCAAATTCTCCTCCAAGTTATAAATAACTTAGAGGACAAGGCTAAAAATATTGAATAAAAAGTTTTGAAGTCTTCTCATGCTATTGATTCCTAGGATGTGTTTCATAACCCTCTTGCACTTGAGATATCTATGCACCCTTTTCTAGTTGGGTTTTTTGCACTTAATTTAATGTTATATGATGTAAAAGGTGATCCTGAGTAGCATCTTTGATCCTTCTATGTGGATGCCTCCAATGATAAATTTTTGGCCAAATTATTTTTTTATGAGACTTAAGGACTATGCTTTGAGGTGGTTTTATGATCTACCTCTTCAATCTATGAAAGCATTCAAAATTCTCATAGATTAGTTTTTAGAACACCTTTCCATTAATATTTTTAAAAATGTTTCCTATGTCAAAATTGTAAAAATCAAATAAGGAACCATTGAATCTATCAATGAATACGTCTTGATGTACAAGATAATGTTGAATAAAATGACCAATCTTATGGAAGATAAATAACTATAAGACATATTCCATCAAAGTTTGCTTGCTCCTTTACATGAGTCCTTTATTTTTAAAAATTTCAATTCCTTTGATGGCTTATGCCCTATTATTCAGGATTATGAAATGAAGCTTATTTCATTGAATAAGCTTAAGTATGTTCCAAACACATTGTTTACATCTACATACAATACCAAGTTTACAATAAAGCCAAGCTACAAGTTAAAACCTCATGAGCCTAAAAAGGAAACAACCACCACGGTTAATGTAGTTTCACAATAACCCAATCAACTTGTTTTATCTAATGCACCAAGTAGATAATTCTCACACTTACCTAAGTCTCTAGATTAATTACTACCATGGTTAGTGGAGTGTCAACTTATATCTCTCCCTTAACCTATAGAGGTTTATTTAAGTTGACTCTACCCAAAGGATATGATAAAAATGCTTATTATGATTATCTCCAGGAACTAGGGCATTCTATGAAAAAATGTTTTAACTTGAAGCATAATATCCAGGACCTTATCGATGATCAAAATATTAAATTTGATGATCATCCAAAGGAATTAGGCTCACAACTTGGTGATCACCAAAAATAGAAGATATTTAACAATCCTTTGAAAGACCATTCTAAGAAGGATGCAATGGTGAAAATGAGATATAATACACATCCTCCTCCATCAAAATATGAGCACCCACTATATGGGATTATTGGTACCTATATACGACATAAACCTCCTATGGTTTAGAGACCTATTACTTTTGATGATACTAAAATTAAAAATGATGACTCTGATCTTCTTATTTATTCATTTGAGCATACCTTGATCACTAACCTATATGCAGTGTTATGATTGATAATGGTAAAAATGAGAAAATTTGCACCAAGACATTAATTACACACTTGGGTTATACTCATCATGATTTACACCCTTCTACTAGATTAGTTAGAGCATTTGATGAGACCTCACAGCTAGTTTTTGGTGAGATTGACTTACCTTTACAAGTGGGTCCCACATATGTGATTACTACCTTTTCAGTTATACCTTCCATAGGTGTCTTTGATATGTTAATGGGATGCCCTTAGATACATACTCTTTGAGCAGTACCTTCTACTGTGCATGGGTGTGTTAAATAAATTCATGCCAATTGGGTAATTACAGTTTCTAGAGTTCTGTTTGAGCATCCTCTTGAATAAAATAAATTTATACCCAAGTAGTTAATTATCAAGTCTAATTAGGCTAATCCACTGTAAAAGTGCAAGCAATAAATAATCCCCTTTATTAGGTGTCTAGTATTTGAAAAAACTTTGGATTAGAAACATATTGTGGATTTCATAAAATCATCATCTACTACACACCATATCTAGATATCTAGAGCACCTACACATGTTCCTATCACTATTATTAAAAATAAAGCTTAGATAATTCAAAGATGATCTCCATGAACCCTTATTACTCCTATCATGACCACATAGTCCCATTATACATATGTAGAGCATCACAAATACTATAGCGATAAATATTGCACCTATGCATGATCCTTGGCAGTACCACTAGTTTATCGCTTTAGGTACCAAGTGGGGAGATACCTATGAGCATTTCTTAGATGAGATCATAGGTTAGTATCTTTATATACTCCAAAAATACCAAAAAAATATAAAAATAAAAAATCCATAAATATTTTTGACATCTACATATTCTATTAGATCTTTGGCATCTATGTGTTAATTCTATGTTGATGGATAACATAATAGTTATTTATACATAAACACATGTTTCACTCTTCTATTTGAGTGTGATATAGGTATACAAAAATACATGATTTATGCACTTATAGATGTTGGGAATTCCCTCTTCTCATGTTACTAGGATGTTGGAGGCATCCACCTTCTTTGATCATAATACATCTAGGTTATATCATTTTATGGTCACTTTACATTATCATGTTTGAGTTAATATGTAATTACACATGCCTTTATCCATGCTTATATCTTATATAGTTTACTTGATATGCTATGTACTTAAAATTTTTTTCCAACACACTTAATATATAGGTTGATATGATATGTTTATGTTGGCTAATTATATTTTCATTTATGCAGTTCCTTGAGTGTCTTGCCTTGCAATTGTCTTGTTTGTTGAGCATTTGAATATGCTCCATTGTTTGCAACCCCCATGCCTTTTTTTGCTTCTTTAACATTTGATATGTCATTGCTTGTTGTATATTGACATTTTAATATGTCATTTATTAATTTTGTGTACATTTAACTAAGTCAAGTCCCTTCAATTATGTGACATTTGAATATGCCCCTTGTTTGCTGTCTCTTTGGACCATTGATTGTTGATTTGGTCTTGAGTTCTCTTGTGCGTGTGATTGATTAATTATTGAACTTGTATTATTACTATCTATATGTTTCCATGATATTTATCATGCATCTTAGGCCTTGATATGATCACATTCTATGCACTTCAATGATACATTTACCTATACATGTTCTCCTATATGCTACATGGTTCATTCATAATTATATGGTTATCTATCCTTTTAAAGTGAGGTAACTACCTATTTATATTCTTACCTCACCTTAAAAGGGAAATATTAGTGGGGCCATGTCACAGAAGCATGGCTTCCACACATTCATAGTTTTCATATTCAACAGAGGCATTTTTTGGAAACATGTTCTTCACACTTACTTAGTATGCAACATACCCAGATTATAGTGGGGGCATGTTTTGGAAACATGTCCTCTACATTGAAACTTATATTAGTTTTTTATATTTATCCATATATAGTGGAGGACATGTTATGGTAGCATGTCACCCACATTTGTTCAAATTTATGAATTGGCCAAAACACATAGTTATATGATTCAAATACACATTTGTGGCAGAATTTTATACATTGGTACCATTGTTATACACAACTTCAATAGGAGATGTATCTAAGGCACGCATGCTATGAAATGTGTACCTAATATTTAAAAACCTAAATTAGTTTTAGGTTTGAATTTTATGAACTATATTGAGCAAATATATTGCAGTAGTTGGTTCACTTTTGGTATAGTTGAGGTGATTAAATTACTCAATCTTGCCAAGTTTTTAGGTTTGACTTGTTTGTATTATTAGTGGGGGAATGCAAGCACCAAAATTCTCAAATGAATGTATGTGACATATGGATGAGAATCATATTTTCTTTTTTATTGTATATTTATTCTGAGTTGTTTCATGGTTAGTCTATTTTGGCCTTGTATTAATTGCATAAAGTTACAAAGAAATAGAATATGAGATGGCATAGATGTGCACCAAAAATGGATTCAAAGGTTAGAACGACATAACATTATAGTTATATATTCCTTCATATTGTAATAGAATGGGTTATTGATCAGGTTAATGAATAAATGAATAAATGAATGAATATTCTTATTGAAGAAGAATTCTTATAAAGATTGTAATGTAATTTTATGCTCTAATCATATATATGAGTAAATGTTCCTTTTGTTATAACTCTATTTAGAGAATCAATGTTGGTTTATTGTTATTTCCATGGACTAAGGTTGTGTTTTGTAGAGATTAGTTCATGAGAACACATTTATCTTTTATTCCTATTATCATCTTTGGTTATCATATAAGTAGATGTGATTGCTGTGAAAGTGTATTTTTCCATGTTAAATGTCTGTGATCTAAAGCTATAAGCTATAATTATGTATTTATCTATGTATTTTGGTAAGTTCTAAGCTAAATCACAATGCTATACCTATATTTATCATGTTTTGGTGAACCCTAGGAACCTTTGCTAATAATGGTGCATTGAGCATGGAACTCATCAACTAAGGAGATGTTGTGATGACTACCTAATCAAAGAGAGGTGGAAAGCTGGATGGAATAGAAGATTCATAATTTTTAGAGGGAGAAGCACAAATAATAGGGTATACCATGGGAGAAATTATACAAGAACATATATATGGTGAGATTTAAGAAATATTTTGGTGCAAATTGCTTGGATTATTAGCTACTTAGCTGGCTCACTTGGAATACCATTATTTCTAATCTAGATCTAAAGATGATATTATATGGACTAAAGAGAAGATAGAGTGGTTATAAAACTTGGACACTAGTTGGAATCGTGCGATCGATCATTGGCTCACTATTACCATTGACAAATACATCACCAAGTTCGTAGTGAAGGGGTATATAGCCTTCGAGGTGATAAAGGATATGTTTATTAGGGGGATCAGAGGTAAATTTTTATAGTGACTCCCTTTGTTGATCAAGATGTTGGTTATAGAAAAGGCCATGGTGCCTATTCTATCCAACATGGAGTCTCCCTTTGGGCTCCATGGTGATGTGTGTGACAGAAGGGTGAATGGTGAGACAATAAGTAGATAGAGCTTGAACCTGATTCTAAAATGGAGAACCAAGAGGAGAATAATTAAAAGAAAACCCTAGAGTTAGAGAGATAATTGTGACAATAAAAGAGATGGATTAAATAGAGTGAGACTCAAGAAATTAAAAATAGGAGAAGGATTTCTATTAACATATAAAATAAGAGCGAGAAGGAAAGAAGGGAAGAAGAGATAGGTGATGAAAGGAGTAAGGAGTTGGGGCATAATATGGAGAGAGAAAGAGAAGGTGATGAGGACCAAGTGAGAGAGGAAGAAGAAAGAAGTAGTGTAGAAGTAGATTAGATAATTAGGAGTTTACAGACATATAGAAGGGTATTCCACAAAAGAGAAACTGGATTGACATATAATCACAGACATAACATAAGTTCAAGTCATGAGAAACATATTTTTTGTTGTACAAAGAATTTAGTATGGGAGCACACATCCCCTAAGCCTTTTTTATTCAAAACTATGATAATTACACTATAGCCTTGGAAGATGAGGATTGGTAATGACCATTCAGAAAAGAAATTCAAAAGAAAGGTATTGAGGTACAAAAGGTAGCACATCATGAAGTTGCACAAAATTTTTTTGAACAAAAGAAGAATATACAAGTGTTGGAATTGATAGAGACTAATCCCATAATCCTTACACAATTAAGATAATTCCTCATACAAATCAAAATTTTGGAAGAAGAGGAAGAGGACAAGGACATATCTGATGCTAAGTCATCACTAGAATGAGTGGGAACATAGCCAACATTGAAATAATAGGTATTTCCCTTGTTCCCACCAAATTTGTAGATACCAATTGTACAATGTTTGACTGTGATACTTGTGAAAAATATCAATATGGTAGCCCAGTTGGGAGCCTTCATCCATCTAACACCTTATGATGGGTCTATGGACCTATAATGGTACTTGCTCACCTAAAATATGAAGTGGTAGGTGAAATGAGTTGTTGATGATGTAATAAATAAGTGTGAATTGATTATATCTTTGTGTGGTCACATGTTAAAATTGACATTATGGAGATATGCTAATGCAACCAATCTATAATAGATAAATGATATGCTTATCACTAAATTCAAGATCAAGAAATGTTCCAATAAAACCATTTAGGATTTGAAATAAATCCATCAAGGAGTAAAAGAGACCATCTATGAATATGATCACAGGTTCTCTGATGTGATGAATAAGGTAGATTTTCATTAGAAGATAAAGACAAAGTATTCTGGTATATGTTTTGCCATCACATAAAACTTAATTCAACACTAAGGTCGATGCAAGAGCAACTGGGATAAGGGTTGAGAAAATAGAGTGTTATGGCAATGCATCGACCTTGAATTCAAAGATAGAGAACACCTTACAAATACTCTTAAGGAGGATGGATCAGTATCAAGATGG
This sequence comes from Torreya grandis, assembly GCA_037957365.1. Taxonomy (NCBI): domain Eukaryota; kingdom Viridiplantae; phylum Streptophyta; class Pinopsida; order Cupressales; family Taxaceae; genus Torreya; species Torreya grandis. The sequence continues at coordinate 385,506 of JARHVA010007506.1, forward strand.
AGGAGACAAGTCCAAGTTAGGTTTACGATGTATAGAGTATGACAAGGAAGGGCATCATAGGAATGAGTTCCCAAAAAATAGAGCCAAATTATATATAATTATAGAGTGATAGGACGTGTGACATATCATTGTCATCTACTAAAATAATATGTCAAAAATATGTGGACTCTGTATTGTAACTTTTTAAAGTCACCTAATCATGATGAAATTTTTTATAGATCATTCTAATAGCTAAAAAAGGCATTACAAAGAATGTGTTTACAGTTGCTAACAAAAAATAGCTTCTATGACTCACAAAAATTCCCAACCAAAAGTTAGCATGATAAACACAACATAGTTAGGTGCTCTATGGGTTTCAAAGGTACCTTAACATCAATATTTACATATGGCAGGTTGGATAACACTATCCCATAACTGGACACCTCTAATAATGTAATATCAATCCTCTTATAATTATGTAATTCCCTAGACACATTTGGAAATTTGGGAACCATTTCCTCCTCAATATCAATATGGTGGTTATGATGGCCTACAACAACACCAAGGATGGAATGCACAAAGGATGTAGGGAGATTTGGGCTACAATAGTCAAATGTTTGGGAATTCTAAACAAACAAAGGAGGATATAGGGGAGGATATAGAGGTGATACACAAGGAGGTATGGGAAATAAATTTCAATGGTATCCAATTCAGTGCTACCTATGTGGATAATTTATTCATGTATATGTTGTCACTTATATTTTCACCCTTTGAGGATATGTCTCAGCTCTCCTCATCCAAGTGGCACAATTAAAACACCTCTAGGCTGTGGGTAGCCTAAGAATGGGGTAAAACTCTAGATAGGGCTCGATCCTTTGACATACCACTTTTAGATCACTAATAAACTTATATTTTCAAGTAAAAGGGAGAGAAAACTAAAATTAAACTATCCTAAAGGTAGTGATACACCAAATTGATTGATGACTACCAACCAGATGCATGTCACACATGAGACTAAGAGACTAGCTAGGCATACACTTCTCTTATCTAAATATTCTTACATTAGTATTTCATTATAAGGTTGTGATGAAAGTTTGTGTTACGAGGACTAGACAAGAAGCCTAGAATGGCACTATTTGAATAGACTAACTCACTCAACCTTGACACTTCATATAACACTTCACATGACTTGCAAGAAGAAGCTTTTCAACAATGTTAAGGAAACAACAGTCATCACTAATCAAGATAAATCATTTAAGTGAACACAAAAGGTAAAATTAGTAGTCTTTATTGATCTATGGTATGCAAATGAGCAAGGCTTCACCATACTCAGGAGAAACTTCCTTACAATAGATAGAATGGTTAGTTCTTATAGAGCTTGAGAGAGATAATAGAAGAAAGAAGTCCAAAGGTCACAGAGAAAAGTGTTAAGCTAAGTAAAAGGGTTACATATGCATGAGAAGATAATGTGAAACTGATCATGCAAGGTTATAAAGTACAAATGTCAATCCAAAGCATGAAACTCTTGAAAAGTGGTGTATGAGTTCTCATTCTACATAAGAAAAGTGCCTTCATCAATCACCCATTTTGGAACATCCCAAAATTGACTATGGATAGATATATTGATTGGACTGAGAGTGAAGGGTTAAAAACATGATTCTCCATGCATTGGTTGCATTCATAATCACCTGGATTTCTCCCAAACTGAGTTATCACCATCTGCAGTCATAATAACTCCTCTTTCATAGACCTTGCACACTTATCATCCAAAATGGCTTTAATTTCTCATGCAAATCCACATAAGGGAGTGGTTGAAACTTTTAAATACCTTCCATGGCCTTATATTGCTCAAGTATGCCTTAAATAGGCTCTCACTTAAAGTTTTCACACTTCTCACCATCTTGCTCACTTTACCAGCTTTGATTGGATGAGATGAAGCTGTTGGTAGACACACTTAGGAATTTTGATGAAGCATGAAATGACCATAGTGAGTTATAATAGGTCTCTATCTTCCTCCCAAAGTTGATTTAATCCCTTAAAAGTCCCTAGAACTTGCACAATGCATAAAATAGTCAAAATAAGTAGGTCTGTACACTACCCAAATAGATAGGGAACAACTCAAATGGATGGAAATGGTCTATGGAGAGTCCCCTATAGTCTCAAATCATTTTAAAAACCATTATGGTCTATTTACATACATCTCCTTCCTTGTTTCCCAATCTAACTTTTGAGTCATTTCTACTCTTAAGCTTTGTTCATAAAGAAAGGATGTTAGAATTACCAACCAATTACACAAGATCAATGCTCAGGACCCTTGTTAACATCTCCAAAATTATTAAATCTCCATGAAAAATTTCCAAGGAGATGTGAGCAACCAAATTTCTCTTAATGGGCTAATTTTTCCATTTTGCATAGGTCTGTGTTGTCTTAAAGCCCAAAAATGGCTTATTCATGGATTCCCCTACATCCCAATAGCTCAGACATCTCTAATTTCATCCTATAAACCTGATCCAATAGGATATAAATCTCACTAATAGCTATAAATGAAGTTGGACCCCCAATTGGGCTCTAGGCCTCTTCAAGGCCTAACAGACTTATTTGCATACTTGGCAATCCAAACCATCGTATTGGGTTCCCTTATCTTGTGAGATGTTTATCATGTTGTCTTAGGTGTGTTTCAACTTCCCAAACCTCTTTTAAAAGTTCACTCAGCTCCTAGTTCATCCCTTTCTCTACATTCCTCAAGACCTACCAATTTGTGCTCTAGGGGAGTACCCTCTGTCTAAGACAAAATAGAGGGTACTTCCCTTATTTTCCTAAACAAATTGGTCATTTTATGAGATACTCCAAGCCATAGAGATGATTTTTATAATATTTGAGTTCTTGGTTAGGTCATTTGACCTTATAACTCTTGTAAATTCCAAAATAGACACTTGAAAAGGTAGACTATGCAGGGTTTAGGATGGAGACAGTGTATTGCTTGATTATAGATTTATCTTCCTTGTTTCCATGATATTGGTGTATCATGGAATATAAATTATCATTATATAAGTGTTTGTCATGCTTACCTACCCTCTCAATCATATGTATCTACATTCTCAACCATGCTTTTGTTCCATTAGGTCTGACTAATAGGTTGATACAATTGGTATATCTCTCCTACCTTTAGGTGTATATTACACATCAAGAGTTGCTTACCTCAATATAAGGTCTTATGAAATCCTTAATACCATCTCATAGTCCTTTTATTCACCTTTACTATGCATTTTCTATGCCAAAAACCTATAATAGTCATCAACTAGATCACTGTCAGCTATAATTGACTATAGCTACCAATTGTTGGGGAAATAGGAGTCCTGTAGGTGTGCTTTCTCCCTAAAACTTATGTTATATAACCTATGGGAGCCATCTAAGGTATTAGGAGGAAAATTTAAGCTTATATGTATCTCCATATTCATAGGTTTATATGTTCAAGATCTTACTATGCACTTGTAGGATTTCACAATCCACTATATATCAACATCTCAGGTGAAACACTTGTAGGTGTATATGAGACTTAAAATATGGTATTATAACCTCTTTAAATGATACTTAAATCATAAATGCTCCTTTCATTTCCTAAAACCATTTGATCATGGAAACATGGTTTAGGAATGAAACCTTGAGTGAAAGGTTTCTTTGAGGTTTAAACCTGTAGATGATACTGACTAAGTTTAGTGCATAAAAGTGTAACTTTGGGCTTCTTAACAACCATCCTCCTTAAGTCATCTGCCCTCCATCTTTTACCTAGTTCTTGTCATATGTGGGGGTTGCAAGGTATGGTGATTTATATTTATCAAAACTCTTGATAACTTGGTTATATGACCTTGGAAAAATGCTTATGTGCTCTATTTTCTTATTTTAGGGATTTGATCCCTGAATACACAGTCATTGCCTTTGGGAGTGACCTTCTACCTTGTCTAGTAATTTTGAAACCTACATAAGTCTTTTATGATCTCTTAAATATACTAGGAATTTAGTAAGGATTTCAACTTATTTCCATGCCTCCATATGACACCCTAGCTCTCTATTAACACCACCTATAGGTGGGCATTTGCATGTATACAGGTAGATAGTTAAAGTATATTCAAATAGTACAAGGTGCCTGGTCATTTGGTCAATCCTAGTCCCATTTTAACCTCTTAAAATGTATGCTTGAAAGTTTGAGGAGCTAAATACCATTCAAATATGTATTTTCCCATATGTCATCTTCCTGTAGGGCACCTGTAGTTGCATTTTGAGTTGTATGCAGGCAGTATAAGTGAGTTTAAGTAGTGAACATGTGGTGTAGACCTTCAATAATCATTGTAGCTCATTCAAATGTTAAAATGACTCCCCTTTAACTTCTGAATATTTATAACAAGTCAAAATATCATCATCTCAATGTGACACTCTCTCTCCATGGCACCTACAGGTGTACATTCATGCCATGTTGTGTGTATGTGTTGTATTTGATTTCCATAGTCCCTTTTTACACTCTTTGGATGATATAAATTGTTTTTTCCTACTTATAAATACATTTCAACATCTTGAGACCTCCACTAAACCTCCATGAACATGCTAAATAGGTTATACACACGTGATTCAACATGGATGCAGGTGAAATTGGGTAAAGAGCTAACTAAGTATGACAATGGATTGAATGTTTGATCAAAGCATGGAGTTATGAAACCAAACATGGAATGAAGGTAGTCCTTATGGAATTGAAACATGGAAAACACCATATCATATTAATATGAAGCCCTTGCAGAGAATACAACCTTCTACAAGTAGTGAACTTGACTACCATTCCACTTGGAACATCAACTTACAAATTGAACTTATTAGCCCATGAGATCTTTGAAAAACATGAAAAGAAGCATGGAAAACATGAGATAAGAGATTCAAAATTATATATAATCAATCTTAGGATTTAGGTTGTATGAACTTCTTCAAACCAAAGCAAAACCTCTAGGGCACACAAATTGGCAAATAAATTAGATAGGCCAATTTCTTAAAAATGGTTCATAAATCATGGAACACCATTATTATGCAACCAAATATCAAATGGAATTTTATTGAGTATAGAAGACACTCCTAGGATAATTTTGGTTGAAACCTCTCATGTTGGTTGTACCATCTAAAAACTTGAGGGCTATTCTTGCTTGCTAAGCCTAGTGGAAGAAGAGAGAAACTATTTTCTTAGTTTTTTGGGGCTTATAATCAAAATAATCATTGGAATAAGTGCATGGAAGATCAAAGGAAACTATTTAAGTTTCATCAGTTGTAGGAGCCTGTACAAGTTGATACACCTCAAGAAAACTCCATTTTTTCCAAACAAATTGTTTTCTTTTGAAGAACCTTCTACTTTTTAGTTATAAATGGTTAATCAAGACATTTTTAGGACACATGGTGCATGAAATCACCTTTTGAGATATTCACATTTACCAAGGAGGCTATACCACTCATTTAATGCTCTATATTTACCCCTAAAATGACTCTTAGGACAAAAGATTATGACCAAGGCTAGATACACATAAAATCACACCAAATGAGCTATGACATACTTCATGACATTATACTAGGCCCCTAAAAACATTTAAAGATCAATTTTTTACTTGTAGGGGGGCAATTTGACCTACAGAGTTAAATTTTGTCAAAAAAATGGTGACTCATAGGGGTAGTATGCCTGCTATACTAAAGATTAGTAGCCTTATCCTATCCATGGGCTTAGGGAGTCATTTGAAGTTTGAAACAAAATAAGAAGACCTGACACTTGACAACAAGGATTTGACCAAGACAAGACAGCTAATTACCTCAACCACACAAAATAAAGGACACATATAAAGCAAAGCAAACACACTAACATGACACATGTGTGTTTAAATCACTTAGGGAAAGTAGAAAACAAACAACTATGCATAACTAGAATTAAGCATACTTCCTTTCCAAGATCAAGAGAAAATTTCCTTGAATCTTCTTCTTCATGAGATGAATCATAGTGCCAATCATGTTGCTCCTTGGATTGGATGCTTGGTAGATTAGACCTATTCCTTGGCACTTCACTTAATCTGTTCTCAAGTAGATCATACTTAAATAGGTATCTAATGTAAATATATACTTCTTGAATTTGTACACATACCTCATACTACTTCCCACTCTTCATCTTATGATCAACTTATATCTTCTTGGTAGGCATGGCTTCAAGAGGAGTAGTTTCTTATTCCTTGGAAGATTGAGGCCAATAGAAGCTTGTTCTATCCTTCTAAAGTTGATGTGTTTCTCCCAACTAGTTGAGAGGATGATAACCCATTTTGATGATTTTAAACATATCATCATGGGATGCATATGCCTCTTGAAAGGACAAATTTGAAAATTTACTTTTTCTTTGCATACCCACTTGAGTGTCAAGGTTTCCTTCTCTATTTTTGACTAGATCATAGCCTCCTTAAAGAGGAGTATAACCTGCTCTAATGATTGCAAACAAGTCATCCCAAGGATTTTTAAAGACTTTTTCTTGCCCCTTTATGATATATTGGATAGTGATGGAAGAACCAATGATGATTTCCTCTTCTTTGACACAAGGAAGACATTCTTCAACATCAACATAATCAGAAGATTCAACACAGGAAATCACCTATTCTTCAACATTTAGAACTTCTTGAGGGCTCTCAAGTTGTATCCAAAATGTTATAATCTGACTTTGCTCCTTAAGGATTACAAGATCCTCAATTTATTTCTCCTTTTTGGTGATGCCAATGCTAGGCATTTTGAAATCAAGTGACTTAGTCCAATGAGGCTGCCAAGGAACTATGTTTTTTTCAAGCAAGAGTTCTAAATTCTTATCAACCAAACCAAATGCTCCTCTTTAGGTTCCCACATTTCAGGTCCATCAATCCAAAGGGTGATATGGTGAGGAAAGGATAAACTAGTTGTTGGAGGTGGGACATAGAACTCAACATCAGATTGAGAATGAATTGTAGGGGATCTTTTTGGGAGTTCTTGAAGAAGGGTGGGCAAACCTTGGGCTAAAATAGCTTAGTTTTCTTCCTTCTATTTTAAAATCACTTCTTTGAAATTTGATTCATCTTGAGCACTCTCTTGAGGAATTTTATATGGGGTGTGTTTAGGCATAAGAGGTTATTTTGGTTCTAATCCTTCCATCACACCTTGACTGAACAATTTCATTCTTGACTCTAACTCTTCAATTTGCTTGGATAGGTTCTCTTGGAAAACTCTCTCTTGAAATTGATAGGCATCTTCATGAGGATAGGGAGTATAAGAGGGCTGATATGGAAAATAAGAGGTCTCTTGAGGAAGGGTGAGAGGGGCTTGCATAGGATCAAGCTCATTCTCAACTTCACACTCTTTATCTAGGATTTTATCCCCTTTCTTTTCCCATGATTCCACTACCTTATTCCAGCTTAGGGCGTTAGGATTAGGAGTCTATTCTTGGGGTAGTGATGCAATTTGAGGAGTGGATGAAGTGTTCAATAAACTTGGGATCTCCTTAGGCTTGGATTTTCCATCTTGTCTCCAACTTGGGATTTCATATCTAGAAGTCTCTTCTTGAGGTGGGGATGTAATGGGAGAGGGAAATGATGGCTTAGATTCCACTTCCTTTGTTAATAAGATGGATTTATTCATCTAATTATTGGCTAACTCAATATACTTATCAAGTTTACTTCAAAAACCAAGTTTGTCTTTCCAACTCTCTCTTCCAGCTGATTGGGAAAAAGGTGACTTTGATAAGCTTGATTGGGTTCATGAGTAGGGGTCAAGTAGAACTAATATAAATCTTGGGGAGGTGGATATGAGGGTTGATACATTTGGTGAGGCTACTCATCATGAAATCTTACATTATCTTCTAAGAATGAGACCAAGCCACTCACATCTAGCATCTCACTTGTGAGCCTTTGCTAATTTGCTCTCTCAATAGGTGCCCACTCTCTTTTAACTAGTTGTAATACATCTCTCACATTATGAATGAGATGACTAGGAATATCTTGACCATGTCCCCTTTGTGTGTCAAGCTCTATCATGTACATCTCATATCCTAAGAGAGTTTGCTTGAAATTTAAAATGGACTGGTTTGAGAAGTGATTAGGTTGACAAGGAGGAGCAAAATATTGAGAATGCTAGTTATATGATTGATACAACTCATGACGGTTGATAAGGGTCATATTAACGTTGGTAAGGATCATGACAAGGTTGATAAGAAACTTATAAAGGTGTAGACACTAGAAATATGCACACCTATGATTTTGAATGTCAAAAATCCCCCTAGACCCACCTAGGACCCCCTTGGGACCAACCTAAACCAATCTTGCCTCACCAAACCCATCTGCAGTCAATTTCACCAAACTATCTCAACCTAACCTTGAGGACCATTTTCCTCTAGATCTTGATCATCGATGGTCAGGGTAACTATCAACGGTCAACCATGGGAACACTTGACCATCGACAATGAGGATCCACCTCTTCACCAAAAGCATAAAAGCTTCATCGACCTCTTCTAAATATAAACTAATCTAATTCTTGTTGTGAGCCTTTGCATGGACATATTATATTTAGATGGCCTAGTTTCACCTTCACTTCCACCTCTTGCTTATTCTTATAAGAGAGAGAGACCTGGGAGGTCAGATCCATCTACAATAACTATCAGGAGCTCAAGGATTTAGGAATTTTCTTTTGTAGGTCAATTAGCATCATCAACATTATCAAGTGTTATCAACCATATTATTGAGAGCCAACTCACCATCACCTCTCAACCAAGCTCTCAGGTACTGTTACTCTATTAGAATCAAACCAGATTTTACCAATAGGATAACTACTTTAACCACTCACCCAATCAACTTCTAGTAAGACAAGTACTTATTTTTCAATATTCACATACTTTATTTCCATTTCACAATTAATCCAGCCCTTGCCCAACTCCCAAAATCCATCTTTTGGATCCCATCATTCAACAATTTATCAAACCCAAAACTTACATGGTAACCATCAATGTTTAACTCAACCATTGATGGTTTGTCTAATTGTTGATGGTCAGTCTGACCATTGACAGTCACCTTAGCCACCGATGATCACCCCAACCACCAATGGTCACCTATGGCAGTAAAAACCAACAAGTTGTTTTCACCCACCTACCCCTAACCAAACCTAATTTTTTATGTTTCTAATCACTCATAGATCCCTTTCAAATTTTTTGAAGTAGACCCTGACCCTTTAGCACTAGTATTAATTAGTTTATCACTAATTTGATCATTTCTAGTCTATATTTTTAACAAGCATTCTTGTATTCAATTTTAGTAATCTTTTTTAATTGATGCAAGTATCTTCTTTCTAGTTTTGTGAGCTTAACTATTTAAAATGTGTGGATCGATAACCCTTAAAGAAGCTCTCACTTATAGGATCTAGCTATTGCTAGGCAATCCATACAACTATATGTCTAATAAACAAGTTTGCTTTAGTCCTTTCTTATCTGCAAGTCTTCTTCCCAAGCCAAAGAGGAGATCTCAAAATTGTTTGGATTCAGAACATGCACAACCAAATAGGATTTTCAACCACACCCGTATCGAGTTTATTTTCTCTCTTTCTTCAAAACTTAAAGATAAAATCTACATGAAACATTATGGCTCGCCCAGAGGGACCTAGAGTATTTACTCACATTTTCTTTGTATATATATGCTCTTCTCTATATTTGTGCTCATAATTAAAACTAATTTTTTTTGGGCTTAAAATCAACTACATCCATTACTTGATTTTTATATTAGTTCACTTTGAATTAAAACAAAGTAATCTTATCGTAGAACCACTTTTGTTGCACACACTAGCCAAACCACTTTCATCAATCAAACATCAAAATAATTTGAGACAAGGCCCAACTATTATTTCATCACCTAGCGGTCACCTTACCCATTCTCAATGATCCTACTTGGAGGTCATTACCAAGGGGAGAACCAACTTAGCTCTCTGGTTGAGTATAAACTTTGGATATCAATATATATTGGTTAAGCACCTGACACCCTTATCACTGTGGGACCGTGAAGTGAGGGGGTAAGTCCTAATGCTAAGCCATGTATTGATTCCAATACATATTATTTTGAGCACCTAAATAACTCAAAACCAACCATAGACTGATTCTATAGTACTTGATCTACAAGCCAACTTCTATCACATAAACTAAGGCATAAGCCAAAAGCAAGATTAAAAGTAACCTCTAGGATTAACATACTTTCTAGTTTGTGTCTTGATTGCCTCAATCATTTTTCTTGTCTTCTTCTTATTTGAGTGGTGAGTTTATTCTTGTCTTTTCTCGCCCTTTCTTGTATGGTTCTCACTCACCAGTAATGAAGAGACCTAGTAAAATAGAACCTATCACTCAAACCAACTTCTTCTACATCCTCATTCATGGAGTACATCTCTGAGGTAGAAGACTCACCTCATCCATTGGGAATCCCTACTTTTCCTTGATTATTTTCCCAAAGAGACATGGATTTTACCACTTTTTTGGACAACAACCCAGTTGCCCTCCAGCAATACCTCAACACCTCCCCTCACCATATCTTGATTTTAACTCCACCTTAGGATCTTCCTTATGTCATGCCATCCCACCTTATGAAGGGTATCCTTATTTCCATAATCACCACCAAACCTTCAACTACCTAAGCATCTTTGTCTACTAACCCCTCTGATGCCACAACTAAAAACCAACTGCTACCCTTACACCTTTCACCCCTACCAATGACTCCACCTTAGGAGCAACTCTATTATTAACCCATCATGATCCACTTATTATTGGAGTACCCACCATCATCATTACTAGCCTTCCCTCTATCAAACCCAACCCATTGGTTAATATCCCTTTATCAAGCTTAGGGGTATTCATCCCTTCTACTTCACTACCTGCTAGCATGAAGGTCACTACCTCCCCTTTTGTTACCAACTAAACTACCATTCATGCCCAATCCATAGGAATCCCTCAACAGGTACCTATTACACCCAATCTGGGATATATCCCTAACCCCCAAGGGTATGTACCCAATATCCAAACCCTAGCATTCACATTCCAATAAGTGGCAACCTCTCAACCACCAAGCAATTACTAGTATTTTACCCAATCTCAACCACAATTTTAACCTTACAATCCTTTTAAACAACCATCCCAAACCGACCTAATGAAAATGCTCATGGAAAAGATGACCAACCTTGAGTCATCCATTTTAGGGGCTCATAACATCCTATCCTATGATCAGGTTTGTAATGAACCTATTCATCCTTCTATTCCCATTAGACCTTACCCTCAATAAGAGCTTCTAAAATTTACTAAATTTCAAATGAAGGACTTCCAACAATACCTTATAGCTTTCAGGCATGCATGTTACATGATTACTTATGATGACACCCTTCTCCTTCAAACCTTCCCCATGTCCCTATCCGACCCAACACTTGACTAGTATAGTGCCCTCACCAAACATTCAATCTTTTCTTTCACCCAACTAACACAAGTCTTCTTAGATCACTTTTCCATTAACATTTCAAAAAAGTTATCTATCACCAACCTCTATTCCATTAGTCAATTTGGTGATGAGTCCATTGCTAATTTTGTTGTCTATTGGAGAAGCTTGATTAATCAGCTTTCATTTTTCTTGCCTCAAACTGAACTTATAGAGCTTTTTGCCAAGCCTGTGCCAAACATATATCTTCTACACTACATGTCCAAAGCTTTAAAACTTTTGATGAAGATTTTACCATGGCATGCAATCTAGAACATCTGGCCATAGATGAGGGCAAATTAAAGTTATGAAACAAGATCTCTACCTTCAAGACCAATGGAATCTCTTCCTTTAAGCTAGGTAATCAAACCAATACCAAAACCAAGAGCAAGGGAACCACGAATGTCATTGTCCTTAAAACCATTCCTCCACCTAATGTCAACCAACAAAGATATTCCATTATCTCCAACTAAAACACAAGGAACCCAAACTGAAGCAACCAAAAATAGTTCACTCCACTTGGAGAATATTATGCTTCAGTTCTAGAGAAGCTACTAAAATCTAACCTTATATAGATTTTGCTCATCAAACCTCCCTAAAAGTTTTATTCCTCTCATCCAACCCTTGCTTGGTACAATGTAAATGACCTCTGTGCTTTTCATAGGGTAATTGGACAGGACGTTAGTTGATGTAATACTTTCAAGAATATTTTTTAGAGCCTTATCGACAAGGGGGAACTCATGTTGGATAATCCCAATTCCCCTTAAAATCAAGCTCTTGATATCTTCAAGAAGCCTTTTCCAAACCATACCCCTATAAAAACCAAGGACACACAACCTTTATGTTCTCATGATGCCCACACGATTAATATGGTCCTTGATATGCTTGTCAATGAGGAACCTACCATCCAATCTACTTGATTTTCCCCCACTTTTCCTACTGAAGTGGTGGAGTCACTTTCCCTTCCTTCAGAGGCCCAAACCAAAGAGGTTTATTTTTATTTAGCTTCACTTATAAAGGCTTTGGAATCATCAAACAACCCTTTGGATAGCCTACCTGAACAAACAACCATTCCTAACCTACCATCTCCCCTAACCACAGGTCAAACCACAACTATGGACATTGTGTTCAGGGAAACAACTCTTTAAAAATCACCCCTGATGGAGCATCCACCCAACCCAAACTTACCTCCCTTGATTGAGGAAATAGACAAGGCTATCAACCCTCCTCCTCAGCCCATAGGTGTATCCTTGACACCCACTACCCAGAGATGAGACTGACAGGCAAATTTTTTTTCTAAACTCATTCAAAAGTTAGGTATGGTCACAAAACCAGACATGGATCAAGTCACTTTCTGGTAACACCTAGGGCTCCTTTACATCAACAAACTTGAACCTTCTAGCCTGCCTCTAACCAACCAATGCATCCTTTTTACACCACCTCTCAAACCAATCAGAACTTCTACCAACCCCTCACCTTCTCAATCAACCAAAATAATCACCTTTCCAACCACCACATCACCAACCAAACCTTTCAAAACTCTTGGTGCCTTCCCTACTCAGAGTTTCATTCACCCATCCTTGAAAGTGGAATTAACCTCACCCAAGCCTATACTTAGGTCTCCACCCACACCAACCAAGGGGATGAAACCATTGAAGGGCTGCATTACGAGGACTCTACCTCCTGCTACCTTGCCCTATATCTTAGGGCCTCACCCTTCTATTGTGCCTAAAAATCAACCTCCTTTTAACATATGTCATCCACTACCATTAGTCACACTATTCCACTTATTGTCTGATACGTTAGTCCTTCCCAGATTATCAAAATATGGGTCATCAAACTCAAACACCCCAACCACTAGCATACCCAAACCAAAACTATCAGCCAGAAGCACCACCTTAGCCAAACCATCTCTCACCAGAGTTATTGCCACTAACACACCCATCTTACTAGCCAAAAACACAATCCCTAAACCTTTCCCACCTCTATCAGAATCCTATATGACCATCCTTCAAAGATTATTATAGACTTCTTAACTCACATTACCTCCTATCAAACCTCTTGATCCTCTTAGTTCAAAGCTAGCTTGGAACGATGACCATCAAATTTGCTCTTATCATAGGACACCTGGGCATGAACATAGAATTACAAAGCTCTCCAGGACATTATCCATCAACTCTATGATGAGGATGGTCTTTTACTAGATGAAATCCCATCCATTCCTCTATGAATACACCCAACAACCATTCACCAACACATTCTTGATCCTCCACTCTCACCTTAGAGTGATGGAGAATCTGCCCAACCTCCCATCACACCTTTCCCCTCTATCTATACCATTAATGTGGTCACACAATAATAAAAAAGGATAAAGGGAAGACCAAAGTGTCCATTTTATGGACATACCCACCAACTCATCCTAAACCACACTAGATACTGACCTCTTCATCTTCAGCTAAGCCCAAAGTTAACATCTTAGGCACCTCTAAGGCCAGCCCCTCTAAATCCATTAGGAGGGTCATTCTCAAGCAATTCCACTAGACTCTAGATAAGATGAGCCTCTATGAGCTCATTTTCACCTACCCCACCATCACCAGGCCATGATCGAGGATATGCAAGCTATCAAGGTTAGACCAAGTGACTCTCCACTTATAGAGGCCTTTGTAGGTGCTCTTCAACTCTCCACCCTTGTTACCTTCAAGGACTCATAGATTCCCTCTATCCACCTTGAAGATCTAGATCCTCTTCTCTTTATTACTGTCCACATCAACCAAACCTACATCAAATAGGTTACGATGGATGGGGTAGCCAACATCAACATCATCTCCTCCCATACCTATGACCAACTCAAATTACCAAGCAATGGCATGTCCTAAACTTCAGTTATGCTTCATTCCTTTAATGACACCATGACCACTACCTTGAGAATAGTTGTCCTCCACATTTAGCTTGGACCACACATGCTCCCTAAACATTCTATTAGGGAGACTTTGGATCCAAGCTATGGGTTGTGTACCTTTTACCCTCCATCTCTATGTCAAATTCAAGCATGAAGTTTAGGTTGTTACCATAAAAGATGACTTGAGCCCTTTTGTAGCATGCAACATGACCTATCAACCTAATGATGTCCTCATACCTTTAACCAAACCACCCCAAGCATCTATCACCAAGTCCTCAACCATAGAAAATGAAGCCATTTCTTCTCCTTCCATGGAGGCATATACCAGTTCATCTATTTCTATGGACCAAATACCCACCACTGATCCCTTAGAATCTATCTTCTAACACCTTTCCCTTGGATAATACCATCTCCTTACCCTTGATGCTTTCCCTACTCCCCAAGAGTATGGGAAACTTAACCATCAGCTAGGTTATGATCCCAACACTGGAGCCATTACCCCCTTCAGGCCTCCAAGATGTCAAACCCACTTTATCTAGGGGGGAATTGACAAACCCCTTAGTACTACTGCCATCCCCTCTTCACCTCTACATTCTCTTACTTGGACAACCCAAACTTCACCAAACTATACCTTCATAGGTGTGCCTGGAAAGGATTTAACTTAGGGAGATATGAGTACGAACCATACACATTGATCTCAATTGAGACCTAAAAACTTCATGAGAACCATGAGCTTGGCATAATTCTACCCAATAATAATAAAGCCAAACAAACTACCATTACCATTATTGAAGAAGAGACCCCTTCCTCACCAACACCCCCTCCTCCTAAGTGTGAGGATGAGGACATCATCCCACCTAAAAATTTTATTCATAAAAATGATTACCATTGACCCCCTAATTTATCAAAAGGATGGAACACACATATCCATGCCTTTTATCCATCCTAAACTGGTAGGAGAGGACTCTCCTACCATTAACATGGTTTAGTGTCAGGATAATGATTCTATTCTCACCTACCTTGGTGTAGCTAATTCCTCCATCCATAAATTCTTACCTCCCAAAACCTCAACCATGTTAAATGCATCCACTATGGATATTGACATAAGCACTTCAAGCAACCCTCATATCATCAAACTGGGCCAATCTCTTGCTCCTGAGGAACTATAGGACTTCTCTACCTTCCTCTATGATCAAAGCATTGCATACACCTAGTCATATGCCGACATGTCTGGTATTGACCCAACCATTGCCACCCATAACATCATAACCAATCATGAGGCCAAACCTATTAGATAGAATCTCCATCAAATGCATCCTCACATAGCCCTCCTTGTCAAAGAAGAGATTCAACTCCTCCTTTCTATCAACTTCATTCAACCCATTGATCATCCCCAGTGGGTTTCAAACATTATGTCTGTGACTAAAGCCACAGGGGGACTACATATCTATGTGGACTTTTGTGACCTCAACCTTGCCTACCCAAAGGATGACTTTCCTCTACCTAGCATTGATCAACTTATTGATCTTACGATAGGCCATGAAATATTGTCTCTCATGGATGGGTTCTTGGGTTATAATCAAATCTTGATTGCCCCTGAAGATCAACACAAGACTACCTTTATCACCCCATGTGGGACTTTCTATTATAGAGTCCTGCCCTTTGATCTTAAGAACACTAGTGCAACCTACCAATGTGCCATTACCTATATTTTCCATGACCTTATCCATACAATCATCAAATACTATGTGGATGACCTTATCAGGAAGTCCAAACTTCACAAAGAACACTTAGCCATTCTCAAGATTATCTTTGAGCAACTTATCCATTATCATGTCTGCCTTAATCCCAAGAAATGTATTTTTGAGGTCTTGTCAGGCAAACTTCTTGGTTTCATCATTTCCCTTCAAGGAATCAAGGTTGACTTGGTCAAAATTAAATTCATCCTCGAGATGTTATCTCTAACCAATCTAAAGAAAATCTATAGTTTATAGGGGAAGCTCCAATCCTTTCACCGCTTCATCTCCCAGCTCTCTAATTAGTGTCAACCCTTCCACCAACTCTTGAAAAAGTACATCTCTTTCAAGCTGAATGTTGATTACCAAAAGGCATTTGATGCACTCAAAGAATACCTTATATCTCCACCTATCCTCACACCTCCTAAGGACAACCAACCTTTCTACCTTTATATTTCTACCACTGACCATTCCCTTGGGGCAATGCTTGCCCATTAGGATGAACAATGCAAAGATCAAGTCATCTATTACATTAGCCACACACTTGTCGAGTATGAGATTTGATACACACATACTGAGAAACTATGCTTGGCTCTAGTCTTCATCACCACCAAAATTTACCACTACCTTCTTAACCACAAAACTTTTATCATAACTAATACCAACCCACTCAAGTACATGCACTCCAAACCATACCAAAACCAACATATGGTTAAGTGACTCATGATTTTAGTTGAGTTTGACCTTGAGTTCCTCTAGTATAAATCAATCGAGGGGCAATTTATTACTGACTAATTAGTCGATGCATCCCTAACAAACAACCAACCTCCTCCTCTTGAATTTCCAAACAAGTCTATCATAAGCCTATCTCAAGCAAATTTCACCAATCAAGTAACCATGTTTTTTATTGGTTCTAAATGTCAATGTGATGGGGGAGTTGGTATCATCCTTATCCCCCTTGTCATTTAACCACTTCCTTTATATTTTAAACTCGACTTGGAATGTAACAATAATATGGTTGAATATGAAGCCCTAGTAATAGGTCTCCAAACTGCATTAGCCTTGGGAGTCAAAATGATCAACATCTTTGGTGAGTCCCAATTTGTGGTCAATCAAGTCAATGGCATCTGCCAATGTAAGAATGAGATTTTGCAATTATACAGACAATTTGTCACAAGACTCCTGACATCATTTTAACACTACCATATTCAAACCATCCCACATTCTACCAACAAGTTTTTTGACACCATGGCTTCTCTTGCCTTTCAGATCCCATCAGCACCCTCAGGCTCCAAAATCTCATTCATTGTCCATTGCCTCACTAAACCTTCCTACATAAAGTTAGACACTCCAACCATTTTTAATGTGGAGGAGACCCAGCCTCACCTTTGGTATCAACAAACCTTCAACTACCTTAACCTTGGCATAGTTCTATTTGGCCTCTCTAGGAATGCCCAATGATTATTTATTTAGAGCACCTCCTATTATACCATTATGGGAGGCATCCTTTATAAACGTGGTCTAGATGGCCTCCTATTCCATTACCTCCATGGTACATAATCCTCTCATGCTATCAAGGAGATGCATGATAGTATCTATGGGGGTCACTCTAGTGGACTCATTGTAGCCAAGTGCATTCTCCACCTAGGCTATTATTAGCCTACCCTTAACCAAGACAGTTGTGATTTTGTGAAAAAGTGTATCAAATGTCAACAACATGATTATTTGCATCACACACCCAACTACAACCTTCAAGTTTCTACTAACTTCTGACCTTTTTCATAATGGGGTTTGGACCTTATTAGTGAAATTAACCCCCACTCTTCATAGTGACATCACTCTATCATCACTGTAACTAAATATTTCACCAAATGGGTGGATGCCATCCCTCTTGTCTTGACAAAATATGAAAATATTGTCAAATTTATCACCCATCATATCATCTACCACTTTGGTGTTCCCCATAATATCATCATCAATAATGGAAAATCCTTCAAAAATAAATAAGTTCAGGGCCTTTGTGATGTATTTGGTATTAAAATTTGCTTTTCATCACCCTATCACCAACAAGCAAATGGTCAAGCAAAAGCCTCTAACAAAACCCTTAATAACATGGTTACCAAAATGGTCAATGCCTTAGGTCAGGATTGGCACCTGTACATCCCTTTCACCTTATGGGCATATCATACTAACATTTGAACCCCTATGGGTGATAAACCTTTTTCTCTTGTGTTTGGAGCCGAGGCTGTATTGCCTCTTAAAATCTAAATACCTTCTCTTTGCATATCTTTGCACAACCTTATTTCAAAAGATGATTATTATTAGGAATGTTTGGCTCAACTCAAGCTACTTGATGAGCATCATTGGATGTCTTTTCCATTTCCATGTCTATCAAAAATGAATCAAGATGCCTATAAAAAATACTTGAAAGTCTAAGAATTCAATATTGGAGATCTGGTTCTCAAGGAAAATCAACATGTGACTAATATGGAGAAAATTAAAAGGGGAAAATTTGCTTTTAATTAGCTTGGACCCTATATCATAACCCATAAGTATGGATCAGGAGCTTATTGTTTGTCCTTTCTCAAAGGCAAACTAGAGCCTAAGCCTCTCAATGCTTTGCATATGCATCCCTTTTATTGTTAAAAAGGGATCACACTCATCATTTGTCTAACTTAAGCTCATCCCCTATGCCCACATTCATTTCCCTTTTTTTAGGGGCAATCAACTACATTTGAATCACATGATTATCCATCACAGTCATAGCCTAATATTGAACTATGGGTACCACGGATCTACCCATGGCATGATTCTCATGGTGCTTTCTATCCCTCTTAGGGATAGATTCCCATGGTCATTGTCACCTAAACCTTTTTTCACCTACTAAACCTTTGTGTCAACTTAGTCTTACATTCATAAAGGTAGTCCCTTGAGCATATATAAGCAAGTTTATATCATGCAAAACCAAATAAAATAAAAAATAATATCAAAATCACAACCAAATCATGGGTCATTCTTATCATTTGTAGACTACTCCCTTAAAGGACCCTATTAAAAACTCAATCAAAATTATAAATCATAAAGTGGATTGCTCCCTTGAAGGACAACTATCAAAAGCATTTAGACTAAGCATATAAACTCAGACCACTCCCTTCAAGGATCACTGAGTGAAGCATTTGTCAAAGCTAGCAATTTCTTAGAAGCTTCTCGAATCGATCAACTTCCCCACCCCTAAATCAAATTCAAAAATAGCAAAGATCCCTAAGCAAAAGCAAACACAATGAGAAAGCCACAACTAGTTATCATAAAAGCACCAATCTTGGAAGGCCACAAACAACTATCCTCAGTAGATTTCCTACATCGATCAGTCTACACTTTATGTATGAACATAGTCTTGCTTATACTATCCTCTTAGGAAACCTACATAAGAGGTATGCTAGTCTCACAAAAGGTTCCAGTTTCACCCATTCTCCTTCCACATATCATATGTACGGGACTATGAGCTTACTTGACATAATATGATCAAGATACCTATTTATCAACCTAAGCATGTTAATGCAAAGCATTTAAAAGGATTATTTTCACTAAGCCAATATAACTTTGGGTTTTATTTTGGTCCTTACAAATGAAAAGGCATCATACTTATTTTTTATTCCTTTATTAGTTCATGTAGATATACCTCTCATGATTCTTATCAATTTCCAAAACATTTAGTTTGTTATCCACCTACTTTATGTATTTTCACTACACCTACACCCATACTCATATTTTATCTCCATGATCATGAACACTAAGCATCAATTAAAAGTGTAACATCATGAACTATGTCCACAAACAACACCATCTATCTATCTATGATCAAAACATAATGCAAGCATATCACAATAGACCATAAACATCATCCTATCCATTAACCATCATGACATCACATGAGCATATATCATATCATAAGTAACACTAATTACACCAGTCATCACCATAAACATAAACCAAATCAATGAACAAAACATCATGGAGCATAGCATATAGCATCTACAAATATACCCATTTACCATAAACAAAGCCATTATGTTATCATATGACATACATCCATCAATAACACATCCATGAACAAAATCAAAATATCATAATTATTTGTCTAGCATGACATGCATAAGATCCTAAGTCAACATCTCATAAAGCATACGTAAGAAGTCATAGACCATTAACCATAAGCATAAACATAAATAACCATGAACATGAATATCATGAACCATAAGCATACATCATTATAATCCATACATCATATACATTGAGTCATCATAAATAATACATGTACCAATGTATCAAACTCTATCTCAAAAAAATATACATCTCGTTGCATCAACACGTAGGTCAGTATCAAAATAGTGTACATCTATCACTATCAATACAAAAGCATATATGAACATGGTCATGGGGCACCACTACCACTGGATCCACCTACACCTACGCCACTATTGTTAGCCCCACCTAGACCTATACCTACACCTATACCTAGTGGTGGTCCCCCTAGGACCCCTGCCTAACTAATTATAGCAGTCCATTATCCTGGAGTGGCTATCGATGGCCCACCAACCAAATTAGCTCTATAATCCCCATATCACATAGTCTATGGTAACTGATCCAACACCATTACCTTATAATATCAAAGCTCCTCCACAGTGGCTAGGTAGCATGCCTATGGAACAATGTTTGGTGGCCCTCTTGTTGTTACTGTGGTTGTTCCTACCCTTTATTGCAGTAGGTCCCTCTCTAATGTGACTGTCCCAAGGGATGCTTATGCTTGATCCCTCTCACCTATAATAGTGGCAAGCTAACCCTATAGTATGGTGAGCTGACCTTATAGTCTGGACACCCATCCTTGTAAAACTTGTATCTATGCTTAGGCTATAACAAATGCCACCCCAATCTATCCATCATGGCTAGCTAGATCTATAGCCATCAACATCACCCCTCTATCATCCCCACCAGCATCTACAGCTACATATATCAGCTAGTACCAATTCATGTAACCATCTACATCCCAACATCATCCATAGGGTACCTAACAAGAAGATCCTCAAAACCACCAACGAAAACTATTAGAGTAGGTTGGGGCATCAACAATTGAAACTCTAAATCCTACACCCTATACCAAGGAAAAAGACCTGGGACACCCTGTCTCAATCCAAACTATCGATGAACCCTATCAAATGGAATCAACTCAACCTCACCCTCTCATCTGCACACTTTCCACCTATAACTCTAAATGGCAAGGGTCTAGCTCCTATAATCTAGCCATATTGGAAACTATATATATATAGTTTCCAATATGGCTAGATTATAGGAGCTAGAC
Source organism: Torreya grandis (assembly GCA_037957365.1). Lineage (NCBI taxonomy): Eukaryota > Viridiplantae > Streptophyta > Pinopsida > Cupressales > Taxaceae > Torreya > Torreya grandis. The sequence goes on from JARHVA010007506.1 coordinate 406,992, forward strand.
CCTTGCCATTTAGAGTTATAGGTGGAAAGTGTGCAGATGAGAGGGTGAGGTTGAGTTGATTCCATTTGATAGGGTTCATCGATAGTTTGGATTGAGACAGGGTGTCCCAGGTCTTTTTCCTTGGTATAGGGTGTAGGATTTAGAGTTTCAATTGTTGATGCCCCAACCTACTCTAATAGTTTTCATTGGTGGTTTTGAGGATCTTCTTGTTAGGTACCCTATGGATGATGTTGGGATGTAGATGGTTACATGAATTGGTACTAGCTGATATATGTATATATATATATATATATATATATATAGCCTCTAGATGATGTCTCTAGCTACTAATGCACCTAGTGCACCCCTATACCAATCAACATCATGGGTGCCACATCATACACTTGATGCAACCACATCATCCCTCCATCTCATGAACCTAATAGGGAACTCAATCTATGTATAGCTTACCCATGACAATCCCAAGGGTCTCAACACCAAAATATGCTCATAATCCCAACAATGAAGAACTAGGCCAACACTTATGTAGTATATCCTGTGGTGCCTAAACCCCCATAACTCTCTATACATATATACAAGCAAAACTAGGACCCAACCAAACATTATCCTCCCAAGAAGTAACTCTACCAGTACACCTAGTAACACATAAGGAAACCTCCTATTACTTGAATCTGGGAACCCAAAGCACATCACCAAAATCATGAGCATCATCATGAGTCTCCTCTCCTTTGAATCTCTCTCATACAACATTGAGTAACTAAATCCCCCAATGTGCCATCAGACCTGACTGTAGACAATAATTGTGGGTGTTCCATGGTCAGAATGCCCAAACCCTTAGAACCAAAATTACCACTTAAACATGTAAACAAACACCCTAACTAACTAACTAACATACTACTTATCTACCCCAAATCACCCACCCACCCTATCTATTCCTATTTTTTCCCAAAAATTTGCCCAAAAACCCCAAAAACCCTACCTTGCACATTACAACCCAAATAAAGCATCCCCAACATAGTATTGACCCTCCAACCAAATTCAAATAACAGAAATCAAACTTAGCTACCAAATTCAAGGCACCCCTACCTCATTCCTCAACCTCTACCATGGTTGGAGCCCATGAATAAATACCTAGCCACATCCTCATTCTCCTCATATCTCAAGCCCATGCAATCAACCCACATACCTCTAACCAATGAGCACTCACCACCTCAACAGTCACCCTTTCTACATAACACCGAAATCATCAGAGTTCAGTCAAATAAGTAAGAAAAGTAACAATGGGTAAAGGGGAGTTTTGTTTTTTACTTTTGACTATTATGGATTTTTAGGGTTCCCCTAATCGTTGATGATCAAGGTGACCATTGATGATCACCTTTTGGGTACCCTGATCACCAATGGTCAGGAAACCCCAATTTCACTTTTCACCTAAAAACTACCCATTCCTGGCATAACTATACTAGATTTTACCTACTTTTGGAGATGCCCTTCTCCCACCCACCCACTCACCTCATCATTTCATTGTTGGTATATTTTGACCCATCTGGCATGCAATTTTGTGACACTCTTTTCCTAGTCCTTTGACCACAACAAAAATGTTACCATGCTAAATATTTTTGAACTTATGCCAACTCATATATACCTGACCCACTTGTGTCTCACTGGTAGTACTTCCTACCTTGGATACCCATGACACTTGACCTATTTGTGTTTTCCTTGGGAGCACTTCCTACCTTAGATACCCATCAAAAACACAAAAATCACTTAGGAGACTTGCATTTATGAGTGTTCCTAATCACCATGCCTATAAGTAGTCACACAATTCACTTGTCACCTATCCTTCTTAGCATTGACCCTAAATTTTTACCAACATTGGAAATTTTAGTCTTTATGTGATCTTAGCTATCGCACTTTTTGGTCAAACTTTGTGCACAAGTTTGCATTTCAAATGCCTAACGTTATGTCACCACCTCATGACTAACCATATATCACTTGTCAAACCCATACCTAAATTATGTTTTACCTCAACTCCCAGCTTGAGTGGGAACACCTCCTCCTACTCTTAGGGCAACCACACCCTTGACCCATACTCTATTTTCAATTTTTAACTCATTCAAAAAAGCCACACAATAAAAAGTGGTAAAATGTAGACACCAAAAATCTACACACTTGCGATTTCAAATGTTGAAAATCTTCTTAGACGTACCTAGGACCCCCTTCAAATCAACCTACACTAATCTAGCCTCGCCAAACCCATCTACACTCAATTTCACTAAACTATCTCAACCTGACCTTCAGGACCCTTTTCCTTTGGACCCTGACAATCGATGGTCAAGGTGATCATCAACGGTCAGCCTTGGGAACCCTTGACCATTAATGGTCAAGATCCACCTCTTCACCAAAAGCATGCAAGCTTCACTAACCTCTTCTATATATAAACTTGTCAAATTCTTGTTGTGAGCCTTTACATGGATGTATTATATTTAGATGGCCTAGTTGTACCTTCACTTCCACCTCTTGCTTATGCTTATAAGAGAGAGAGAGAGAGACCTGAGAGATCAAATCCATCAACAATAATTATTAGGAGCTCAAGGATTGAGGAGTTTTCTTTTGTAATTCAATCAATGTCATTAGTATTATCAAGTGTTATCAGCCATCTTATTGAGAGTTAACTCATCTCCACCTCTCAACCAAGCTCTTAGGTACTGTTACTCTATTGAAATCAAACTAGATTCCACCAATAGGCTAACTGCTTTAACCACTCACCCAATCAACTTATGGTAAGACAAGTACTTGTTGTCAATATTCATGTACTTTATTTCCATTTCATAATCAATCCAACCCTTGCCCAACTCCTAGAATCCATCTTTTAGATCCCATCATTCAGTAATTTATCAAACTTAGAACTTACATAGTAACCGTCGATGGTTGACTCAACTACCGATGGTCTATCTAACTGTTGATGGTCAGCCTAACCACCAATGGTCACCTTAACCTCTGACGGTCACCTATGGTAGTAAAAAGTAGCAAGTTATTTTCACCCACCTACCCCCAACTTAATCTAATTGTTTGTGTTTTTTATCACTCATAGACCCCTTTCAAAATTTCTAAAGTAGACCCCGACCCCTTATCACTAGTATTAATTAATTTATCACTAATTTGATCATTTCTAGTCTATCTTCTTAGCAAGCATTTTTTTGTTTAATTTCAATAATCTTCTTTAATTGATACAAGTATATTATGTCTAATTTTGTGAACTATTTAAAACATGTGCATTGATAGCCCTTAAGGAAGCTCTCACTTCTAGAATCTAGCTACCACTAGGTAATCCAACCAATTATCTGTCTAACAAATAAGTTTGTTTTAGTGATTTTTTATATGTAGGTCTTCCTCCCAAGCCAAAGAGGAACTCTCACAATCATTTGGATTCAATGTGTGGATAACCAAACAAGTTTTTCAACCACACCCGTATTGAGTTTTTTCTCTCTTTCTTTAGAACTTAAAGCAAAAATTTACATGAAACAAAAGGCTAATAGGGAATGCCATAAGCTTGATATATCTCATCAACTTGTGTAGAACAATATTCAACACCATAACTAGCCATGGAACTTCATTGGAAAGCACGAACACAAAGAAAACTTACCAACAATCTTCAAAAGGAAAACCTGGGTTGCTTAACTAGTTGATGTAACTTTAGAGTCACCATTGATGATTGGATAGATGTCTCCAAAGGCTGATGTGTTTAAAGACAATACGAAAAAAAATTTAAATTTTTGGACAATGAATCCCATTGAATGTGCCAAAAACTATTATCAATTAGATTTGTACCCTTTGAGGAGATGTCTTAGCTCTCCTCATCCAAGTGGAACAATTGAAACACCTCTTAGTTGTGGGTAGCCTAAGAATGAGGTGAATTTCTAGATAGGGATAGATCCCTTGATGTACCACTTTTAGATCACTAATACAATTTCAAGGAAAAGAGAGATAAAACTAAAATTAAACTATCCTAAATGTGATGATACACCAAATTGATTGATGACTACCAACTAGTTGCATGTCACACATGAGACCAAGAGACTAACTAGGCATACACTTCTCTAATCTGAATCTTCTCACATCAGTATTTCATTATGAGGTTGTGATGAATGTTTAGGCTAGGAGGACTAGATAAGAGGCCTATAATGACACTATTTGAATAGAATAACTCACTCAACCTTGACACTTCATAGAACACTTCACATGACCTACAAGAAGAAGCTTCCAAGGTACAAATAGGTGAGAGAATGAGACAATAATGCTAAGGAAACAATAATAATCACTAAGAAATATCAATCATTCAAGTGAACACACTATGAACAGTCATAGGGGAGGTAAAATTAGTAGTATTTATTTATCCATGGTATGAAAATGAGTAGGGCTTCACCATACTCAGGTGGAACATCCTTACAATAGCTAGAATGGCTAGTTCTTATAGAACTTGAGAGAGAGAAGAGAAGAAATAAGTACAAAGGTCATGAGAACAAGTTTCAAGTTGAGAAAATGGGTTACATGTGCATGAGAAGAGAATGTTAAACTGATCATGCAAGGTTATAAACTACAAATGTCAATCTAAATCATGAAACTCTTGAAAAGTGGCATAAGAGTTCTCATTCTACATAAGAAAATTGACTCCATCAATCACCCTTTTTGGAACGTCCCAAAACTAACTAGGGATAGATCTCATGATTGGATTGAGAGGGAAGGGTTGTAGACATGATTCTCCATGCATTGGTTGTGTTCTTAATCACCTAGATTCCTTTGAAACTAAGTTATCACCATCTGTAATCACAACAACTCCTCTTTCACACACCTTGCACACTTAGATTTTAAAATGGATTTAGTTTCTCATGAAAATAAATAAAAAGGAGTGTATGACACTTGGAAAGACCTTCCATGGCCTTACTTTCTTAGGTACACATTGAATAGGCTCTCACTTGAAGTTTTCACACTTCTCACCATCTTGCTCACTTTGCCAGCTTTGACTGGCTGAGATGAAGCTATTGGTAGACACACTTAGGAATTTTTATGAAGCATTAAATGACTATATTGAGTTATAATAAGTCTATATATTCCTCCCAAAGTTTATTTCATCCCTTGAAAGTCCCTATAACTTGCACAAAACATAAAACAATGAAAGGGCATAATTTTGTACCCTATCCATACAGATAGGGAATAACTCAATTAGATGGAAATGGTCTTTAGAGAGTCCCTAGTAGGTTTTAAAATTTTCCAAAACTATTTTGGTCCATTTTTATACATCTCCTTCCTTTTTTTCCCAATTGGATCATTTCCAAGGGTTTTGAGTCATTTCCACTCTTAAGCTTTGTTTATAAAGATAGGATATTGGAATTACCAACCAATTACACAAGATCAATGCTCAAGACCCTTGTTATAATATATAAACTTATTATATATCCATTCATAGTGTCCAAGGAGATGTGAGCAACCAACATTCTCCTAATGGGTTTGTCTTTCCATTTTACATAGGTCTGAGTTGTCTTAAAGCCCAAAAATGGCTTCTTTATGGCTTCCCTTGCATCCCAATAGCTCATACATCTCTAATGTCATACTATAAACATGATACAATAGTGTATAAATATAAATAAGATCTATAAATGAACTTGGACCCCTAATTTGGCTCTAGGCCTCTTCAAGGCCTAACAAACCTATTTGCATACTTGGCAATCTAGATGATCCTATTGGGTTCCATTCTTCTCTAAGATGTTTCTCATGTTATCTTAGGTGTGTTTCAACTTCCCACACCTCCTTTAAATTTTAAATCATCTCATATTTCATCCCTTTCTCTCCATTCCTCAATACCTACCAATTTGTGCTCTAGGGGAGTACCCTCTATCTGAGACAAAATAAAGGGTACTTCCCTTGTTCGCTAATGTAAAATCATTAAGTTTCAAAGTTATCAATTTTACATTTTGATCTTAAGGAGTCAAAATATGGTCAATTTTGGATATTAGTGTGTGTTAATATACCTTTCAAGGTAAATTTCATGTGTATGAGGTCATATGGGGTCCCTAGTAGTCATAGGTTGAGTTTTGAAGGGGTTTGGGGTTTTCCCTCCAAAACCCACAATTTGAAAATTCAAATATTCAAATGTGTTTAGAAGGGTCATTAGCATGTTTAAAATGTCTAGATGAGTCAACTGGGGTTTATAAATCTAAAGAGGTCTTGTAAAGGGGCATTATAAGATATGTGTCTAATCCCTAAGATGGAAGTCATATTTTATATGGACACCCACTAGTCCTACGTTGGATTAACAATTTGGTAGTTATGCTTTGTAACTAACTAGGTTCTACATTAAAAAAATGAAAAGGGAAGTGATTATTTTGTGTGTTATATGACATAGAAGAGGGTATACATGATCTAGGAAGAGAGAAAGGGAGGGTGAAAGATGGATTGCATTCCATTCAAGAAAAAATTTCAGACCCTTGTATGGGCCAAGCATGTAATTTGAATAAGAATCAAATGAATAAAGGAATGATCAATATTTTTGTTTTTCCTTCTCTAGTTAGATATGGCTTATGATTGATCTTGTATTTCATTGAGGAAGCCACCATAAGGTATACAATTCTTATGTTGTATTGCAGGTTGATAAGGTTGAAAGACCTATAAAGAGAGCTCATTGAAGCTTGGTGGTTGTGAATTGTTTCTATAAGAAGATATTTTGGATTTGGTCTATGAGTTCTTGTCTTAATTATATGCCCTATCAGGTTATCTTTGATGGCATTTTACAAAGGAAAACTAAAGAAAAATAACTCAATCTGAATGTACCTATGTATTTGCTGAGTGGAATAACAGAGTTGGCAATCAAGATTATTATGAGTATTTTGAGTCATAATGTCTTGAGAGATGTATGAGTATTTTCAAAGAGTTACAAGAATTTTGTATCCTGATCTAAGTGGAAGAGAAGGATTCAATAGCCATGTGAGTTTCTATAGGTTATGAACCCTGCCTTACCCTGTTTGGGTGAACTGTTGGATTATAAAGTGTGAAGGTCTTGTTTCATTGACCTAGTGATATGATTCATTGAAAGAGTGATTTAGGTTAGTTTTATCATATGTAAGGGAATTTGGAGGTAATTTAAAAGTATTAGGAAATAACTTTAAACAAACACAATAGACTTGTTACTACCAACAGGCCTAAAGGTCATATAGTTTTGCACAACCAAGTAAGAGAATATTGATATTCTCATAAGAATGCATACATTTTGTTTGATTCTGAGTAATGGTAGGGGATTATGACATATGTAAGGAAGGTTTGGAAGTGGTTGAATATTTTAAAAGTATCAATAAAAACTTAGAGTAGTGCATACCTTGTTTCCTCAGACCCCTATTTTCTATGAATGATCTTACACAGTCAATAAACTATGAATGAGAACAAAGACTTATGACAAAAGATAGATGTGAGAAGAGTACAATAATAGCTTGGTGGAGAATGTATGGAATCCAAGAATAACCATTTGGGATTTCAATAGATGAAAGATAACAAAAACTAATGGAAACCCTATCTTAGTTATCTATTACACATAGAACTACTGCATATGAAACATTACAATCTCAAATATAGTTTGGATAGGTGTGTAAATAATTTGGAAAGAAACCTTGGGTGAATATAGACCAAATTCAAGTGATTTGGTCTCTTGAACCATTTTAAGACTCAAGATATCTATTTTTGAAGGCCCTTAGCCCTATTCAAGAAGGAACAAACCCTCGATTAGGGTTTAAGGATTTCCAAGAGATGTAACCATCAATAAATCTTGAAATTTTGTAAGAAGGTATAATTTATCATGAGTAAAAAGATTACTAATATTTTGGGGTGGTAAAGTATGGTATTATATATATTATGAAGACTGAGTCATGAAAGAGAGGCTAATAAGGCCTAAAGAGGAAGGATTTCCAAAAGAAGTGCTAGTTAGTGAAGGAATTTGATTAATAAAGTTTGTACACATCTTAAAGGGTATACATGAAGTTTCAAAATTTATTTATATCATGAAAATAATGTCTATTTTGGTGAATTAATAAGGAATTTCCGTAAGAAGGTTACAAGCCTAGAAAGAGCTGTGTGATTTTGGAGGATGGGAAACAAACTTGAGGAGTGAATCAGAGTTATAATATATTTAGATGATTGACTTAAGGATAATGGATACTTAAAAAACAAGGTGATGGAATTCCTATTATATATGTTAAGGTGTAGTCTTTAAAACCTATTGATATTGACTAGTTCAGAGCTAATTTGTGAGTTGTATTCTAAAATGTTAAAAGAGTGGAAGATGGTAAGTGAGAGATGTGAGGTAAGGACTCAGTAAGGAGACCAAAAATTAGAGAGAATGATTACCAAAATTGAACAAATAAATAAAGAAAAGACACTACATAGCCTGGTATGTAAGTTGATACAAAACAAGGGAGATGTGACCTTATGAGCAAGTGGACAATCAAGTGAACCTATGTGAGACAAAAACCAGATGGAGATGAGATTGTTGACTTCTACCTAATGCCTCTGCATCATTTGCATAGAAAAATTAGTCATTGTAAGAGCTACTTCAAGCCATAGAGATGCACTACAAAATATTTAAGCTCTTGGTTAGGTCATTTGACCTTCTAACTCTTGCAAATTCCAAAATAGACCCCCAAAAAGGCAGATTGTGTAGGGTTTAGGATACAAACTATGTATTACTTGATTGGAGCTCTATATTCATTATTTCCATGTTATTTGTGTATAATGGAGTAGCCATTATCATTATCTAAGTGTTTATCATGCTTATCGACCCTCTCAATCATCTATATCCGCATTCTCAACCATATTTTTGCTCCATTAAGTATAACTGATAGGTTAATACAGTTGGTATATCTCACCTCCCTGTAGGTGTATATTACACATCTAGAGTTGTTTACCTTGATATAAGGTCTTATGCAACCCTTAATTACATCTCATAGACCTTTGATTCATCTATACTTTACATTCGCTATGACCAAAACCTAGAATAGTCATCAACTAGATCACTGTCATCTACTGTTGACTGTAGCTGTAGACACCTAAATTTGGGCATCAATAACCTCCAACCAGGGTTTTGACCAATTTCCACCAAAGTGAAAAATTTGGCCTAAAAACACTAAAGCACATTAAATAAGTTGAAATTGATATATTCAAGTGCCAATTTTGGCCAGAGTATCATTAAATGGGGCAATGCAATTTATTGGCCAGCTAACTCTAATCAAATCATTTTGAGTTAAAATGCCAATTTTGCACTTAGGTGCTCTGCATTGCTCTTTTCTATAAAATTTCTTGTATGAAATGTGTGTCTTTTTTATTTTGTTTTGGCAAGATCTTAAATGGGAATACATTTCCAATGCATCTGACATTGACTTCCAATTCTAATCTAGTCAAATTTTGGACTAATAACAAGGCATTCTGATCAATTTGAGTAATTTATGCATAAAGTGCTTAATCATGTTTAAGAGATAATAAAACAAAATTAGAGCCTAATTAAGAATTCCATGGAAACTTGTTGAATACTTGTTTTTAAAAATGAATATTGAATAACTACATCATCATGTGACCTCATTTCTTGGAAATACATCCATAGGCCATAAATGCCACAAATATCAAGATCATTGGTCTCCCATGCCTAATAATGACCCTCCATGCCTCTTCAGTGCCCCTTTTTCCAATGTCATGATGAGGATAATTATAAATTTAATTCCAAAAACTTGAATTAACCCTCAACCACACTTCATCTCAAGATGGATGGTTCAGGTTAATTCTGATCAATATCAAAAATCTATAAATATGAGGCCTTGCCTATTGAATTTTAAGCTTAATTTGTGCAAAGTTACCATGTAAAATGGATTCCAAGAGATCTCACATGACAAATTTATGATGCCAAAATATTGAGCCAAGCCAAGATAAAGTCACAAGGTGCCAAGGAGAAGAGGAGATAGCCAATCCTCCTTTGATGAAGACGTCATGAGCACAAGTTGAGCAAGCCACTACAACAAGCATTTGGAGCATCCAAGGAAGGTGAAGGATTCTTGTTTTTCTTTACTTTTTAGTTGTGATTTGCATTTGTTTTTGTTATTAAGCTCACCCTAATAACTAAGCATAGAGATGTATGCTAATTAGTGTGTTTTTATCAATTTGTTTGTATTTTTGGACTAACACAATACTAATCACCTCTCTTGAGTCAAATTACTAGTTCACAGTAGCTACCAATTGTTGGAGAAATAGGAGTCTTGTAGGTGTACTTTCTCCTTTAAACTTATGTCATATAACCTGTGGGAACCATCTAAGGCTTTATGAGGAAACTTTAAACTGATGTGTATCTCAATATTCATAGGTTTTTATGTTCAAGATATTACTATGCACTTGTAGGACTTCATATTCCACTATATATCAACATCTTAGGTGAAACACCTATAGGTGTATATGAGACTCAAAATACAGTATTCTAACCTCTTTAAATTATCCTTAAATCACAAATGCCCCTTTCATTTCCTAAAACCATTTGATCATGGAAACATGGTTTAGGACTATAACCTTGAGTGAAACATCTCTTTAAGGTTTAAACCTATAGATGATACTAAGTTTAGTACATAAAAGTGTAACTTTGGGCTTCTCAACAACTATTCTCCTTAAGTCATTTGCCCTCCATATTTTGCCTAGTTCTTGTCCTATGTGTGGGTTGCAAGTTATGGTCATTTAGATGTATCAAAACTCTTGATAACTTGGTTATATGACCTTGACTAAATGCTTAGGTGCTCTATTTTCTTGTTTTAGGGATTTGATCCCTGAATACATAGTCATTGCCTTTGGGAGTGACCTTCCAACTTGTCTAGTAATTTAGCAACCTTCATAAGTCTGTTATGATCTCTTAAATACACTAGGACCTCAATAAGGATTTGAAATTATTTCCACATATCCATATGACACCATATCTCTTTGTTAACACCAACTATAGGTGGGTATTTGCATGTATATAGGCAAACTGTGAAAGTATATTTAAATAGTGCAAGGTGCCTGGTCATTTGATCACTCCTAGTCCCATTCTAACCTCTTAAAATGTATGCTTGCAACTTTTAGGAGATAAATACCATTCAATTATGTATTTTCCCATATGTCATCTTCTTGTAGTGTACCTGTAGGTGCATTTTGAGTTATATGTAGGCATTATAAGAGAGTTTAGGTAGTGAACATGGGGTGAAGACCTTCAACAATCATTGTACCTCATCCAAATGTTAAAATAACTCCCATTAAACTTGGAAGATTACTAAAAAGTCAAAATATCCCCATTTCAATGAGACACTCTCTCTCCATGACACCTACAGGTGTATGTTTATGACAAGTTGTGTGTATGTGTTGTATTTGACTGCCACCATCCCTTTTTACACTCTTTAGGGGATCTAACTTCTTTTTTCCTACTTGTAAACACATTTAAACATCTTGAGGCCTCCAATACACCTCCATGAACATGTTAAATAGGTTATACACATGTGATTCAATATCATTACAGGTGAAATTGGGTAAAGAATTGACTAAGTATGACAATGGATTGAATCTTTGATCAAAGCATGGATTTATGGGTCCAAACATTGAAGGGAGGTAGTAATTATGGTATTGAAACATGGAAAACAACATATACTATTCATATTAATCCCTTGCAGAGAATAAAACCTTCTACAAGTAGTGAACTTAACTACCATTCCACTTGGAACATCAACTTGAAAACTGAACTAATTAGCCCATGAGATATTTGACAAACAAGAAACTAAGCATGGAAATCATGAGAAAAGAGAGTCAACATAATTTGGAATCAATATTAATAGTTGGATTGTATGGAATTATCCAAAACAAATAAAAACATGTAGGGTGCATAGATTGGCAAGCAAATTAGATAGGCCAACTTCTTAATAATGGTTCATAAAGCATAGGCCACCATTATTCTACAACCAAATATCAAATGGAAGATGATTGAGTTTAAAAGACAACCCTAGAATCATTTTGGTTTAAACCTCTCCTATTGGTCATACCATCTGAAAACCTGAGGGCCATTCTTGCTTGTCAAGCCTAGTGGAAGAAAAGAGAAGTAGTTTTCTCAATTTATTGTAGCTTCTAATTAAACTAATCACTATAAAAAGTTTTTGGAATATCAAATGACACTCTTAAAGTGTCATCAGCTGTAGGAGGTCGTACAAGTCTGTACACCTCAATAAAACTCCTATTTTCAAAAAAAACTATTCTTTCTTCTGAAGAACTTGTTGTAGACACCTAAATCTAGCCACCAATAACCTCCAATTAGGCTTTTGACTAATTTTCACCCAAAATGCACAATTTGGCCTAAAAACACTAAAACACACTAAATGATGTGAAACTGACATATTAAAGTGTCAATTTTGGTCAGGGTATCCTTAAATGGGGCAATGCAATTTATGGGCTAGTGAACTTTGATCAGATCATTTTGAGTCAAAATGTTAATTTTTCACCTGGGTGCTCTGGATTGGTCTTTCCTATCAAATCTCTTGCACAAGATGCATGCCTTTGTTATTTTTTGTTGGTAACATCCTAAATGGGAATACCGATCCAACACATATGACATTGCTTTTCAATTCCAATTCAGTCAAAATTTGGACCAATAACAAGGCATTTTGATCAATTTGAGTAATTTGTGCACAAAGTACTTAATCATGCTTAAGAGCTTGTTAAACCAAACTAGGGTCTAATTAATAATTCCATGGAAACTTGTTGAAAACTTGTTTTTAAAAATGGATATTGAATATCTACATCATCAAGTGACCTCATTTCTTGGAAAGACATCCCTAGGCCATAAATGTCACAAATATCAAGATTCATGCCATATATGCCTCTTAATTTCCCCCTATTCTAATGCCATGATAAGGATAATTATAAACTTAATTCCAAAATTGAAATAATCCTCAACCACACATCTCAATCTCAGGATGGATGGTTCAGGTTGATTCTAGACATTCTCAAAAATTTATAAATAGAGAGGCCATGAACATCAATTCTAAGCTATTTTGGTGCAAATTTATAATGCACAAATATCTTCAAGAAGACATTACAATTAGTGTTACCATGCCAAATTGATTTCAAGCCAAGCCAAGCCATAAGCCAAAGGTGCCAAGGAGAGATGGAGGTAGCCAAGCTTCCATTTCCAAGGACTTCATGAGCACAAGTCAAACAAGCCACTACAACAAGCATTTTAGAGCATCCAAGGAAAGTAAAAGAGAGTTTCTTTTGCATTTTAGTTATGGTTTATTCATGTTTGTTAACTAAGCTCTCTTTAGTGTCTAGGCTTAGAGATGTTATGATAGTTAGTGTGTTTCTTTCATTTTATTTTTATTTTGAAACTAAGACCATACTAACCATCCTCTCTTGAGTCAAATTCCTAGATCACATATGGCATGCTCGGTGGGACCAGACGCATTCCACACATGAAGAAGATCATTTTACAGATTTAAAATATTCATTTGAACCATTAAACCTCTTATAAATTGATTTTCTAACTTTATTTTTCCATTTTTATTTGCCACAGGTTTACACAGTAACTGACATCAGCTAGTAAGACCGACATGGGTTGGATAGATTAACTGACGTCAGTTAGTAAAACTGACATCAATTAGATACATGTCATTAGTCACATTGGTATAACTAATGTTGGTTAAATAACCATCATTGATTAGAAAATGTAACCATCATCAGTTATATAACTGATGTCGATCAATGTGATTTTCTTAAAACACAGACCCAAGAGATCTTTTTTAAAGTTCATTGTTTTAAACCTAAAAAAACTTCAAGGCTAAAGGACATGCTAACATTTTTGTTACAAGACCAAGCTTAACATTTGCTAAAAACATGTTTAGATCATCTTTTTCATGCTTAAAAATCAATTAGGAACCTTATTTTAGTGTTTAACAAAAAAAAATTAGATGTTTATAGTGAATATTTTCAAAGTTTGCAACTAAGAACAAGGGGTCAAATGAACACCACCTCATTTTCCATTTGGGCTTAAAAATGAATGCACCTTTTCAAAGCTTTTTTGTTTACTTAGTTATTTAGATTAAATTTTTGTTTGGTAAAAAGAGGGATGTTGTATGTATGCTCTTCCATTTGTCTCCTTTAGGGAACCCTTGGAATCAAAATCACCATTCTTATTGCAAGTAGCCTACTCTAAGGCTTAGAAATAAATTCATCTAAAGCACTCCTCAAAAACTCATCAAAGTTTGGGTGACCTTGAAAATGACCCTAAAGTCTTTCTACTTTCATGTTTTCTTCATTTTTGTGCAAACTTGGCTTACAAGGGGGACTTCATCACCTCTCGTCAGTTCTTTCTGAAAGCTTTGACTCAAGGTTTCACCTCCTAGCATTGACTTCATTTGGATCCTAATTAGAATTACATAAGGGACGTAGTGGCACTTTGGACATCGCACTACACTGAACGAACAACAAGATGTAGTGGTTGTAAAAAGGACTAGACCTTTTCACAACAAGCCAAGTGATACAGACCCAAAATCCATGCTTTTCTTTTGCATTGTTTAGCATGAAAGTAAATGTGCAATTAATTCCCCTAGAAAATTTAAAAATTTGTTAAATCTTAAACAAATCCTCACTTACTATGGAAGTATTGTTGGTGCAAGGTGTGCCTCAAGGTCCATGTCGTAGTACTATCATTTGAGAGAAGGGGGGTGTAAAAACCCTAATATATAATGTGCATTTACTTTTGAATGAACACTTAAAATCCTCTCAAATGACATATATTGATAGATTCCAACAATACCAACCAACTTTATCAGTTTAGGATCTAAGAGTGATTAATTAGTTAGTCTTGTCTTAGATTGAAATCTTGTTTAAGTCCAAAACTTGGTGTAAACAACCAATTCAAACCAAGCACATAGTCCTAATTTTCCTTTAAACAAAGAGGCATTATGCTGCCTATGTGAGATCATCAATTTGTCTTGTTCAAGTTCATGAAAAGCTTGGGAGTCATATCATCTACTTTAGCACAGTTATGATGCCCAATTGAGTCTAGACCTTTGCCAAAGTTGTTTTAAGTCCTTCACTTATATTATAAATTTGGAATTGCACCTTTATAAATTCATAGGGTTGATGTGTTAAGTGGGTTCACCATTTGCCCTAAACTTGAGGGAATTTACGTTGTCATCACTTGATAGACTTAAGCCATTTTGTGCCAAAAAATTGCACTTTGAGTCTATGCACCACAAAATTTGAGTCAATAAAAGTAGTGTTATGCTGTCAAAATTGTGATAAATTATGTTTGCCTTAGAGAGTTTTTGAAACAAACTTTTTTGTCACACCTTTTGGGTAGTTTAGCGCTACCCAAAACATTTCAAATATTATTTCATAGACCCTCTTGCATAGAGTTCAAATTTGTTTCTACATTTTCAGACCAATCCGAGTGTACTTTTAGGATCTTTTGTCTAGCACAGTTATTCTATTTACTTTTGTCTAGCTTATTTGCCAAAAGAACCAAGTTTTATACCATTATTTATGAGAAAATAAACTCTCTAAAAGTGCCTTTTGTTTCATACCTTATACCTGGTTTATCAATTTAATGACCAAGAATCAAATGCCTAGTGTTTGTTAGAAGTGTTTCAAATCCGTTAGATTAAAACTTTCATCTATTTCAAAGTCTAGCTTTTGACATCATTTGGCTAAGAGTCCTAGTGCAGTCCTAGTGCATGCCTTATTTGAGCCTAGATTTTGACACCACGTTTGGCCAAAAAACCTAGCAACTTTTAAATTCCTATATTAAACTGATTTGACACACTTCGACCTTAGAGTTTGGCATTTTAATTTTCATTCCATTTACTTGTTTATCTTTGTGTGAACAGTGAAATGTTAGATAGTTCACACTAGATTATTTCCTCACAAATATTTGCATAAACTTTTTTATCCTTTTGATGAATCTAGACCAAATTGAAAAATCATCTATTTTAGAGTTTGTAGAACTTTTTGACCTCTTATCGCAAAGCATTGACTATGGATCCCAACATATATTTCTACACTCATAGTGGACTCATGTATAATCCAATGATTAGTAATGTAGTTGTGGAGAAAGAAATGGTGTGTAGATAATATTCCTTATGAGATGGACTCTTATCCCTCTTATAATACTCAATCAGGAGCAAAAAGCTAAGATCCATTGGCTAACTATCTGGTTAACACACCATCTTATTCAGAATAAGACCAAGAACAAACCACATAATACCTAGCTACAATACCCATAGTGGATGAGCTAGTTCATCAACAATCATATTCTACTAATATGGCTTCCACATATGATCCATTTTTGTTTGAGTGAAATTTGTTAAAGAACAAAGATGAGATTTTGGTTAGAGCTATAGAAGTAGGGGCCAAGTTTCTAGCAGACTTTCCCCATGAAAATTTACTAAGTCTATTAAGAGTGCTCCACAATATCATTTACGATCAACATGCTTCTTCTAACAAACCTATGGCTCTAGTCCAAACAACATGTCAAGACCCTAATATATCTAATCGAGGCAAAAACATCATGGAAGATCACTTTAACCAAATGTAAATATCATATAAAACCTACTTGAATATATCACATAATTTCAATCAAATGAACATGGTAAGCCTTTTATTGACCTAGTTCCTTCAATAGGAGTGTTGATAGAGTTAACTAGACAAGAGAATCTGAGTTTTGACCCATTCATACAAACTACTTTGATAGATAACTTGATGCATATGCCCATTACTAAAGAAGTGTGCCTCTACATAGAATAGTGATCCAAATGTAGTGGACAATGTGCAAATAATGTCTAATCTCAATCAAAATGGTACTAACACACAAACAACTAGCCAAAAACATGTGCCTATAGTTAATCCCATGAGTAGATCATCATATCGGGGAATAGGAGTATCTACACCCCAACCTCAAATAGTTGCTTCCTCAAATGTACAAGTTACAGGATTAGGTGATCAAACAATGACTAGTATCACTCATCAATGATAGAATGTGACAAACCCTACCCCTCAATAAGTAACGAGTAGTATTCCACAACAACAGGCACAACCTAGTGTATCAACGCAATAGATGACAAATACATTGCCACCTCAATCAGGGGAAACTAATGTTCCACCTCACTAGATAATGACAAGCATACCTCTTCAGTCATAGATCAATGTGCCAATCCAAAACCAAGCAATGACTAGTCAACAACGTGAAAATATTGGTCACTTACAGATGCTAAATCTATAGCCTATTTTCACTTCCTCATAGGGATTCCTACAACAAGGATGTCCCCATGTTTCTCAAGTACCTACTAGACAACCATTGGTTTATAATGTGCCACAAATTTAGAGTCAGTAGCATGTCCATTTTCAACCAAAACATGCACCGTATAGTTATATCCCTCCATCCCAACCACAAAATCCTCCAAGTCAAACCTTTATTACCAACCCAAACCAGAATATCATGCAATCAATTGTACAATTTCAACTACATCCTGATCTATGTATGTGTATTACTAGTCCATTCTCCAACCAAACCAATGTACCCCAACATGTATCTCCATCATACCCTAGTCAAAGTGTCCCACTTTTGACCTCCTAACCATCTACCCAAACCAATATTCTCTCTCAAACCAATGTTCTTTCTAGTTTCCTATCCCAAGAATTGTAACATATGAGGATGCAATTGTTGCCATTCAATCTAGGAAACAAACAATTTTTTTTAAAATTAGATGACATGTGTTCCTACCCATTTGACATGGAGTATTTGGAGATACCATTTCCTCCAAGATACAAACCACTGAAATTCGATAAACACAAAGGGAAAGGTGACCTAAATCATTTTTGATCAAATTCTTTGTCGCATGTCAACCAGTGAAATATAGTGACATATACCTTTTGCTACTGTTCAAAGGAGCTTGGTTGGACAAGCCTTGGAGTGGTTTTTAAAATTACCCAAAAATTTAGTAACAAATTTTGATGATCTTTTTCATAAGTTTGTGCAGCACTTTTCTTATAATCTCGAATGTGAGATTTCATTAGTGGACTTAACACAAGTAAAGCAAATAGATGGTGAGAGTTTTGCAAGTTATTTACAATGATGAAGAGCCCTTGCAAGCCATTTTACCTATAGTTTATCAGATAAATAATTAACCACTGTGTTTACTAAAAATTTGTATAGTGAGATAACTTATCATTTGGAACTACAATGTGTACATACTTTCAAAGAGATCATTGATAAAGGTTTGTTGATCGAGTGGGAGCTCATCAATATAGGAGTTATCAAGATTAATTTAACTAATCAAAATCATGGTACCAATTAGGAAAATGACCAACATCAGCATCCCATTCAAGCACAAGCATCATAATCTATAAAGGCCAATAACCAAGAAAGATCAAAGCAATTTAACTGCAATAGGAATGTTGTGGGAAATGGAGTAACTGAATCCTATCATGTCTAAATGGTGCAAACATCATTTGCACCACCTTTTTAGCTTACTCCTACCTAGAAACCTCTATAACCAATATCGTAAGCATAATAACCAAGACCTACATAATTAATACAATAGCCATTACCATTGCAAACCCCTCATCCTAGGAGAATTGTGCCTGCACATCATGTCTTTAGTGACCTAAGAGAACCTATTGAGGTTGTATTTCACAACCTTACTATTGCTAATCTGATTAGTTGGCCTATACCAAAGCATTATCTGCAAGACATTCCTTATCTTGATTGATACCATGAAAATGAATTCTATGACTATCATCAGGTCAACGGGCATAATCTATGAAGATGTGTCTAAATCAAGCATTTAATTGAGAATATGTTAGAGAATGGGGAGATAACATTGGATAATGGTGCTTCCACTTCCAATAAAACTTCTAAGATTTATCAAAACTCCTTTCCCTAAAATAACAATCAACAACACCAAAATGATCAGTAACAACAATAATGACCAGTGTAGTAGCAAAATCAATAGTATAAAAATTAAAGGTAGAACCAAAAAAATCAATAAAATTAGCAACAGAACCCACAATGACAGAACAATGGACAAAACCAAGGTCAAAATAGTAATAACCAACACACCTACCATGCAATTGCACCTAATTATAATAGGTTTTAGGTCATATTGTAGGAGGTAGTATTAATACCATCTCCATTAATCCTAGACTAAGCACTAATCAGCCTAGACCATTACTAAACAACAACATTCAACCAAATTCTATGGATAATCCTTCTTTGACCTAGGAGTGCATACAGGCAAACCAACAAATTAAGACTTCCCTGTTTGGACCTTATATTGATAACTCATCCTTACCACATGACCACATGCGAGTGCACCGGCAACTAAGACTTATCATGTCTAGTCCAACACCATTCCCAACATTTGTTAGAAATAATGGTCTAGTATTTAATCTTGATTATGAAATCACAACTCAGAGGTCAAAGATTACTATCCTAGGCCCACAACCATCCACCACTTTACCTATCATTCAACCAACCATTTAACCTTAGAATAAACCATTCACTACTGACTAAGACAAGAAGTTTGATATTGTGGAACAATTGTAGAAGATACCAGCACAAATTTCTATTTTAGATTTGCTACGAATGTAAATAATCTAAAATAACATCTTTAATGAGTTTTTGACCCAATCCACTATTGATAAAGACATATTCCCTAATAAATTTCAATCTTTGGTTAGACACTTAGTTCCAGCCCAACAAGTCACATTCAACCAAAGCGATCTATTTTTCCTTGGTCTGCTTCATAATAATTTATTATACATAAAATTTTATATAAGATGACATAAAGTGAAATGTGTCCTTCAACATAGTGTCTCTAAAGCTCATCAAGCTTCTTGGATACATAATGGTAGATCTCCAACTAGAAATAATAACCATCAAAGCCTATGATAATCAGGAAAGAGAATCATAAGGCACCATTAGTTTATCAATTGTTATTGGGATTTTGACCCATGATACACTTTGCCATGTGCTTGATCTTGAGTTATCATACAATATGCTTCTAGACAGGCCTTGGTTACATGAGATTCATGTAGTCCCATCAACACTGCACCAATATATCAAGTTTTTCCACTCAAAGATGGAAGTGAATATTCTAGGAGATTTACACCCATATGAACACTACAACCATCTTGAGTCTAAATTTTAAAGCTATAATTATTAGTATGGCATGAATCCAAGTTCTAAGTAGGATAAAGGAAAGGCTATACTTATTGATTCTTCACTAGATAATTACATAGATCCTAATACCTTAGATTCCCTTTCCCACATATCTCCTCCTGAAGCTTCTAATCATTTCACTATTTTAGATAATGGACTGGGATACTATGTGACCTATTATACATTTCATATTGTCAATCTTCCTCAGAATTTGAAAACCTTTAGGTGACCTAAAGTCACCCCATATATGCATTGGCAACAAAAGAACAAAGATAAGGGACCTGTCACATTTATACCAGCATTTGGCCTAGAAACTGACCCTCTTGAAGGAGATGAATCATGATTATACAATGACAACCAAGCTGATTATTATAAAAATGCAAAGTATCCTATTCCCAATAGGATCATGGAGCATCACAATTATGAAGGAAGAGGCCTTAGTTTGAATTAGCAAGGAACCATCGAGCCAATTTTCATGACTAAGTATGAAAGACCTTATAGACTTGGATTTAAACTGCATGGGGGTGACCCCACATATCTTATTCAAACTCCATCACCAGTGACTAGTGATGATGATGCTGATAGTGAATTAGAGTTTGATCATTACCTACCTTTGATGACCTAGCTGAAGCCAACTTGTTTGATAAAAATGTCATTTATACCCTTAGCCTGGCCATTCATCACAACCCTTTGCCATTATATTATCCCCAAATGATATATTGGGACTAACAAGAATTCAGTGTGTTGATTGATGAGTTCTAAAATGATGAGGCATTTTGTGACATTTTAGGCCTTAGAGATAATGTTTCGTTGGGAGATCACAAATTAGGATTATCAATCACATTGGATCCTGCAGCCTGTTTTGGAGAGCGAGTGAACACCTTTAACCCAAAAAAAAAGTAAAACATTGAGGTCCCAAAGTGAAAACATCTTTGAAGAAATTTTTGACTAGGGAAAAATTAAAGATAAAAGTCAATCTAATTATGAAAATCTATTTCAGGCACCATTAGATGGGGGTGTTCATTTTTATTTAAATTTAGACCAGGAGACCACCAACAATGAACTTGCTTGTGGATTTGAGTTCATATTTGAGCAAAAAAAATAATTTGAACAAATTCTTTAAGAATTTTTGACTATTTTTGTCACATGGCCAAATCTCCTATTAGGGGACTCAGATTCATCATGCCTAGGAGAAGTTGAAGAGCAAGTCCTAACGGAGGACCCTAACATAATTCAATAGTTCAAGTCATTACCTACTATCCTAGAAGATGATTTGAACCTTATAGTCAAAGGTAAAATAGAGGTAAATATCAAGACTCCATCAGACCTAAAATGTATAAAATTAGGCACGTCCCTCATTGAAGAGGAACATGACATCTTTACAGCTCTGTTGAGAGAATTTGTAGATATTTTTGCATGGGCCTATTCTGACATGCCAACTTTAGACCTTGCTTTGGTTTGGCATTACCTTATGGTTAATCTTGATGCCAAATTGGTAAAACAAAAGTTACGTAAGATGCATCCTCGCATTGTTGTGTTGGTAAAGAAAGAGTTGGAAAACATTTTAGAAGCAAGATGTATCTGATCCATTACATACTCAGAATGGATCTCCAATGTGGTACTTGTTCATAAAAACCCTGAAGGGATCAAAATTTGTAGTAATTTTTGAGACATCAATAAAGCTTGTCCTAAAGATTATTTTCCCTTTCCTAATATCAACATGATCATCGACTCCATGATAGGTTATGAAATGTTTTCACTCATAGATGGCTTTTCAAGATACAACTAGATCAGAATAACACCAGAAGACCAACATAAAACAACATTCACCACTCCATGGGGAACATTTTGTTATTAGGTAATGTCCTTTGGACTTAAGAATGTTGAAGCTATATATCAAAGGGCCATGACTATGATGCATGATATTGTTGAAGACTATGTCGATAACATATTAAGAAAATCCAAAACTAGGGCCGACCATCTAATAGTGCTACGTAAGATATTTAAAATATTATGAGAGTACAAAGTCAGACTCAATCTAAAAAAATATGTGTTTGGCGTAACTTCAGGGAAATTAATTAGCTTCATCATGTCTCATAGAGGTATTGAATTTGATCTAACTAAATTCCATGTTATAATCAAGATACTACCACCAACCACTTTAAAATAGCTCTATATTTTGCAGGTAAGATCTAGTCAATCCAGCACTTCATCTCTTAGTTAGCAAACAAGTGTCATCCATTTACATATCTTCAGAAGAAAGGAGTTGCATTTCACTAGGATGATCACTTCTAAATAACTTTTCAACAATTCAAGGATTATCTTGTTAATCTATCTATTTTATTACCTCCTATGCTATAAAATCCATTCTTGTTATACCTATCAGTTACTGACCATGATCTGGAGGCACTCTTGGCTCAACATGATGACAATGGAAAGGATCATGTTGTATATTACCTAAGTCATACCTTGGTTATATATGAACATAACTATGCACCTATATAAAAATCTTGTCTGGCCATGGTTTATTACATGTTGAATAATAATACCATGGTCATATCAAAATTAGATCCACTCAAGTATCTACTATTTAAAATAGTTTTGTAAGGTAAAATGGCTAAATGGATCATGTTTTTCAGTGAGTTTGACATAGAGTATGTCAATCAAAATATAATCAAGGGACAAGTTCTTACAAATCAACTTGTTAAAGCCCCTCTTATAGACACACATCCACTCACGTTTCAATTTTTTGATGAATCCATAATGACCATCATTGACGCACCCCTTAAGGAGCAGCCCTAGAAGCTATATTTTGATAGTTCATTTACTGCACATAGATCGGGGGTAGGCCTATTGTCTATTACACCACAGAGGGATCTAATTCCTAAATCATTCATAATCAACTTTATTTATATAAACAACATGGTTGAGTATGAAGCACTTGTTGTACGACTTTGACAAGTAGAGCATTAGAATATATCTTATCTTCAAGTTTATGGTGATTCTCAATTAATCATCAATCAGATTATAGATTGTTTTCAGACCAAAGATGACAAGTTGGTTCCATATAAATCCATGGTCAAAATTCTTAAGCAAAAAATTTCCAACATTAAGTTTGAGCACATACCAAGGGCTAGTAATAGAACTATAGGTGCCATGGATACTATTGGATCTTTGATTCGACAAATAGATAAAGCTAGAGAGTATCAGTTCCTCATTGAGAATTTGTCAACACCGGCTCATGAACCTTCAACCATTGCAATGATTTATGATATTGTTGGTCCTAATTCTATCTAGTACTCAGACCTCTATAACTACCTTCATGACCAAGTTCTACCACCTAACCTATCTTAAAAACAAACCAAAGCCTTCATTCATCATTCCACTCATTATACTCTACTTGGATCCACCCTTTACCATCATAGTTTGATGGAACTTTGCTTCATTTTTTAAATTTAGTAGAGTCTACACTAGCATTAAGAGAAGTTCATGAAGGAGTATGTGGAGCTCATTCTAGCAGGGTAATCCTATCGAAAAGGCTCTTGCATACTAGTTATTATTAGCCCACAATGGATGCAGATGCCGTTGCAGATGTAAAAAAGTGTGATAAATATCAATGGCATGCTAATTTGATACATGCCCCAGCAAAAACTCAAAAATCAATGTTGAAACCATGGCCATTTTCTACATGGGGACTTAACCTCATTGGAAAGATTAATCCCACTTCATCGGATGACCATAAACATATCCTTACTGCCACCAAATATTTCACTAAGTGGGTTGAAGCTATACCCCTCACTTACGTGACTGGAAAGCGAATTTCTAAATTTATTTTCAACCATCTCATTTGCTGCTATGATATCCCCTCTGACATTATATGTAATAATGGAGGATCATTCAAGAATAAGGATGTAGACCAGCTATGTACTAAATATAACATCACACAACATTTTTTTACAGCATATTACCCTCAAGGTAATGGCCAAGCTAAGGCATCCAACAAAACCATTGTCAATATTCTAAAAAATATTATCAGTGATACTAGTCGTGATTAACACTTACAGATATTCCTTTCCCTTTGGGCATACCATACCAATCATCATACTCCCATAGGAGCCACTCCATCCTCACTTGTTTATGGTATTAAAGCCATCCTTCCCATTGAGGTCGAGTTACCTTCACTACACATATCTTTCAAGCATGTCCTAGATGATCATGACTATCGAGTAGCCCACCTACAAGAGCTAGACCTACTTGATGAGAAATGTATAGTCACACTCAACAATCTTCAAGCATATCATAATTCACTCAAAGGTCACTATAATCGACATGTTAAGTATCAAACATTTGAACTTGGTGATCTTGTTCTTAAAGAAAACCAAAAGAATACCATGGCTGAGAAGAAGCATAAAAGGAAATTCAAACCAAACTAGATAGGGCCTTTCATCATTACTATTGATTGTGGATCAGGAACATACATGCTTGCCACACTAGATGAAGATGAACTTCTAAAACTGATGAATATTATTCATCTCAAGCGGTACTATGCTTGAATGCCAAGGTGTATTATCTGTAAGGACCATTTCAGTTATGCCATTTTATCACTATTATTCTTTCTATAAATATCATCCTTATCCATCTTCTTAGCCATATCCACTTTTCACTTTTGATCTATCAGCCCAGTGTGTTTTAAAGCCTAGCCCGTTTGATCTTGGTTTTTGCCATTCATTACATATTTTCAGCATCAAGGTATCTGATCAGTTTCATTAGTTGGTTTAAGTACTTCAGAAAGGGATCATATTTTAGAACAGTGTGATAAAATTTTTGGTAATTACATCATTTGTTTGTTATTCCTTTTTTTACCACTAGTCTTGCTACTAATTATAATCTCCTTTAGACAAATTAGTACCATTGATCTATGACATTGTGTCCTAGTTATAACTACTTATGGGCAAACTAGGAGTAATATTAAGCCTTGATGTACCAACTTGCCACTTCTTATGTCATACTATGCCTTTTTACCAACTGTGCATATTTTGTTTGAATTGACTACTACACTAGTCAAATTCCTCCATTGTAAGGGCAGAACTACAGTGACTTGAGGTCCTACTCTGGGACTATGTAGGTAGTGCTTGATACTTGTTGAGGTTAGCTCAATCACCCTAAGCCATGCTTTCACCATTTTATGAGCAACCTAAGCCATGCTCTCACCATTTTAAGAGAAACCTAAGCCACACTCTCATCATTTTGTGAGCAATCTTAGTTTAAACACTCTCACCGTTTTACGAGCTTGAATCATTTAGTGTCTCATCATTCTTTATTGAGTTGAGACACTCCAAAACAATTAAAAAAATATTTCAAAATTTGTTAAAAAAGAACAAAAACATTGACCACCTCTTTTCCTTAAAGATGTTAGGAACCCTTACTAAGTTACAAGCAAATCACTTGTCATTTAGTTTCCCCATTTTTTTTGGCCTTTTCTCTCACACACTTGCCATTTTTCAAGACCATTCCTCTTCTTCTATCACATCCATTATGTTTGTTTTCGTTAGTTATCACATTCTTCCCATTCCCTGGGAGAACTATATTTGGCCTAAAAAATTTTATTGGATATTACATCTATGGAACTATGTAGGCAGCGTCCACTTGCCTAATGCATATGGAGATAGCTCATCCACCCCCTTCCTTTTCTTTTATTTTTTATATTTTATTCGGTAAAGGTTGTCACATATTTTCTCATATGGTTTCTTTTGAGTATTTCTTTATTTATTTTTTTGTTATTTTGGCTGTATCTATTTATTTATTTTCAACACTATTGCCTTGATTCAGTTTATGTGTGTTCATTAGGTGATTCCTTGCCCACACTTATACTTGAATCTATCAATATTCATATGTTTATATTTTCATCATAGTTTATATCATTGGTGCATTGTTTTCTATTGAGTATTGGATTACGAGAGTCAGTCCTTATGCATATTTTGGTCAAGTCCTCATGATGTTATACCATGATGCCTAATGACACGTGCTACAACAAACCTCCACTTCAAAAAGTCTATTTAATAATGGCGGCATCTCTTCGGCATTGACATCCCGATTCACTCCCAATCATATCCCAAATAGAGTAATTAACCATGAAAGAATTTTAACCTTTATTAGTTCAAACAAGCATTTCCCTATTAGTAGGTTGTTCCAATTTCTCATTACTCTCTGTGTTAAGTTATCATCATCCTTAGCCAAGTTTGTCATGTTTTTCATAATTAGGGTCTAATGATTATAACCACCTATGGGTAAATCATTGCACACTATCTTACCTGCATTTTTTAATGATTATAACCAACTTTGGGCAAATCATTATGTTGTCAACATTTTACTTTTTCTACCCATATAGGGGCATGTTATTTTATTATTTCTTTTCCCTAACTAGGGCATCTCCATCTTCTCAATGATTATAACCACCTTTGGGTAAATCATTGTGTTATCATACCATGTTGCCACTATCGGGGTACAATGCTTATAACCACCTTTGGAAAAACCATTGTACACCATCCCACTTACATTATCAATGATTTTGACTATTTTTTCAATATCATTATGTTTTCACTCCATCATCTTTCCATTCTTTAGTGTTCTCATTTCACTTCTTTCTTTTCGAGGAACCGTTTGCAGACCTACTTGTGCCAATCGTTCCCTCGAGGAGGCATCATATAATTAGTTTATCATCATTGCAATTGTAGGCATACAAAACCTTTTCATTTTTTGAGAATATGTTACTGTGTTTATAGTTTACAATGCCTTCCCAAATAGGGGCAAACTATAGACACCTAAATCTAGCCACCAATAACCTTTAATCAAGCTTTTGACTAATTTTTACCTAAAATGCACAATTTGACCTAAAAATAGTAAAACATGCTAAATGATGTGAAATTGACATATTCAAGTGCTGATTTTGGCTAGGGTATATTTAAATTGGGTAATGTAATATATGGTCTAGCTAACTTTGATTAGATCATTGTGACTCAAAATGCCAATTTTGCACCTCGGTGCTTTAGATTGTTTTTTCTTATCAAATCTCTTGCACAAGATGCATGCCTTTATTATTTGCTATTGGTAACATCTTAAATGGTAATACAGATCCAATGCATTTGACATTGCTTTTCAATTCTAATTCAGTTGAATTTTGGATCAATAACAAGGTATTTTGATCAATTTGAGTAATTTATGCGCAAAGTGCTTAATCATGCTTAAGAGCTTGTTAAACCAAGTTAAGGCCTAATTAATAATTCCATGGAAACTTGTTGAAAACTTATTTTTAGATAGATATTGAATATTTACATCATCAAGTGACCTCATTTCTTAGAAAGACATCCTTAGGCCATAAATGCCACACATATCAAGATTCATGTCCTCCATGCCTCATCAGTGCCTTCCATGATTCCCTCTATGCCTCTTAATTACCCCTACTTCCAATGTCATGATGAGGATAATTATAAACTTAATTCTAAAATTGAATTAATCCTCAACCACACATTTCAATCTCAAGATGGACAGTTCAGGTTGATTCTAGACATTCTCAAAAATTTATAAATAGAGAGGCCATGAACATCATTTTCAAGCTCTTTTGGTGCAAAGTTATAATGCACAAATATATTCAAGAAGCCATTGTAATTAGTGTTACCATGCCAAATTAATTTCAAGCCAAGCCAAGCCATAAGCCAAATATGCCAAGGAGAGATGGAGATAGCCAAGCTTCCATTGCCAAGGACTTCATGAGCACAAGTTGAGCAAGCCACTATAACAAGCATTTTAGAGCATCCAAAGAAGGTTAAAAAAAGTTTTTTTTGCATTTTAGTTGTGTGTTTTATTCATGTTTGTTAACTAAGCTCTCCTTAGTGTCTAGGCCTAGAGATGTTATGATAGTGTGTTTCATTCATTTTTTTTTCATTTTGAAACTAACACCATACTAACCATCCTCTCTTGAGTCAAATTCCTAGATCACACATGTCACTTTTCCATTATAAATGATTACTTAAAACTTTTTTTTGACACATGGGGTGTGACATCACCTTTTGGAATCTTCACATTTCCAAAGAGGCTGTATAACTCATTTGATGCTCTATATTGACCTCCAAAATGATTCTTGGGACAAAAGATTATGACCAAGGCAAGATACACATAAAATCACACCAAATGAGCTATGACATACTTAATGACTTTATACTAGACCCCTAAAAACATATAAAGATCAAGTTTTTACCTTAGGAGGCCCAATTTGACATGCAAGGTCAAATTTGGTCAATAGTATAGATGAATTGTTCATTAAATCCTCAACAACAATCTTATTGTGCATATTGTAGGGTTTCAGATCAACATGACACATAAGATTTTCTAGTCTTGGAGAAATAGTGAATGGATAAGGCAATAAAGAATGTGAATATGATTAATGCACAACCTTGGGAAGAGGTCTTTGTACAAGCAATCATATGATGAGAAAATGCACTACAAGGATTACCACCTATAGAGAGGCCATAGGATCAAGGAATAAGAAAAGCTTAGTAAGATAAGTATCTAGAACTAGTCACTGAAAAGGATTAATGCAAGAAGCTACATAGATTTTGAAAATAATCCAATAGTAGGAGACTACCAAAGATGATGTTTTAGATATAAATATGAAAATGTAGGGATAGATAGTGCACATTATGTGACAAGATGGTTTTGTCACCACCTTGACATATTTGATGAAATTACTCAACATGCTATGTAATGAAGACATTTCACAATGTCACAAACTTGCTTCATAATCTGTTATAATGTGCCTAGAAAGGTCAATAACAAACTAATAGAATGATATGGTATGTAAATACTAAGAAAACTTGGGATATTAACTCTAGGATAGATATTGAGTTAGCAGGGTATGAAATACCCAATACAACATTTGATTTTATTAACACATTTAACATGATCTTGAGATCAATGTGGGTACATATTGGGTGTCATGTACTGATCTATAGTCATGTCACTCTCAGCCTTACAGACTATGGATAATTTAAACCTATTGGACATTTAGAAGTCAAAGAAATCAAAGTTGTAAAGTCAATTATGCATGGTGACTTTGAAGTCATTGACATGAAAACAAATGAAATGTACTACCTTAGATTGATTAGAAAGAAGTGGGTCTATGATGGTTCTATGACCATCAATATAGTAATTAACCTATTAAAATCTCATAAGGGAGATAAGATCATAGTAATTTCATTAAATATATGTGGTCAAAAGTTATAATGCATCCCTAAAGAGTTGGATTCACCCTATGTTTATGGTGAAAGTTGCTAGATGAAAGTGAACAAAGAAGATAAATAGCCAACTCTCTGAGCTCCTACATACAGATTCCTCTATGACAGTACCAATACACAAATGCAATATCTACACAAGGATCAACTATTATGCAAACCTGTCCTAAATAATTTAGAAATCGTGCAATTAGAACCAGAAGAGCTATGATCTATGTCTGTATGATCACCAACTCAGTCTAACATAGACTTTGTATACTAGATAGGTCACACAAACAAAGATTACATAAAACCAACTCTATAAGGCATCCTTCCTTGGGAAATATATTCTCTCATAAATGGATATGCTGATATGCACATGCTAAATTGGGTTAATGGAGATCACAAAATACATCTTCTATGAGTGGTCTCTGGGAAGGAGTGCCAAATACCTTAATATTTTGCCATTAAGCTTGTTGACCAGTTTATCCTTCAATTCCAACTAAATGTATTAGATACTAACCAAAGGTGAGTGTTGTCAATTAAACACTAAATGGGATTACTGTGAACTAGTGGTTAGTTCACCATGATGAGCAGTTGAGTTGGGATGAAGCATGCAAAATAATTTTAGCTAGATTCTAGTTGTCATAGGTCATCAGAAGAGATTGGCCAATGTTCAAAGAAGGAGATTGTCCAAAACTTCATATCTATCGATGCATTAAAGTTTGGATTTTAGAAGATGTGGCTCTGAAGTGCTAGTTACATGTTTTCAAATATACACTAGATGTTCTTCCAACCACCTAATATATACATCAGGAGCATAGGAAAGAGATAAAGCATTGGGCGCAAGTTCAAAGTTACTCTATTCAAACATTCATTTTTGAAGATGATAACCCCTTGATGCATAAGGCATTATAAAAGTTAAATAATTTTTTATGACATAGGCAGGCTGAGGACTTAGATGGTATAGCTAAGTCATCTTCATAATAAAGTGCAACATGTGGCTTGAATGAGGCCTTATGAATGATAAAGCAGAAAAAGGTAAGGACCCAATCCTCATTCATCCTTGCCATATGATACAAGATCAGTATGATGAGACATCTAATTTAGGTAGTGAGGATGGCATGGATTTAACTAATCTATTTCAATTTGAATGAGAGATTGAACCACTCCCAAATCTAGTCATAGAGTAGGCAGAAGAAGAAAGACTGTGACATATCAATATTTTAGAGAGACAAGCCCAATATATACTGTGTGACTCTATCCTAGAGGGAGAATGAAACATCTATCAAGAACCTTTGAAGGATCATGTGGGGAACATTTGAATAGAGTCCAATCCCAAGCTAGCACATATTGGAGATTATTGGTCTTATGAAGACATAGTGGAAGTTATGCAGCTCTTAAGGAATTACCAAGATGTATTCCCTAAAAAATTCCTCAAAATTAAGGGTGTGGATCCCTCATTAAGGGAGATGCACATTAAATTTAAGGAGTGTTAGGAATGGTAAAAACATTCCATGAGGCCAAGATATATAGAATTCATAACAAGAACATCACAAGTAGCTACAGATAAATGGAATGTAACACAAAACAAATCAAATGATTATTCAAAATATGAGAATAATAAGATGCTAGTACAAAGGTAAGCACTTGCTTATATAGGCAAGGCAAATACTAATCTAACTAATCTAACCAATGTGGGATAAATAAAAACCCACTATAAGATGAAATATCTATCTAAGACACTATCAAACATGAGAAATACACATAAATTACATACTCTAATACCCCCCTCAAGTGAAGCTAAGGGCTAACAAAATCCAAAAAAGGAATAGTGGCATATCTAAATAATGAGTCCCAATAACTAGGCTTGATAAGGTACTCATGTACAATATGTATCTATGAAATGAATAAATAATATGTTCTCATGAACACCCCCCAAGGACAACTTCCCGAGCATGGCATGCAACTCAAAAAAACAAGGTGATGTAAAAGGCTTTGTGAAGATGTCTTCAACCTGCTAGTAAGTTAGAATGTACTCCAAACTAAGAATTCCATCCTAAATGTGTTAAAAAATGAAGTGAATATGTACCTCAATGTGTTTGTTCCATTAATGTTCAATTGAGTTGTGATATATATGAATTTCACTCTAGTTGTCACACCAAAGTACAGTGGGTGAATCTTATGTAAAGCCAAACTCTGTCAACAAATAACAAAGCAAAAAACTTTCCAAATCACTATAACTTCTACCTTGTACTTAGCGTCTATAGATGATATTGCAATAGACTGTTGCTTCTTACACAACCAAGCAATAGGTGAAGAACTAAGACAAGATGTAGCCAGACGTGGAATTCCTGCCATCAAAAGAACCTACCCAATCTAAATCATTATATCTAATCTTCTAATTAAAACACCTGGTGTAGTGTAATCTAAAATTAGTAGTGCCTCACAAATATCTCAAAATCCTCTTGACAACCTACCAATGATTGTCATGAGGGTCATTTAAAAACATAGATACAAGCTCAACTACAAATGAAATGTTAGGTTGAGTATGGGTCAAATACATAAGACTCCCTACCATCTATCTATATAATGTAGGAATATAAAGTGGAGTAATACAACAGGTAGTGAGAGTCACTCCAGCCTAAAAAAGAGAAGGACTTGGCTTGCAATCAACCATGCCAAAATATTGAAGTAGATCAAGTGTGTACTTTTGTTGAATCAAATAAATCCTTATATCTGAATGTGAAAACTATAAACCAAGGAAGAAGTGCAAAAGAACAAGATCTGTCATGTCAAACCATGTTTAAAGTGCCTATTGAATAGTCTAAATTTGAGATGAGGAACGACCTATGAGAAGCATATTGTCAACATATAAGCCCAGAATAACAAGGTCCTCCCCAATACACTGAATATACACTATGGGATCAAAGTGGTAGCAAACAAAGCCAATAAAGAGAAGAAAATAATCCATCTTCTTATACCAAACCCAAGGGGGCTATTTGAGACTATAAAGAGACTTCTTAATTCAAAAAACAAGAGAATAATCATGAAAAAACCTATCAAGTTGCTCCATATAGATTTCCTCATGCAAGAAATCACTTTTAACGTCCATCTAATATATTGGCCAACTTTGTGATGTAGCAAGAGAAAGTTTAAGGAAAACACAATCCATCTTGGAAATGGGTTCAAAAGTCTCAGAATAGTCAATACCTTTGACTTGCAAGAATCTCTTTGCATTAATATGTGCCTTATACTTATCAATGGACCCATCAATGGCATACTTGGTGCGATAAATCCATTTGCACCTGACCAAAATTTCTTCCCTTAGGAAGAGTAACCAAATCCCAAGTGTGATTATTCATCATTAAAGAATACTCATTTGTCATCGCATCATCCCACTCTTGTATCCCATAGGCTTGTGAAAAATATTATGGATCCCCAAAGAATTCCTAACACAAAAGTCTAGTACCTATCGAATGTGCATGATGACGTTGAGTAGGTGGAAGATCCTAAATGAATGGTGATACCTCATCAATTGTAGTATGATCTCACCTAGGTATAGTAGAAACATTAGTGTGAACAAGATCCTCATCCTCTATGACCTCTTTAATAATCTCCCAAATTGGCTCTTAAAAGAATGAATCGTCAAGAGGTGTATCATGGAAAGAAGGCATGGAAGAAGATGAAAAATCATGTAATGTGAAATGCTCATCAAACGATACATGAGTTTAGAAATGAACATCATGAGTATCAGGTTCTAAAAGATGATAAGATCTCATATCCTCGCAATACCCTATAAAAACTAAAGGTTTGCTCTTCTTATCTAATGATTTTCTTTTCTTATTTGGTACAAATGTCCAAACAAAGATCCCAAAGACTTATAAAAATGAGACATCAAGATTAGATCCAGACCAAGCCTCCTCTGGAGTCATATTATGGTGTGTGGTTTTAAATGTAGTTTTCACAATACACTGCCTCTACCCAATAGATAGGAGGTAATTATTATGAATTCATCATGCAGTTAGTAATCTACTTCAAAGTTAGTTTTTTCATCTCTTATAAGACATTCTACTGTGGAATATGTGCAATAGAATGTCAGTGGAAAATACCATGGGATACAAAAAAATTAGTAAACTCTCGACTGAAGTACCCCTCCCATTATTTGTATGAAGCTTCTTAATGTAACTCAATAACTATTTATCGACTAAAGCCTTAGATATTTTGAAGTGAGAAAAGACATCACTCTTGTACTTGAGGAAATATACTCAAGTATGTCTTGAGAAATTGTCAATGAAGGTAAGTGCATACTTAGCTCCATTGAATGGAATAGGAAAGACCATCACATCACTATGCACAAGCTCAAGTGGTGAGGAAGTTCTCATGGACATGCCCTTAGGAAACAGATCCTGGTGTTGTTTCCCTAACACATAATCAGGGCAAAATCCGTCAAGACATGAAACTTTAGGAAGACCCTCTACCATATTATGAGTGCTCAACTCCTTCAAATATCTATAGTTGAGGTATCCAAATATCTCATGCCAAAGCTAACTCTCATAATCTATATGAGAAACTAGACACATCCCTAAAGGAGGAGTATTATCAAAGCCCTCAAAATAACAAAGTTGATAACTATGATCAACAACACCTTGTGCAATGAGTGTTTGTGGGTCTAACAAAGCTTGAAATTTAGCACTCTATGTGTGAAAGTCATTGTCTTAACCTGACTAGAATGACAAATCTGATAGACTAAAACTAGATTGGTGGTGATGTTTGGAACATATAATGCATCACTGATGTGACCACCATCTAGTTGTATGTCACCCTTCCCCTTAACAAAAATAAAAGAAGAATCTCCAACCTCAATGTTGGAAGTGGAACTCAAGCCAATAGATATAAAGGACTCCTTGGAAGAAGTCATATGGTGTGAAGCACTAAAATCTAGAACCCAACTGTTTGAAATAGGTAACTATGATCTCTCGATAACATTAAGTGATTTTCTATGCTCATGAGATGGAGGAGTGGAGATAGAAATCTTGTGTTTCCTAACGACATCCTTTAAGGCTTGCATTCTCTTTAAACACATAGACTCTTCATGACCAGACCCTCCATAATAAGAACAAGATAGGATATACTTATTTTTGGATGTGGAAGATGGTTTGGGTTTAGACGTAGTAGTGTTGGTGGTCTTAGGTGCATTTTCAGGTGGAGTGTTTTTATTTTTACCTTTAGGTTTTACCTTAGACTTAGGATGTGAGTCTGTTAATGCTTTTTGAGAGGTGAAAGACTCAAGGTGAGATAATTTGGATTCCTCCCTAGTGAGTCTCACAAAACAACTCTAAATTTGGCATTTTGAATGTGGTGCATAAGGCATCTATACTAGAGAAACAGGAAGATGCAAATATTTGGAATGGGCCACTCAACTTAGACAAAATAAAGTATACACACTCTTCATCCTTATTATCTCATCCACTCCCCTTCAACTATGTCAACAAATTCTTGAATTTAGTGACATAGTCTACAATAAAAGCAAAGTCATTTGGATTAAGTGAAGTAAGTTCCACTTCAAACTACATCACTTTCAAGTCGTCTACCTTCCCAAACAACCCTTTTAACTTACTCCATATTTTAAATAGAGAATCACACCCATTAAAATAAAATAACAGACTATCACTCACATAACTCCCAATCAAGCCCATACATTCTTCAAAATTAAATTGATGTTAAATTTTTTCAAATTCTCTTGTAAACTGTGGTTGTGTTTCATTCATTAGGGACCATAATCTTTTGTGCTTAATGATTGTCTCTATTCTAGGTCTCCATGTGTTGTAATAGTGTGTAGTCAAAGGCTCACAATGATCAATGCTAGATGTAGTGCCATGCTAACAAATCACCAAGATTAGAAAAAATGTAAACATTGTAAAAAAAATAGCACTAAGACAACCCCCCAAAAAATTGTATTATAAGACACCCCCCCAATTTTGTCACTTTATAAAATAGTGAATTTTTACAATTTTATGACACCAATGGATAGATAATAGAAAAACACATACTTTTGAAAAAAATTGAACTCAAATTTGAGTTACGGTTAAAAAGTTATAAGCATTTTGATTTCTAGTAAAAATGGGTCAAAATAATTTAAAAACATTGCAAACTAGATTTAGTGACCAAATGAAAAAAAATAGGTATGCAACCACTTGTTAGAACTAGAATTTTGTCACAGACTTAAAAAACCAACAGAAGTGAAAAATAACCAACTGAGTGACCCCTATAAGTGTGTAAGTGAGTTGGACTTCCTCTTAAGGCAAAAATATAGCTTAATAAGGTAAGTAAATGAATTTTTAGTTGTGTATAGAGGAGGAAAAAAAGGTTTTACTATTGTGTTTTGGCTCAAATCCCTGCAGGGAGATACAAACATAGATCTTCTCAAAAACAAAGTCCAAGGATTGATCTTAAAGCAGCAAATGTAGAAAATGATGCCAAGATCAGGATTTTAATGCCAAGGTCAGGTGGTTTGCCAAGATCAGATCTAGATGTTTCTCAAGATTTTAAAAAAACTCAAAAGTACCAAGTTTGGATATCTCTTTCCCATGAAGCAGATAGAGAAATATTTAATGCCACTTCTATAAAATACAATGCCTAGTAGTAGATCTGGTCAATGCCTTTACAGGGATGCCTCCTGTCTCCTCAATTCATGTTTGTTCTTTATCTTAGATCTCCCAACTTTAATGCCAAAACAATAACATTTATAGTAGGTGAGAGGGAAAAACTAGATTTATGATGCCAATGGATAGAATTATCAATGTTACACTTTTTTATCATAAGCAGATCAGATCTTTGAGATAAAATCTCCAATGACAACAGATCCTTGACTTCTCTCCCATGCAGTAGAAAACAAGATGCTAATATAGTTTGCTCTCTCTCTCCTTGTCAATGTAGGTCTACACAACATTTTAGAAGATTGCCAACACTTCATAAAAAACCATATCTAGAAAAAAAACATAGCATTACAGACAGAATTCAATGCTATGCAAAAAAAAGATGCCAAGGTTAGAATTTTTGCAATTAACTAGATCTCAACACCTAGTAAATCACCTCCTCTCAATAGCAAATATGAGGATATCTTACAAATTCAACACCGTGTGAATAAGAAAGATGCCCATCCAAGTAGAAATAAATACAACATCAAAAAAATGATGCCAAAGTGCACATTCCAACATAGAAATAAATGAAGAGAAAAGAGATGCCAAGCTAAGCAAAGATGCCTCTCTTTTTCTCCAATGTCACATGTAGAAGCTTGATCTCTAAAATGCCATAGTTGTAGGTAAATATTGCAAATCTAAAGAAGAAAACAACAAAAAAACCTTACAAGAGATTGTAAATAACATCAAAATTAATTTAATTTTTTAGATCCAAAATAATTTGTTGAGATCTTAAAACAAAAGAAAGGTGCTAAGCTTTGATTTGAAGTAATCAAAGGGACAAATCCAATGCTTAACCTCTCTCAAATCTGATACACAAGCTAATAGATGGTTACAACTTCTTTAGGGCTCTGGTACCATGTTAGGAATGGTAAAAAAAATTAATGAGACCAAGATCTGGAGAGTTCACAATAAGAACATCATAAGTAACTATAGAAAAATGGAATATAACACAAAGAAAACCAAATAATTATTCAGAATATGAGAATAATGAGATGCTAGTACAAAGGTAAGTACTTATTTATATAGGCAAGGTGAAATACTAATCTAACTAATGTGGTATAAATCAAAACTCATTACAAGATGAAATAACTAGATAAGACACTAGAAAACATGAGAAATACACATGAAATACATACTCTAATAAGGAGTGTGCACATCCAATTAAAAAAGATCCTATCAATTAATCCAAACATGAAGCTTAACATGAAAGCTGAATTAGATCGCATATTAGAAGCTGGTATTATCTTTCCTTTAGAGAAGGCTAATTGGGTTAGTCCCATGGTCATGCAACCTAAGAAGACTAGTGAGATTCAAATCTGTGGATACTACCATATTTTAAATGAGGCCTATGTCAATGATTCATTTCTTATTCCATTCATAGATGAAATTTTAGAAGCAGTCACAAGAAACAAAGTGTATTCCTTCATAGACAACTTAAGTGGATATCATTAGATCCTAATTATAGAAGAGGATAGGGTCAAAAATACTTTCACAATTGAATGGGGATCATTTGCATATATGGTAATGTCATTTGTTTTGAATAACACACATGTTATTTTCTCTAGAGCTGTAGGGACAACTGGATGATATTTTCTCTATTTATAAATCATTTGTTTAAACTCAAACTTATGTTGGAAAGATGTAGGGCACTATGAATTGCACTCAATTTTAATAAATGTTTATTTTTCACTCTATTTGGGGTCTTGCTAGGACATGTAGTTTGTAGTAAATGTATCTTAATAGATCAAGCTAAGATCACGGTGATTGTGGGAATGCCTCCACCTATAAGCTCAATAGAGGTGTGATATTTTCTAGGACATACATGATACTACCAAAAGTTTATTAAGGGGTATGAAACTATATTGGACCCTTTAGAGAAATTGATGTGCAAAGGAACATAGTTTGTATGGATATAGGAATGTCAAGTAGCATTCATTGACTTGAAGAAGAGACTAATGATTATATCAGATTTGATCTTCCCAAGTTGGAGTAAACCATTTCATGTACATGTAAATGCATCAAGAATCGTAGTGGGAGTAGTATTAACAAAATTAGAAGAGGGTGGGTTGGATCACCCTATCCATTTCGTAAGTAGGAAATTGTCTATTGTAGATACAAATTATAGAATTGAATGAGAGGCCTTAGTAATGGTATTCATATTTAAAAAAAATTGGCACTACCTTTTGGCCATGCCATTCAAGCTATTCACTGATCACTACGCACAGTGATACATGGCTAATAATCCCCTATTGGGAGGACACATTTCACAATGATTAATGCTATTTTAATAATTCCAATTCTATATCAATGTTAAGCTAGGCTAGGAGAATGTCAGTCCAGATCATTTTAGCAGGCTAAAGAATAGTGAGGAACCAGAGGAGATCCTAGATGAATATCTTGACATACATATATTTTAGGTGTTTGTAATCCTAGAGAAATTGCAAGATATCTCAAACTTCTTAGAACATGGAATATTTATAGAATATTATGTGTAAAAGGATAAGAAGAAACTCATTATTAGAGCCTTGCCATATACTATTATCAATGTATTTATTTATCATATGGGTAAATACGAAGTGTTGTGCAGATTTGTGTTAGAACATGAAAGGCCACAGTTACTAGAAAAGGCACATTAGGGGATCATAGGGGGTCATTTTATAGGATATGCAACTTTAAGGAAGATCTTATAGAATGGCCTTTGATGGCCCTATCTATTTTAATATGCCCACATAATTGTAAAATAGTGTGATATTTTTTAGAGGATGGGAAAAACCAAACCAAAGAGATGAAATATCTTTACAACTGATGCTAATGGAATAACCTTTTGGGTAATGGGGGATTGATTTTGTTGGGCCCATTAGTCTACCCAATAAATGTATCCACGCTAGATATATTATTATAGCAACATACTACTTTACAAAATGGGTAGAAGTTATAATGCCCAGTTGCAGTGTTAAGGATGCAACAAAGTTTTTATATGAAAATATCATTACCAGGTTAGATGTCATAATAAACTGGTAAGTGATAAATTAACCCATTTCTTGAATAGGACTATAAAGATTAGCATAGATGAATTTTTTTATTTCACACCATAAAAGTACATCATATCATCCTTAGGCTAATGGCCAAACTGAGGCTACGAATAAGGTACTAGGTAAGATACTTATTAAAATATACAATGTATAAAGGGATGACTAGGAGGATCACCTTTATGTAGTTTTATAGGAATATCTCACCCATTATAACCATGTGACAAGGTTCAATCCATTTTAGTTAGTGTACAACTTAGAAGCTGTCATGTCCATGGAATTTGTAGTACCTAGTCTATGAATCACAATCATTATGCATATGGGTGATAAGGAATCACTAAAAAATAGGATAGTGGAGTTAAATCACATGGATGAAGATAGATGCAGAGCATCTTGGACATAGGAGGTGCATAAATGTATCCAAAAAGCCTAGTATGATAAGAATCTACACACCAAAGAGTTTTATGTGGATCAACCGATCCTACTTTATGATAGTCAGTTTAGAACCTTTTTAGGCAAGCTCAACATCAAATGGAAAGGACCATACATCATCCATGAGTTATCACAGCCAGGAAAAATAGTCTTATTGGATTTACAAGGCACCATTTTAACTTAAAAGGTGAATGGTAGTAGGCTCAAACCCTACCACTAGTAAGTTGTGTGCACAAACATCGACAGGTGCTAAATCACACCATTTTAGATTAGGATTCTTTTTTCATTTATGTTGTGTGTGTTTGGTTTGTTCTATTTATGTTGTGTGTGTACATCAAAGTGTTTCCAAGTAACCTGGTGTAAGTATAACAATAGACCATATCACATATAATACCATTATTAGAGAGGAATCAAATAAGAAATAAATCATGCCAAAGAAGGACCGAATATGTCAGCAATTAAGTCTGGGAAAGACAAGAGTTGTGAGACGCTAAATAGATAATGGGTAATGACTATTTGTGGTTGATTAAATGAAAAGGTAAGGGGAGAGGTCAACATTAAGGAATAAATAACCAAGTATGGTAAGGCAACACGTCACATCATGTATCCAAATTATCAAAAAGGGAATGTTA
The DNA here is from genome assembly GCA_037957365.1 of Torreya grandis. Classification (NCBI taxonomy): domain Eukaryota; kingdom Viridiplantae; phylum Streptophyta; class Pinopsida; order Cupressales; family Taxaceae; genus Torreya; species Torreya grandis. Next base: position 447,303 of record JARHVA010007506.1, read on the forward strand.
ACTTAGAAAAGGGGATACTAACTCAATAAAATGTAATCTTGCTAATTTAATGACATTAAGCACATGATTAGGGGACAACAAAGCGCATTCAAAGCTAAGGGATGTGAAGATCTATAAATACATGATACCTTGAGCCCTTATGATATCTTGTCAACTAATTCGATTATTGAGCCCTTGTAATTTTTGAGTTCTTGAACATTTTGTAAAATCTAAGTTGTCTAAAATCATCATAGAGATTCAAGATAAGAGCATAGGCAATAGCTATTTATGACCATTCTCAATTAAGAAAACCACTGACCATAACACAACATGAAGACATATGTATTGGAGCAAACCTATGCCAAATAAGGTTTACGAACCTAGATGCATATGATTCTATCAAGATCATAGAAGAATGCATGTTTGTCCAAGGAGTTAAAGGCACACAACTTTTAGTGGTAGCACAAGCACACAGACTCCACAACATAGATGTCAAATGCCTAATTTGATTACCCACGTTCAATCAATCAGGTGACATAATGGAGCTACTACTAGGTAGATTTAATGAAGGAATGATTTATCTTTCCTCTGACATCACCATATTTGTCACTAAATCTTCCGTGGCATAGGCAATAGTAATGGTGGAAAGAGGAAGACATTTGGACCCTTACAACTCTAAATCCCCACCTATTCTGCCAAAAATTTGAGATGCCTATACTAGAGGCAATCAAGAAATCCCACTACACGATATCCAAGATGTACCAGTTCACATTTTCATAAAATACATCACCAAAAGGTTCTAGAAGATGTCTAAGGCCACCAAAGAGGAAACAAAAGGCATCATTGATATTGCCCATCACATGCTCAACATAAATGAAGAATTTTGGCAAGATTTCTTGGTGTCAGAACTCATCAATAACATTGAAAAAGTAATGGCATCTGCAAACTAGACCTTTCAATACCAATTCTTGGTTTTATTACTGGTATTTATGTAGTGGAAGTCTCTAGAGGCTATAGTACATCCAGATGTTGATAATTGGACTGATGTAGAGTTTAATAACCTCATATGGAAGTGAGAGGAGATCACATATTTTGTGCATCAACAACTATCAATGCTTAGTGGGATGAATTGATGGAACTTGTTGTTAGTAACCATTACATACCTCCTCATGTGATGCAATATTTAAGCCAACATGTGGTGGTGACCAAACTCCCTTAAGGAATGGTCATTAAAATTTATGAACTCCCCAAGGCACCTAGTGCACCTTTACCTTTATTTATTAACATGGTCATAGCATAACAAGAGGTTTCCATTCAAAAGAAACTGGTTACATGAAGAGTGACTCCATTATAGATAGTACCATTAGGTATTTTATCCATGACTTCCACAGTACCAATAACTTCAATGCCACAAGACCGTGGGAAGTGCAAGGTCTGAAAAAATCATAGATCTCCTTATCCACCAAGGCACAAGAGAAGGAGACAAAGGACCTAGTTAGACGACCTCATATCCTTGGGATTGTAGCTCAATTCCACTAGCCTGACATCCATATGGAAGAGTAAGAGGTGTACGAAACAATGATGGCTAACATGGTTGGATATTTATATAAGAAGGAAGAAGAGAAGGAATTTTTCTTTTGAAAACCAGTGCACACTATGAAAATATGGAACAAGGTACCACAACATTTATGGGTAGAACTATGCACTTGCTCTGCTTCAATTATTATGGATATAGTTGGCAAAGAGACCGACCTTCAAAAAATTCAAGAGGAAATTTATGCATAAGGAGGATTTGGAAGTTCTTCACAATCGTAACCCTTTGATCCTATACCATAAATTCCTACAAGATCACTTACATGAAAAAAATAGACACTACGACACTACAGGAAAATTATAAAAGAAGAGGAAACATCAAATCCTGTAATTTCTATGCAAAAAGAATAAGTTGTGATAGATTCACCAAACACTCCAACCACACACATAAAATAACAGCCTGAAGAATTGTCACAATGATTGAGAAAAGTACTACTTCCCTCTGGTTAGAAGAAAGATCATGTCAAAGAGACCATCATTTAGATGATCATGATTTCTTCTTACCATCATAGTTTGATGAACACATCACCGACACTGAGGAAGTGGCATTGGATGTAAAAACATAAGAAGAACAATAATCCGCACATGAAGAGGTGGCACAACCCAAAGATGAGTTCAATAGGAATAAAAATGTTGTGTTAAGGTAGAAGCCAAGCTAAAAATGGAAGAGGCATAAAAGAGATAAGACATGAGGTTTCTACACAAAAGGCAAAAGAAGAAGAGACATAAGAATCTCAACACTTATAGTAAACACAAGTGGAAAAATAATAAGTAGAGAAACAAATGGCACAAGCAGAGAAAGAGGAAACTACTAACATGATGAAACAAGAAGAACAAGAAGGGATAACCAAGGATAAGCAGGATGTTGAGGCTAAGGAGGAGACCATCACAAAGTAGGAGATAGAAGCAAACAAAGCTAAGGAAAAGTTACAAAAACAAGAAGAAGATAATGCATTCATTGTAAGGTGAGAACAAGAATGAAAGGAAAAAGAAGTTATTGAGGAATGAAAATCATGACATAGCTTTGAAAGAGAATAAGTATACAAAATAAAAAATAGAAGCTGAGAAAAAGGCTAAGGTTGCATGTGATAAAGAGGATGTTGAGATGAAGTATAAAGAACAAATGGAAGTTGTCAATAAAAGTACATAGAACACGGTGATTTCCCTAACTCAAGTGAAATCCCAAAAAGATCAAGCTATTACAATACACACCCAAGACCTGAAGGTTGTGATAAATCAATAGGATGTAGGAAAGGCTCTAGGCACCCATGAAGAGACTGCACCGATAGGATTTTAGAACATTACACTTTGGGATCTTTTTCTCACAACCAGTCATTGGACTACCTTTTCCTTCCCTTTTTCTCCACTTCAACGAATCCCTATGAGTACCTCAATGACCACATTTTCTTTGGCTCCACCCATAATTGAATCCTCTTTGGATGTTTCACAACTCACTTTAGCTAAACAAGTTGAAGGAACATATGCATTCCAAAAAGATCTTACATAGATAGTTGTCTCTTTGGAGAAGACGGTGGCATAATTAGGGTAGGAGAATGTTGAACTCTGACACCAGATGAGAAACATTACCAATCTCATAGAAGATCTTTTCCCATTGCTCTACACTCAATTTGTCAGCATCAACCTCCTATGTGTTAATCAAAAACTCCCCTTGCTAGTTTCATAGCTCACCAAGGACTAGTAGGCCATCCAAAACCTATCTAATCTCACACTGCAAGGTCAAGGCATCAAAATTAAATTGGGGGTCCTTTATTAACTTCCTGAAGCATACCATCTATATATTAATGTTATACAAGCACAAGCCACACAATTGGCTAAGAAAATGTTGTACTAGAAGCAATAACTAGACATAATTTAGAGCGGTGCACAACTTGATTTCAATACCACTACCACTTCTCGAGGGATATTGTGTTTCACATAAATTTTGCTTTTATTTTATTTAAAAATAAATTTGTAAAACTTGAGAGAAGGGTGAGGTTATTAGAACATGATATATTTTATGTGCATTGATCCAAATGATTGTGGAGACTCCTCTTTGTCTATGGAGGAATGACCTATAGATAAGAAAGCACTAAAGAAATGGTTGATTATTTAGATAGTACGATGGATTACCTAGCATAATATAGATCCAAGAAGCATAAGCTTTCTTGGAAGCTGTCAATCCACACTTTTAAAATAATTAAACTCTAAAAATGAATGATCAATTGCTTAAATAAATAATAGAGGATATTGAAATTAAATACAAGAAGTGCTTGATGAGAGATAGATGAATTTGACTAATTTTAGAAACATGGTTCAGAAGATTGAGTGATCCTATGTGATAAAATAAAAACTCAAAAAATGGAATTGGGTTAGGGTTTAATAGGTCAAATAAACTTATTGTTGAAAATGATAGACATAGAGCGTCGGTGGTTGGGGTCAAACCATTGAAGGTTGGGTAACCATCGATGGTTAGTGACTGTCGAAGGTTAGGTCAAACTGTCGAAAGTTAGGAAACCATTAGTGGCTACTGTGAGATCTAGTTTAGGAAGAAAAGTTTGGTTGGGAAGGTTTTAAGAGGGTTCTAGAAGGTGAGTTTAGGTTGGATGATGGTTATGAGATGGAGGGTAATGTTCAAAAGTGTCTAGTTTAGGTAGAGGGTGCTCAAATGATTGGAAGAGGCTATGGGTGGTCTAGGGGAAGAGAAGAAGTGTCTAGAGTTACAGAGCTCCAACACAAAAAAGTGGGATGAAAAATAAAGTGACACAAGGTATGACATAAAGAAACTAATTATTAAATCCTGATAAAAAATAGATACTTAGCTTTATTGTTACTGGTATGAAGAATGTTGAGGTTGGCTAAGAAAGTTTGTTGTAGATTTTGAAGAAATTTCAACAAAGTGATAGTACCTTGGCTATTGACTGATGAGTTATAGCCACACTTTTGATCTCTATCTTGATCATTGGAAGTAAGAAGAATACCTACACAAGAAGCTCTGATCTCTTGCACCAGAAGTTCCTGATCCCTTTCACCTCCTCCTCCTCTCTTAATATAAAGGAAAGGGAGTGGTGAAACAAAGGGTTCAACAAGGTGTATAACAATTATCTTATTTTTAACCTAACATGCATTGATTGTGAAGATGGCTAAAACAACTATTAATAAAAAAACTAAGCTAGAATTTGAGATGAAGTTAACTCTTGAGCTGATTAAGGGAAAACCATCAATAGTCAAGGTTAACTATCGATGGTTAAGGGTTGGCTTTCGATGGTTAAGATCATAGTAAAAAATGGCTAAATTTAGTCATTTTCACTAATGATTGGTAGGGTAAATTGTTAGGAAATGGTCCCAAGGGGGTCTTGGGGTGGTCTAAGGGTTAGTATAACATTTATAACTGTAGTGTGTAGTTTTCTAGTGTCTACATTTTTCCCTTTTTTATTATGTAGTTTGTATCTTCAAGTTACAAAAAAAAATGGAAGGTTGGTAGGAGGTTAGATGCCCTGAGAATGGGAGGAGGTGTTCCCCCTCAAACCAAGAATTTATGAGGTGAAATAGAGTCAGTGGTGGGTTTGACAAGTGGGTAAGTGGCCAATAAAAATGGGTGAACTAGGTCAGTTAATAGGTTGGGAATTGAAGTATAAACATGTGCATAAAATCTGACTAAGGGTGATAACATAGATCGCACATAGACTAAGCTTCCATAGTTGAGGTAGTTTGTAAATCATGGGTGGTACTATAAGGATAGGTGAAAAATAGACCAAGTGACCACATTTAGGTATGGTAATTATAGTTGCACTCATAAATGCAAGTCTCCTAGGAAAGGTCAATGTGTTCTTAGGTATCCAAGGTAGGATGTGATCCTAGGAAGACATAAATGGTTGGTGCACAAAATTAGTGCAAGTTCAAGTTGTGAAAATATGGTGGAGTCATAGCAGTCAAAATGACAAAGGTAAGGTTGTCATAAAAAGTATGAAAGTTAGGCCAAAATGACCAAATTTAGGTGATTTAGTTGGTTGTTGGGTGGGTGAAGAAGGTGATCTTCAATAGGTGTAGTTAATGTTAATATTTTTATGATGAAGATTTGGTAAAAAGGGTAGTTATTATGCCAAAAATTTAGAGGGGTCAACCATTGACGGTCAGGGTCAACCATCGGTAGTCATATAGTGATCGGTGATGGTTGGATGTCAACCTTAAAAGGGTGATGGTTAAAATTAAAATGAGGCTTTATTCCCTTATTTGTAAATCAACCCACGACACTTCAAATTTGATTATGTGAAAAAAATGATGATGGTTGAGAATTTGTGATTAGCTGAGTGAGAGTTGATTGAGTGAGATTATGTGTTTGACTAGAAGTTGAGTGGTGAATTGGTGGTTTGATTGAGGTGGGCTAGAGCAAAGGAGATCTAGAGAGGATTTAGAGAGGTTGAGGTAGAGCATGGGTCTAAGTGGTGGTAGTTTTGAGGGTGCCACCACAATAATAGTTACAGAATAAGGCAGGTGATGTAATTGAATTTGTTAGTTGTGCTTGAATTTGTTGTTTGCATAGTTGTTGTGGGTGGGTAGGGGTAGGCAATTTAAAATTGAGGGGTCTTTAATAATTGGGTATGGGGTGGGTAGTGGTTATGGGGGAAATAGTGGAGGCGATAAGTAGTTTATGAGTTGGTTAAAATTTTGAAGATTAGTTTATGTTTTGGGTATTTAAGTAAGCCCTAAGGCTTGGTATGTTACCAACTGCCACCACATAGTGACTGTTGATGGCCGTTATCGACCATCGCCAGATGATAGGTGATCATCAATGGTCAATAGGCAATCATCAAGGTGGTCAATGTGTAGACCACTAATGGTTTACCACCAAACCATCAATGGTTGAGGGTGATTGGTGATGGTTCAATAAGGAACTGTTACCTGTTAATACTCAACCGTCAGTGGTTTAGGATAAATTTAAAAATATAGTGGAAGGATGGGTGAAGGGTAAGGTGAATGTAGGTGTAGGGTAAATTAGGTAAGGAGGTTGAGGGTGAATTAGGTGAGGGTATATGTAGATGAGGTGAAGGGTAAAGTTAGATTTAGGGTAGTAGTCATAGGTGGTATTTTGATAGGTAAAGTATACTAAGAAATGTGTCTAACCTTACAAGCAAGAGAGAAGCTACAGGTGTGAGATCAAGTATCGCAATACTTAGATGAGGTTTATCGAGTGATGAAAGACTAGGAGTGGGATCACTTGGCAGTAGTGGGCTTGGGAGGCATTAGATATTATCAGCATGTGCCCAGAGATAAGGATATGTTGGTGGACCTCATTGTGAGATGGGACCCAACCATTAACACATTCTTACTACTAACTGGAGAGATGATAATCCTATCAGAGGACATCCACTAGATCATGAGGCTATCGATATGAGGTGAGTCGATAGAGCACATCAATGGCAAGGAGAAAGATGAGCTCATGGATGTGTTATATGAGGACTTGGTACACGTGAGGTGGCATGCAGGAGGCCTCTATTATGCACCCTTATATAATAGGGACAGGGGAGTGAGATGAGTTTTTATGACGATGATGATGGTCATGACCTATTATGCACTATCAGACTCGAGTAGTGGTAAATTTCCCTCTATATTATTAGGCATTTTAGTAAGGATGAGTATGGACTAGATAGTGTATTCTTGGGCTTTGATGTTACTAGTGTAGATCTACCAGGAGTTTTGGGGCTATAGGTCACACAAGAGGTATGGCATCAGTGTCGGGTTTGTTTTTCACTACTAGGCATATGAGCACATCAGGGTGCTTCAACCAAGTGAGTTACCATGGCATGGATGGGTATAGATGGAATATAGAGTTGGCTTTATGTGTTAGAGGTATGATTATGCTCTCACACCACTAAGTGGAGGAGCACGAGACTTGGAGTGGTATCAAGATAGGCTAGATGCATTGGTCAAGGGTAATATCATCTGGAGACTATATACCTAATTTCCTATATGGGCTGATCTTACAAGATATATATTGTCATTTTAGAGTTATAGGTGAATTGAGGACAAACGAGACCCTGAGGTAGAGTTGATTCCTTTTGGTAGGGTGAGGAGGCAGTTTAGGCTAGTGTAGAACATCTCAGGTGTTTTTCTATAGTAGTAGAGGGAGGATGCAAAGTTTCCACTGCCTGAGCCACAACTAGAGGAGTTTGAGTTTGCTCAGGAGGAGCTACTATTGAGACTAGAGATTGATAATGTAAGGGTCACACAAGAGTACCTTGTTTGGTTCTAGGCACATTATGATGTGATAGTTTTTGGGGGAGATGATGTATAGGATAGTCAATAGGCTATAAATGCTGATATGGAGGAGGGGTGGGGGACTAGATGGAAGTGGATGCCCCAGATAGGAAGACACTCATCAAAGAGAGGGATCAAGTCAGGGTAGTGTTAGTAATGGCACATACAACATTAGTAGTAGTGACATTGGAGAGGGACATGACATGGGGCTAAGTGGGTACCCTTACATAGGAGAGAGACTAGGCATAGACACATATAGCTTTGGTCACACAAGAGAGGGACACCTTCAGACAGGGAGTAGCATGACTGCCAACACCTATAGGACCACTAGGGATGATTTCCATGTCTAGATACATTACTATAGTAGAGAAGCTCTGAGCTCTGATATTATGAGGCACTAGTATTTACCTGCCTTCTAGATGAGCCATAATTTTATGAGTTTGTGACACAATGAGGGGGTGGGGGATCCAACATTGCTACACCAAGTCAGTGGGAAACATCTGCAGGTGTGTAGAGAGGTCTTATAGGTGGACAAGATCCATGGAGTAGCAGTGCTCCAACACCTTAGATTCTCATGAGACTCCAAATTTTAATGAATTATATGATTTTGATACTGACTTGTGAGCCAATGCAGTGAGATGTATATGATTTTGAGAGATGTAGACATTATTGTTATATATATATGATTATTTTGATTACGAGCTCATGATGTGGTTATGGTTGTGGATATGGCTTATGAATATGTTGTGATTTTTATGATCATGATGTTGTGATGTTGCTTATGATTAGCATTTTTGTTTGAGTAGATGTATTAATGAATCTATGTTCTCTAATATCTAAAAGGACATGTGTGATGACTCCTTGATTTATGATGGATGATTAAATGTTAATGAAATGATAGATGGTTTATGATTAGTTGATATGATTATTTATGTAGATGTTGTTTATTAATATGATAATGATGTAATGATGTTCATGTTTTGATGTGTGACTCATTATAAATGTGGATGTTTTTAAATTAATGAATCTAAGTTTCCCCACCTAGCTAGAATAACATATGTGGATGACTCATGGATTTATGATATGATAAATAGTGATGATGTGATAGATAGGATTGGATATGATTATGATGATGTGATGATTGGATGATGATTATGATGTTATGATATGATAATGTTTGAGATGGTTAATACATTAAAGTTTTTTTTAATTAAAAACACTTACATAAATGAGACAAGATGTCACACACATAATAAAACACATAATTGGTATTTGAATGTTTTGAATGGATTACATTAGATGAAGGTGAATAAATCTTAAAAAAAATATAATAAGTTGGATAACAAAACTAAATGTGAGGAAAGATGAGAAAGATAAGGAAATCAAAATACAAGAATTTGAATGAATTCATCAACAAATAGGTATGAAAGAATAAGAAGAAGACACAATGCTTCTTCTTTGGCAAGGACTCAAACAAACTGAAGTTAGATCAGCTTATGAACATAATGCCCTTCAAATGCTTAGAATTAGCACTCATTAGTTGGTTAAAAAATTTCTTGATCACATAATGTCAAGTAAGCTCAAAAATCCTTTTGTTGATAGAGGGAATATGGATGATAATGAAATATTCTTGTGAGACTATCATGTCTCTTTTGTAGGTTACCAAAGAGCTAGTATAAACAAGTCCATGTCACATAAGGTGTAGACTAATCGATGTGGGAAGTCTACTTATGAAAGCCGATTGCATCTTCCAAAATTATTTTTGCCTTATTTTGATTTTGATAATGGGATTTTTGACATTTTGCTATTGATTGGGAAGTTGATCGATGTGAGAAGCTTACAAGAAATTGTTATGCTTTGACAAATGATTTACTCAGCCATCCTTCAAGGGAGTGGTCTAAGTTTGTGAGATTTTGATAGTTATCCTTAAAGGGAGCAGTCTACCTTACATTGAGAAATTTTGATTAGTTTTGGAAGTTGTCTTTCAAGGGAGCAGTTTGTGAATGCTTGGAATGACCCATAGAATATATGATTTTTTTTTATTTTTTGTGATTTTTTTAATTTTTTTTGTTATTGACATGGATTTGTTTATATAGTCTCAAAAGGTTCACCTTCATGAAGGTAGGACTAAAGTACAAGAAGGTGGATAATGGGTAAATGAGTTTTAAGCAAAAATGACCATGGAAACCCATCCTATAAAGGGGTAGAGAGTACCATGAGAATCACACCATGGGTAGATTCATGGTACCTATGTTCAAGTTTAGGCTAAGGCTGTGATGAATAAAAACATGATCTAGTTTTAAATAGTTGTCCTTAAAATAAGGAGTTGAATGTTGGTGAAAATAAGGGATGAGCTTAAGTTAGACAAAAGGTGAATCTGATCTTGTTTACCAAAAGAAAGGATGTAGATGCGAAGCATTGAGGGTTTTAGGTTCTAGTTTTCCTTCAAGAGAGGACAACTGGTAAGCTTTGGATCCATACTTGTGCATTATGATATAAGGTCCAATCCAATTGAAATCAAACTTGCCCTGCTTTATTTTCTTCATATTGGTTACATGTTGATTTTCCTTTAAGACAAGGTCTCTGCTATTAAATTATTACACTTTGAGGTATTTTTTATAAGTGTGCTTGATTCATTCTTTATAGACACAAAGATGGGTAAGCATGGATAAATGGCATTTATCAAGTAGCTCAAATTGGGCTAAATGTTCTTGATGATAATCACCCTTAGAAATAATATCTTATAGGGATATGCGAAGAGAGGTAATTTAGACTTTGAGAGGCAAGAAAGCCTCTGCTCCAAACACAAGAGAGAAAGGGGTAGCACCCATAAATGTCTGAATGCTAGTACAATATGCCCATAGAACAAAGGGGATGTGTAAATTCCAATCCTGACCAGATGCATTAACCATTTTAGTTAGCATGTTGTTGAGGGTTTTGTTAGAAGCTTTGACCTGTCCATTTACTTGTGGATGATAAGGTGATGAGAAACTTAACTTGATACCGAATGTGTCACAAAGACCCTGGACTTGTTTGTTCTTAAAATATTTACCATTATTAGTGATAATTTTGTGTGAAACATGAAAATGATAGATAATATGATGGTTGATAAAATCAATAATCTTTTTGGTTTTGGTTGAGATGAGAGGAATAGCCTCCACCCATTTGGTGAAATATTATGTTGCAGCAATGATAGAATGATGTTGTTGCAAAGAATGGGATTTAATTTCACCAATAAGATCTAGATCCCATACGAGAAGGGACAAAAATATTTTGATACTTGGAGACTATGGTTAGGTGTGTGATGTAAATTGGCATGTTGTTGACATTTAATACACTTCTTCACGTAATCACAATAATCTTGGTTAAGGGTGGGTCAACAATAGCCAAGGCAAAGGATACGTTTAGCGGCATCTAGGCCACTGAAGTGTCCTCCACAAACCCCATCATGCATTTCCTTGATAGGATGAGAGGCCTCGTGACTATGTAAGTAGTGAAAAAGAAGGTCATTGAAATCATGCTTGTAAAGGATTCCCCTTAATATGGTGTAATGAGAGGTACCTTGAATGAACACTCTTCGGCCATTCCTAGAAATATTGGAAGGGACGATGGCAAGCTTGAGATAGTCAAAATTTTGGTTATACCAAAGGTAAGGTCAGGTCTCCTATATATTAAATATGGTTGGAAAGTCTGATTTGATATAAGAAGGCTTGGTAAGATGATGGATAATGGCATATAGCTTAGAGTCAAAAGGTATAGATGGGATCTAAGAAGTGAGAGAAGCCATTGTATTGATAAACTTATTCATAGATCATTGAGTAGTTTGGATAAGGTAATGTTTAAATGATTCTAAGAGTACATCAGCTAGTTGTTAGTAATGTTGTACGATATCATTCTTACATTGGTAAGAGCCATTGATTTGATTGACCATGAGTTGGGAGTCACCAAAGATGCTAATTGTTTTGACTCCCAAGGCCAAAGCAGTTTGGAGACCTATCATTAGTGCTTCATACTCGACTATATTATTGGTATAATCGAAGTCAATTCTTAAGGATAAAGGAAGAGGTTTAGCATCAAGGGGAATAAGGATGATATTGACTCCCCTACCACGTTGACATTTTGATCCATCAAAGAACATGGTCATTTGATAGGTGATGTCTTCTTGAGAAAGGGTGGTGATGGATTCATTGTGAAACTCAAGGGAGGATGGTTGGCTATCTGCTAAGGGTGCTTCGGCCAATTGGTTGATGATGACTTGCCCTTTTATTGACCTTTTCTGGAGGAACTCAAGGTCAAACTTAGCTAAGAGCATGAGCCACTTAGCCATATGCTAGTTTTGGTATGGCTTGGAGTGCATATAATTAAGTGGGTCAGTATTGGTTATGACATAGGTCTTGTGGTTGAGAAAGTAGTGGTGGAGTTTTGTGGCCGTGAAGACTAGTGCAAGGCAATTATTTTGGTATAGGTGTACCAAGTCTTGTATTCTATAAGCATTTGACTTATATAGTATATAGATTTCTCTTTATTCTTCTCATCCTGATGGGCTAGCATTAAATCTAAGGATTGGTCAGTGGAAGAAAAATAGAGGTAAAAAGGTGATCTTCTTTGGGAGGAATGAGGACAGGTGGAGAAAGAAGGTATTCTTTAAGTGAATCGAAGGCCTTTTGACAATCATTGTTCCACTTAAATGATACATCCTTTTTTAGGAGGTGGTGGAAAGGTTGGCATCGATGAGAGAGCTGAGAGAGAAAGTGATGAATGGATTGGAGCTTCCCTTGCAAGATGCAAAGTTTCTTGAGGTGGGTGGGAGGAGGCATGTCAAGGATTTATTTAATTTTGGTGGGATCGACTTCGATTCCTCAAAGGGAGATGATAAATCCAAGGAGCTTTCCTGACAAGACCCCAAAAATACACTTCTTGGGGTTAAAATGAACATGGTAATGGATGAGGCATTCGAAGATAATCTTGAGAATGGACAAATGATCTTTAAAACATTTGGATTTCCCAAGAAGGTCATCGACATAGTCTTCTATGATTTTATGAATAAGGTCATGGAAGATGTAGGTCATATCATGCTGGTAGGTTGTAACAGAGTTCTTCAGACCAAAAGGCATGACCCTAGAGCAAAAAGCTCCCCAGGGGTGATAAAGTTGGTTTTGTGTTGATCTTCAAGGGCAATTAAGATCTAATTATAACCTGAGAACCTGTTCATAAGAGATAGCATCTCATGGTTGGATGTAATATCAACAAGCTAGTCAAATCTTGGAAAATGAAAGTTATCCTTTGGGCAAGCAAGGTTAAGGTCACGAAAGTCTACACAAATGTGAAGTGCCCCTATGGTTTTGATGATAAAGATGACGTTCGAGACCCATTAGGTATAATCAATGCATGAGGCATTGAAGTTCTCCTTTGATGAGAAGGGCTATGTGAGGGTGCATTCGATGAAGGTTTTGCCTGACTGGCTTGACATTGTAGCTAGTGATTGTATTATGGGTGGCAATGGAAGGGTTGATTCTTAGCATGTCTCTATAAGACCAAGCAAATACTATGCTATAGTCTTGCAGGAAGGAGGGGAAATCCTAAAGCTCCATGAAATTTAGTGATTGGATGATTTTGACAATGCACGGGTTATCCAAAGTACCTAAGTTGATATTCGTGGTGGATTTATTCAACATGGTTGAAGTTTTAGGAGGAAGGGACTTGTGGATAGAAGAATCTTCGACACCAAGATAGGCAAGAATGGAATTGTCATCTTAATACCGAATGGTATTAATGGTAAGAGAGTCATATCCTACCATCTTAGGATGAGTCAGAGGAATGGTTACAGTCTCCCCATCCTTTTGATAAGTTAGGGGTCCAAGGATAATCATGTTGATGAAAAAAAATTTATGGGGATGATGTCAAAATCCTTAGATGCTAATGGTGGAGTAGACAGTGAGGATGGGACTTCCTCGTCAATGATGGTAATGGGAGATGAGTTTGTTGGTTCTTTTGGTGAAGCAAAATCGAGACCAAATATTTCATGAGTATTTTGATTCTTACATGGAGGAAACTCATGTGGTTTGTGCTCGTAATGTCCTAGACCAAATCCCTTCCAAACACACCTATGGAGGTATGTCTTGATGAACTCTGATTTGTCCAAGTAGGAGAAATCAGAGGTGAATGGTCAAGGAGAAGAGGAGGTTGAGGAGGTGGCAAGTGGTTGATCAAGTCCCCCATAGATAAAATTTATTTAAAGATTGAGAGGCCCAAAATAAATAGTGGTTCTGGTATTGGGGTCGTAATCAGCATTCTGGTCAAGGTTCTCATACTCCTAGGGAGTAGGGAAGGCATCCAAGGCCAAGAGGTGATACTCCCCAAGTGAGAGACATTGGAATTTGGATTCTAACATGTCATTCATGGGGATTTGGGTAGAAGGAATAGATGAGCTAGTCAAGGCTTGGTTGGTAAAAAAAGTGGAATCATCATTGGTTGATGAAGACTTGGTGGTAGGAAGGAGGAGAATATTTAGATGGTATGTCATGTTGCATGATGTAAAAGGACTTGGGTCAGCTTGTATGGTAACTACTTGACCTTTGTGCTCAAATTTTATGCAGCAATGTAAGATAGATGGTATACAATTCATGAAATAGATCCAAGGGCATCCAAGCAGGATATTGTACTGGAACTTGCCTTCTACTATGTAGAACAACTTAAGAAGCATGTGAGGTCCTAAATGAATGTGGAGGATGAAGGTTTATAGAGTTGTTTCCATAGTGTCAATGAAGGAAAAGAGCATTGTAATGGTTTTTGGCATAATGTTCTCTAGTAGTTTCAATTGGTCATATGCGTGGGAGGAGATAACGTTGATGCTAGCCCCTCCATCAATCATGACTCTCTTGATGTGGATTTGGTTGATGTATGCGGTAATGAAGAGAGGAGGATCTAGATCCTAGGGATGAATGGAAGGTATTTCTGAATCTTTAAAGGTAACTAGGGTGGAAAGTTGGAGGGATCTAACAAAGGCTACTAGAGGTTATGGGTATTTTGGTTGGACCTCTATGAACTACAAATCCTCTATCATTACTTCGCAATGATGGGGTGAGGTATTGATTAGTTCATATAAATTTATCTTCACCAGTGTTTGGTGAAGTTTCTTTAGAACTACTCTTTGTATTGACATGAAAGGGTTGGATTGAGAGGTACCCAAGATGGATACCTTAGGTTTGGGAGAAGGTGAGTGTGTTTGGATTTGGTTGAGTGATTGGAAGGTAGAAGGGTATGTCCATGGAATAGACACCTTTGCCTTCCCCTTATCCATTTATTGGGCTTGTGATCATGTGACCACATGGATGGTATGGATTTGGGGAAGAATTGGACTAAAGGATTGCTTCGATTCCTCCTCACTCTTGGATGAAAGCACAGGAGCAGGTATGTTTGGGGTGGTGGTTTGTGGTTCTTGGAGTGGTTATGGGGTTATGGGTGGTTCCTCTAACAATAGGTCATCATCATCATATAGCTAATGGACTAGGACTTGGAGAGATTTAAAGTTATTCATATCATGTCCCAACGTTCTATGGTATGAGAAAATCAAATTATCATCAAATTGTAGACACCTAAATCTAGCCACTGATAACCTCCAACTAAGCTTTTGGCTAATTTTCACCTAAAATGCACAATTTGACCTAAAAATATTAAAACACGCTAAATAATGTGCAAATGACATATTCAAGTACCAATTTTGGCTAAGGTATCCCTAAATGGGGCAATGCAATTTTTGGGCCAACTAACTTTGATCAAATCATTTCGAATCAAAATGCCAATTTTGCACCTAGGTGCTCTAGATTGTTCTTTCCTATCAAATCTCTTGCATGAGACATGTGCCTTTGTTATTTATTGTTAGTAATTTCCTAAATAGGATAATGGATCCAATGTATCTGACATTGACTTCCAATTCCAATCCAGTCAAATTTTGGACCAATAACAATGCATTTTGATTAATTTGAGTAATTTATGCACAAAGTGCTTAAACATGATTATGAGATAATTAACCCAAATCAAGGCATAATTAATAATTCTATGAAAAATTGTTGAATATTTTGTTTTGGAAATGAATATTGAATATATACATCATTAGGTGACCTCATTTCTTGGGAAGACATCCCCAAGCCATAAATGCCACAAATATTAGGATTCATGCCTCCAATGCTTCATCAAAGCCCTCCATGCCTCTTAATTGCTCCTCTATCCAAAATATTGATGAGCCTATTTATCAATTTTAATTTCAAAATTGGATTAATCTTTAGCCACACATCTCAATCTTGAGATGGATGATTCAAGTTGATTCTAGACATTCTCAAAAATCTATAAATAGAGAGGCCATGAACATTATTTTTAAGCTTTTTTGGTGAAAAGTTATTATGCTCAAATATCTTCAAAGACATGATTATGCAAAGTTATAATGCATAATTGATTACAAAGATTCATGCAACTAGTGTTACCATGCCAAATTGATTCCAAGCCAAGCCAAGCCACAAGCCAAAGTTGTCAAGGAGAAATGGAGGTAGCCAGGCTTTCATTGATGAGGACTTCATGAGCACAAGCTGAGCAAGCCACTACAATAAGTATTTTAGAGCATCCAAAGGAGTTAAAAGAAGGTTTATTTTGCATTTTAGTTGTGTATTTTATTCATGTTTGTTAACTAAGCTCTCCCTAGTGTCTAGGCCTAGAGATGTTATGCTAGTTAGTATGTTTCTTTCATTTTATTTTCATTTTGAAACTAACACTATACTAACCATCCTCTCTTGAGTCAAATTCTTAGATCACATAATGGCACGCCTGATGGGACAAGATGCATCCCATACATGAAGAACATTTTTCAGCTTTAAAATCTTCACTTGGATCATTAAAACTCTTGTAAATTGATTTTCTAACTTTATTTTGCCATTTTTATTTGCCACAGGTTTACACAGTAACTAACGTCAATTAGTAAAACCATCATCAGTAACTATTGGTATAACT
The DNA here is from genome assembly GCA_037957365.1 of Torreya grandis. NCBI lineage: Eukaryota > Viridiplantae > Streptophyta > Pinopsida > Cupressales > Taxaceae > Torreya > Torreya grandis. The sequence goes on from JARHVA010007506.1 coordinate 464,130, forward strand.
GATGTCGATTAGATAACCATCATCAGTTAGTAAGTGTAACCATCGTCAGTTATATAATTGATGTTGGTCACTGTATTTTTTTTAAAACATAAACCCGAGAGCTCTTTTTTTTAAGTTCATTATTTCAAACCCAAAATAGCTTCAAGGCTAAAGGACATGTTAAGATTTTTTTTGCATGACCAAGCTTGACATTTGCTAAAAACATGTTTAAATCACCTTTTGCATGCTTAAAAATGAATTAAGAACATTATTTCGGTACTTAAAATAACATTTAGGTGCTTAAGTGAGTTTTTAGCATTAGTTTTCAAAGTCACAACTAAGACCAAGGGGTCAAATGAACACCACCTCATTTTCCATTTGGCCTTAAAAATGAACTCACCTTTCTAAGTTTTTTTTTTGTATTTACTTAGTTGATTAAATTAGATTTTGTTTGGCAAAAAGAGGGATGTCGCATGTATGCTCTTCCATTTGTCCCCTTTAAGGAACCCTTGGAATCAAAAGTGTCATTCCTATTGCAAAAAGCCTAGTCCAAGGCTTAGAAAGAATGTCATCTAAAACACTCTCCTTAAAGTTTGGATGATCTTGAAAACAAGCCTAAAGTCTTTATATTTAATGCTTTCTTTATTTTTATGAAAACTTGGCTTGGAAGGGGGACATCATTACCTTCCATGAATTCTTTAGGGAAGCTTTGACCTGAGGATTCATCTCTCAACATTGACTTCACTTACTCTTTTCGAGTTGCACATGAGATGTATCTACATTTGGACATCACACTATACTGAGCGAACAATAGGATGTGGTGGTTGTAAAAAGGACTAGACCTTTTTACAACTAGTCAATAACGCGGTCACCCAATTTTTGTGCTTGTCTTTTGCATCATTTGATGTGAAATTCATTATGCAATTTATTCCCCTAGAATGATCAAAAACCAATTAGTTTTAGTCAACCCCATTTTTCCATACCCTTGTTAGGATTTGGCCGATTATACTTAGTGTATTTTGATCATTTTTGCTTGGTATGTTTTGAGACTAAAACTTGTTTGTTTATTCATAAGCCATGTCAAAACAATGTATTTGAGTTGAGGAGGGTAGTGTTATATTTCCCAAATCATGTCAAACCATTTTTGCCTTTGAGTCTTTTGAAGCATAACATAGATCACATCATTCAAGCATGCTTACGCCATTAAGTTTCTCAATTTATTTCAAGACTTGTTTCACCTTGTATCAAAAATTATTTGTTTCAAACCATGTCATGTATACCATTTAGACCTGTCTTGTGCCATTATGTTGTCTGATCTTGTCTAGCTTGTTTGGTCAAATCGTAGTTTTTAACATTGAGTTTTTAATTAATCTTATCAAGTTTGGATTAAAACATTGATTGATTTCTGTTTAAGCCTCAATTTGTGGGGCTGATACACAAATCTTTCTATTTTAGGTTGCATAACTTTGGTTAATCATTACCTAAATTTGAAAATTATTGATGGTTTATTTGTTTAATGCCTATCCTCATCATTGTTTGTGTCTTTATTTGTAAAAATACATTCTTTCTTCAAAGAGCCTTTTGTCTTATGCCTTATGCCAAATGATCAATTTATGTTTGATTATGTGTGTCGGGTTTATATTAAAGTTATTTACAAACTTGTTAGATTAAATCAAATCACATTAGCCTTTGTTTCAACTCTAGATTTTAAAACCATTTAGCCAAAAGTCCTAGCATATGCCTGTTTATTTGAGCCTAGGTTTTAACTCCATGTTTGGACAAAAGACCTAACAATTCAACTTTTCTCTTTCCTAGTTTAGACCTTGTTTAGAACACTTTGACCTAGACCTTTGACATGTTAGTTTTTATTCAGACACTTGACCTTTTGTGCATATGAAATTTGACATTTGATGTCAGGCTATTTTATGCCAAGTCTTAGCATAAATCATTTTAAAAATACAGATCCACTTTCAGATGATATTGGAGATACAACTCCACCTTTTAACCTAGTTAGACTAAGCTTGAACTATTTATCTTTTGGACATAGTTTTTCAAAGTTTGTAGAACTCTAAGCCTTTTTGTTTTCAAAGCTTTCATCATTTATGTGGATATGTCTAGCTACACCTATGGTGGAGTCACGTATAATCCAACTTATGATAGAATGGCCACACAAACTGACTTTTATGGCTTTAGTCAAGACCCCAATGATCATAATATGGTTTGTGAAGTAGATTTGTATCCACCTCATAATAATCATTCATGGAAAAAAAGTCATGAATCAACTTACAATCCAACTCGAGACCTTGATTGGTATGAAGAGGCTTGTGAGGACTTTAAAGACCCAACTACAGATAATGTTGTTTAGGATAAGGATCCATACCCTCTTTACAATAATCAGTACATGGAACACAATCAAGAACTAGCTTATGAGCTAACTCATAACTAGGATGATATGGTTTATGAGGAAGACTTGGATGCTATGGCTTATGTGAGTAATCAAGCTCCACCACATTGTACCATTTCTATTCCAAGACCATAATGTCGCACCATTCCCATACCAAAACCTCATCTTTTGGTTTGTGTGAGCAACCAAGCTCCATAATGCTCAACTATTTCTATACCAGGACCTCATCCTTTGGTTTGTGAAAGAAATTAGGCTCCACAACACATCTTCATCATTCCAAGACCTAATCCTTTGGCTTGTGTAAGCAATCAAGCTCCATACTGCCCTTTTGTTACCATTTTAAGACTTCATCATCTGGCTCATGCAAGCAATCATGCTCCCTAATGTCCTATCATTATCCAACCCTAAGTCATTCCTCATCCAGTACCAAACCCATCCAACCCTTAACTAATCCAATCTTTTGAAGACCAAGTTATGTTCAAAACTGGTATTTTCCAACTCATTGGAAACCAAGGCCAAGAGAACCAACAATTCTAGATATTTCTATTGAATCAACCATTTGTGATAAGTTAGCCTATGATGAATCACCTATTGATCCTATCCTAGTTGTCGAGGAATCTCACTCTGATGAGCCAGTCTTTGTTGAGTCACTTCTTAATGATTATAACTGCCTTTGGGAAAATCATTACCTCGACCATGTGCCTATTTTTTAAGAGCCTCCTATTAACAATCCAATCTCTAAAGAGTTATCTCTTAACCTTTTTCTCATCCTAAAGAAGTCTCACTTTGATAAACCAGACTTAGTGGAGCCCATCATGCCATTATAGGTTGTTACTTATCCAATACTAAACATTTAACAAGAAATCATTATAATAGAGTACCCATCAGATGAAGAATCAAAGTTAGAGTTAGGTGTTATTCTTGAATCGACATCAAATTTACCATCAAAATATGAATTGACATCAGTCTCAACATCGGATTCAGAGTCCCTTGAGTTAGAATCAAATTCAAAATAACAATATGTTCATGCTTGTTACAACATTGGTTACGCATGCCTTGAAGATCAATTTGAATACATTTATGATCTTTCTATGATTTTTGAGGATGAGTACTTCAGATTCGACACAAGTTATCCTAGTATATTCTATGAGGATTGTCCAGCCTCTCCCCATTCCATTATCATTCCATAGGCCATTACCATCAACCAAAATAGCCATATCATTGACATTCTATCTCCCATAAGTGCCAATGGGGATCGATAGAATCACACTTTTTTGAACTGCATTTATGGTGACATAGTATTTGAAGAAGAGCAAGGAGGCCAAGACCACATTCATATAGCAGAAGAACACTTTCCTAGTGAAACCTTTTCAGAGGTGCTAGGGGATAAACAAAGATCAAACTCATCATCTTCAAGTGAAACTTTTTTGGAAGTGCTAGGAGACAATCAAAGTTAAAAGTCAACATTCCTTAGTGAAACCTTCTCAAAGGTGCTACGAGACAATCAAGACAACTTCATTGATGAAAACCTCTTTAAGGTAATAATAATTGAACACAAAAGTTTTTCACTACTTGATAAAGACAAAATCAAAGATCAAATTAAAATAGCTTCCTATCTAAAACCTAATCAGATGGTAGCTACTCTCAAGATCAAACAACAACAAAATTTGGTGGTCCTATCAAGAAAAAAAAGTCTTCAGCCCCACCACAACCAAAATTATGTCAAATCTGGCATCAACAACATTACGTGTGACTGAACATCTCGATCTTCATTTATTTCCCGACCATTCTACATTCCATTATCATTTGCCATGCCATTTCACAAACAAACCTACCATCCATTATTTGTCCTTGTTTACCATTCATGGTCGTAATTTCCTTTATAGAGGCTACAAAGATACCTTCTCTCGATGCTTGAAGGAATCAAAATCAATGACCAACAAAGATCACAAAAGCATTCTCAGAATCTAAATCTGCATCGAGTTCTTGACAAAGTAACTATTCAGGCGAGGTATGGGATATCAATTAACATGATCGAGTATTTTTTTGTATCATTTGTTGATTAAGCCATGCATCTCCCCATCAACAGAAACAACAGAGTCAAAAACCACACCCAAGCCAAAAACATGTACCATATCATTTCACATTGCCATTGCCATTGTGACATATCTATTTGCCATTATTGTAGATCCCAACCATCCACCCCACCACTTTGGGGAAACCCTCTTACCATTTTATCTAATATATCAAACCATCATTACCCTTAGCAAGACCATACCATCCTATCATTCCATTCCTATCTATATCACAGCCTATTTTTAGTCATCCTATCCAATTCTATTTTGATCTTGGTTACTTTGTTTCTTCCCACACCTTTTATGGGGGGATTCCAATCAAGTTTCAACAATCAATCAAGTCTATATTTAAATGACAGTCTATAAAAGTAGTGTGACAATTGATTTGGCAGGATATCTTTTATTTTCCATCTTGTATTAGGTTTGTTTATGTGAATCTGATTATAACTGCCTATAGACAAATCAATGTTTCACCAGTCTTGCTACTAATTATAACTACCTATGGGCAAATTAATATCATTGACTTATGTCGTTGTATCCTAGTTATAACCGCCTATGGGAAAACTAGGGACAACACTTGTTTATCATGTATTGCCACATCACCTTGCCATTATTGTTTTTATTTGACTAGCCATTTGTCAAATTTGAGAACTTGTTAGGACCTCATTGGTTTTCCCTACCTTTTGTGTGGATGGAATTACTATGAATTGAGGTTATTTTAGGACTATGTGGGTCATGCTCAATTCATGTTAAGGTCACCTCAGTCCCCATTTCCATACACTCTCATCCTTTTACGAGCACCTAAGCCAAATGCTCTCACCATTTTGCAAGTAGGTCTCTTGTCATTCTCTAACGAGTTAAGATACCTCAAAATTCCAAAATATTCATAACATTTCAAAAATCCAAAAATATTTATCCTATCTAAGCCTAATCAGTTATCCTTGATCTACCTTACTGAGGCACAATAATTGTTAGGATGTTTTCTTTTGATTTTTTTCAGGCTTTTTGTTTTATTTATTTATTTCAAGTATTTTGTTTATTTCTTTGTTTGTTTGCTTATTGCATGTTTGTTTGCTTTCAGCACTGTTTCCTTGACTCAGTCTATATGTGTTCATTGGGTGATTCCTTGAAAACATTATTCTCAAGTCCATCCATATTCATATGTTAATATTATCATCATGGTATTTATCATTGGTGTATTATTTTTTAGTGTTTTTTGGATTGGGAGTCAGTACTTATGCATAGTTTGGGATAGTCTTCATGGTGTTCTATCATAAAGCCTACCATCACATGCTACAGCAAAAATTAGCTTCAAAAAGGTCTACAATCAATGGAGCTGTAGAAGTTTCTCCTTGATACCTTGGCAAAATCCTTCCATCCCACCCTTGATCAAATCAACCTAATGACCATTCTAGTTGTATCATTGCTAATCAGGATGATCATCTCCTCATTAATAGGTACAACTGAATCATTCACACCAATCAATCTTATTCTTATATTCATCTATTTCATCACTTTGCACCCACTCATCTTTAATCTGTATTTTAGGTTATATCCTTGAGTTATGCTTGCTAATCATCCCTAACTGGGGCACATCATCTTTAGCCAATCTAGGTCCTCTTAATGATTATAATTGTCTATAGGAAAATTATTATTTTGAATTTTATTCTTGATTATAACCACCTTTGAGTAAATCAATATCTTTTTTACATCAATGCATGCAAGCATTTTTTCATTTGGATTAATCTCAACAACAGGTTAACTCCACCTTTCTTCTTGTTTCTTTTGAAGGGATTGCCCATCAACATATGTGATGGCCACTCCCTCGAGGGGGCATCATCATAGGCTTCCCAAAAGCATTTGGAGCTTTGTTCTTCAACCATCATCTTCTTTTTGGCATATAGGCCATTTTTCATTCTTTGAGAAGACATTACTTTGCCTATGGTTTATAACATCTTCTCAAATAGGGGCAAACTATAGACACTTAAATCTAACCACTGATAACTTTCAACTAGGCTTTTGGCCAATTTTCACGTAAAATACACAATTTGGCCTAAAAACACTAAAATAGGTTAAATGATATAAAATTGATATATTCAAGTGTTGATTTTGGCCAGGATATCCCTAAATAGGGCAATGCAATTTTTGGGATAGCTAACTTTGATCAAATCATTTTGAGTGAAAATGCCAATTTTTCACTTAGGTGCTCTAGATTGCTCTTTCCTATCAAATCTCTTGCATGAGATGTGTGTCTTTGTTATTTATTATCAGTAATTTTCTAAATGGGATAACGGATCCAATGCATCTAACATTGACTTTCAATTCTAATCTAGTCAAATTTTGAACCAATAAAAAAACATTTTGATCAATTTGAGTAATTTGTGCACAAAGTGCTTAAACATGCTTATAGCTAATTAACCCAAATCAAGGCATAATTAATAATTCCATAAAAACTTGTTGAATAATTTGTTTTGAAAATGAATATTGAATATCTGTATTATCAAGTGACCTCATTTCTTAGAAAGACATCCCTAGGCCATAAATGCCACAAATATCAAGATTCATGCCTCCCATGCCTCATTAAAGCCCTCCATGCCTCATAATTGCTCCTTTATCCCAAATATTGATGAGCTTATTTATTAATTTTAGTTGAAAAATTGGATTAATTATCATCCACACATCTCAATCCTAAAATGGACGGTTCAGGTTGATTCTAGATATTCTCAAAAATCTATATATATAGAGGCCATGAACATTATTTTTAAGCTTTTTTGGTGCAAATTTATTATGTTCAAATGTCTTCAAAGACATGATCATGCAAATTTATAATTCATAATTGATTACAAAGCTTCATGTAACTAGTGTTACCATGCCAAATTGATTCTAAGCCAAGCCACAAGTCAATGGTGCCAAGGAGAGATGGAGGTAGCCAAGCGTCCATTGATGAGGACTTCATGAGCCTCAGTCGAGCAAGCCACTACAACAAGTATTTTGGAGCATCCAAGGGAGGTAAAAAAAAAAAAAAAAATTATTTTAGCTGTGTGTTTTATTCATGTTTGTTAACTAAGCTCTCCCTAGTTTCTAGGCCTAGAGATGTTATGCTAGTTAGTGTGTTTCTTTTATTTTATTTTCATTTTGAAACTAACACTATACTAACCATCCTCTCTTGAGTCAAACTCTTAGATCACACAAACCATGATGGCTTAGGACTATGGGGTTCAAATGGTTTGATGGTTGGCATATTCAAGCAAGAAGCTTGTAATAATCTTTGTAGGATGGTTAAGTAAGACTTGGGAAAAGGCGGCAAGGATGTTAGAGTTTATGTTTTAACTTTTTGGGTGGAAGCCTTCTTAGAAGTAGTCTTAGTAGTGGGAGTTTTGGGTGGTGGAATATTCTTAGTGGTTGGTGGTTTTGAGGTAGAAGTTTTATAAATAGCAAGCTTGGTAGTGGGTTGTTTGAAAATGGAAGGGTTAAAAGTAGGTTTGGTAGTGGAGGGTTTGGAGGTAGAAAATGGAAGGGTTAAAAGTAGGATGTTTGGTAGTGGAGGGTTTGGAGGTAGAGGGCATGAAAGAATAGGCAGGGGCATAGTTAGGAGAGGAGGTTGGGTTTGGTTTGTCTTTGGGAGATGTTTTTTCTTAACAAAAATATGAGGTCCTAGGATGGAAGAAGGATGTAGTCCCTAAATGGAAGGCAAGGTAGAAATAAGTGGCAAGGTTGGCTTTTAAGATCCTAGGTGGCTCATCTTTCTTGGTTGGCTTGATTTGGGGTTCCTTTGGTGGGCTAGGTAGTGCTAAATCCAACCTTAATGAGGGTGAGTAAGGTTCTAAGTAGGTAGTATGCATAGGTTTTTGATAGGCTTAGTTGGGATGAGGGAAAGTGCTTGGGCTACTTTGGGTGGAGTTGGTTTGATTGGTTCAATGATGGCTTGAGGGGTAGAGATTTCTAATTATTTGGTTGGGATGATGGTGGGATCAATAGTGGAAGTGGAAGGTTGGGTTGATAATGACGTGGTTGAGGGCTCTTACTTGGTTGGGTAAGGAAGCTTGAGATAGTGCTAGAATGTAGCATGATTCACATTGGGATCGGATAGGTACTCCAAGTTTTCAACCAGTCTAGAGAAAGGCTTATAGATGGGTTTGATCCCTTCGATATTGGTCTCAAACCAAAAACCCACGGGTGGAGATAGGGGATTGGTTACCTCATCTTTTTCCTTAATCAAAGGACCCAAGGTTTGGGAAGGTGAGTCTTCTATAGGAGAGGTAGGTAAAGTGACCTCTTCCTTAGGAATGCTTTTCGAAGGAAGAGTGGATTGTTGTATAATGAAAGAGAAGGATATGGTGGTAATGGCTTCCTCTTTTGGTATGTCTTCCAAAGGAGATGTTGGTGGCTCCACTACCTCAACTAGTGGAGAAAGGGGAATAAGTGTTTCCTTTGTTTCAATTTTCAAAGGAATAGAAGGTGACACCACTACCTCAATAAGTGGAAGGGAAAGAAAGGTGGATTGGGCAATGGTTTCCTCAATAATGAGTTCACTAAGAACCACATTAATGGTATGGACCTCATGGTTGTGAGAGGTTTTTGCTCTATTGTTTTCATTATTTACACACAAGGGGTATGGTTGGGGAATGGTTGTCTAAATATGTCAAGTGATTGATTTGGGGGTGTGTTGGGGTTATCCAACACAAGTTTCCCCTTATCAATTAGACTTTGGATAATGTTTTTGAAAGTATTGCACCTACTAACATCATGTCCAATGATAGGGTGAATCTTTATACCAACCAGGTATAGGATGAGAGGAATCAAATTGTTGTGGAGATTTGATCAGTGGGAGTTGTATGATATTTTTTTTAAAAAACTTTTCCAAGACCAAAGCATATGACTCTCTCAATAGAGTAAATTGCTTTTGGTTATTTCAATTTTGGTCTCTTTTGTTTTGATTGGAGGAATTGGAAGAGTTGGGTTGGTTAATAACCAATGGAGGAGCAATTTTAAGGACAACCACATTCTCGATTCCCTTATTTTTGGTGTTAGTGTTGGTTTGATTATTAGGTTTGGAGGAGGAAGCCTCATTTGATTTCAAGGTGAAATTATTGTTTCTCAATTTTAACTTCCCCTCATCAATGGCTCTATTCTCTAACTTTCGTGCCATGGTGAAAGCTTCATCAAAAGTACTGAAGTCTAAACTTGTAAAGTGGAGGAAATGTGTTTGGCACAAGACCAAGCAAAAATGTCAATAAGCTTGGGTTCGGGTAAAGAGAGAGAGTTGGTTTATCAAGCTTTTCCAATGGGCTATGAAGTCAACAATAGACTCATCATTAAATTACCAGATGGAGCAAAGATTGATGATGGAAATTTTTTTAGAGATGTTTATGGAAAAGTGATCTAAGAAGGTTTGAGCTAGTTAGACAAAAGAAAAGAGGGAGTGCCTGGTAATAACATTGTACCAATCTAGCACCAGACTAATAGAGACATAGGAAAGGTGCGAAGAAGGAGAGCATCATCATAGACAATCAAATAGTAAGATTGTCTAAATGCTCTTAGATATTATTGAGGATCTTCCTTGCTCTAAAATTTTAAAAATTTTGGAAGCTCCCATTAAGGAGGAGAAGGTCAAATGGGGACGGATGGGTGAATTGGTTCATTACAGATTTAGTCGTATGATAAAAGGTTATACGTGCTAGAAATAAATTACTTCAAAGTGGTCATTTTGTTCATTAACATCTTAACAAGATCCGTTTGTGGTTGTGCACCCTCGTAGTTGTAGGGCAGATTATGTTAGGTTTGGGTAGGTACAACATAAAGATAGCTAGTAGAAGGTTGGGAGGTTGTCACATATTGATATGTGGAGATGGGTGGTTGAGAGCTCTCCACGTATGGGTAGGTGGATATAGGAGGTTGGGTAGAGGATGGAGCAATATAATCCTATGGGTTAGGGATGTAGCTGGGGTTTGGTGCAATAGGAACCTATTGAGGAATTGACATGGGTTCGATTGGAGGTATGGTCGGGTTGATAGGTTGAGGATGGGTAGTAATCATGGTGCTAATGGGTGGAAGGGTAAAATGTATGGGAACCACCAAGCTCTGGAATGGAGTGGAGGTAGGTGGGTTGGAAACAAGAGGAAGGGTGGTAACACTAGTAGAGGGTAGTCCTATGGTAAGCGGACTACTGGTGCCCAAAGGTTGGGTTGCTCTTATACTAGAATGGTTATCAGTTGGGGTAGAAGGTGTTTAGGTGTTGGTTGTTTGGGTGGGTTGGTTTTGGATGGTGATATTGGAGAGATTATTGGTAGAAGAATATGCTTGGGTGACTAAGGGTTGGGTGGAAATGGTAGCAATAGAGGTATTGCCCATAAGGTGGGATGGCATACCATAGTTTGGGTCAATAGATGGAACCAAAGCAGGGGTACAATGGGATATAGTGTTAAGGTAATGTTGGAGGGATATGGAGTTGTTATCCAGAAAGGTGGTGAAATCCGTATCACCTTGGAAAACCATCTAAGGGATATTAGGAATTTTAGAAGGATGGGGAGAACTCTCTGCATTTGAGATGTACTCCATGGATGAAGAAGAAGAGGAAGATGGATGATTAGGAGGTGGAACTTGATTTAAGTGGTTTCTTAGTTATTTCCTAGTTAAAACCATGCAAATAAGGGGGAAAAAAAGATACAAATGATCTCACAATTTTAAAAGAGAAGTAATAAAAATAAAAAGATCTCAAGGAAAACAATGCATACACTAATGTGCATTAAAATCCTAGGATACTTTGTTATCTCTCTTTAGGCTTATGCCTCAATTTTAAAGAAGTTATGAAGACCAACTTGGGCTTGTGGAGTAGGTATTAGAAGAAGATATCTAAGGATGGTTTTAAGTAGTTAAAGGCTCTCAAGATCTGTATCATAAATTTGGTACGTGTCTTGATATTGGGGCCTACCCCCTCAATTCACATAAGACCAAACCACAGATTCAATTAAACATCAAAACATTGACATCAGGCTCGATTGGAATTCATAACCTAGTGATCACCTTTCCTCAGCTATCGTACTTGGATTTCACCACCAAGGAGAGAACCAACTCATTACGTTCGCTAAGTATAATCTCTAGTAACTTGATATATTTTGGATAAGCACCTAACACCCTTATCACTTGACATCAATAGTAATCTATTTGGACATGGGAAGGTGAGAGTATAAGTAAATGAGGTGAAGGGTAAGGATGGGTGAAGGGTAGTAGTCATAAGTAAAGTTTACTAAGGAATGTGTCTAACCTTACAAGCAAGGGAGAAATTACATGTGTGAGATTGAGTATCACAACTCCTAGATGAGGTATGTCGAGCGATGATAGACCAGGAGTGGAATCACTTGATAGTAGTGGGTTTAGGAGGCATCATATACTATTAGCATGTGCTCAAAAATGTAGTTATGTTGGTGGCCCTCATCGAGAGATGGGACCTGGCCACTAACACATTATTACTACCAATCATAGAGATGATGATGTTGTCAGAGGACATTGACCAGATCATGAGTCTATCGATATGAGGTGAGTTGATAGAGCACATCAATGATGAAGAGCGAGATGAGCTCATGGATGTGTTGTATGAGGACTCAGTGCACATTCAATTAAAGAAAGAAAGAATGTTTCACGTAAATTTTTCTTTTATTTTCTTTAGAAATAAAATTGTAAAACTTGAGAGAAAGGTGAGGTTAGTAGAACCTAATACGCTGTGAACATGTTGATCTAGATGATTATGGAGACTCCTCTTTATCTAAGGAGGAATGACTTGCAGATAAAAAAACACTAAAAATAATTTGATTAGCTGAGTAGTAGGGTGGATTGCTTAGTGTAAGCTAAATCCAAGAAGCACAAGCTTCCTTGGAGACTATCAATCCACACTTTTAAACAATTAAGTTCTAAAAACAAAAGATGAACTTCTTGCATAAATAACAAAGGATACTAAAATCAAATACAAGAAGTGTTTGATGAGAGATAGATGAATTTAACTAATTTTATCAATAAACGATTAAATATTACTGTTATATGAATCAAACGTGGTTCAAAATATTGAGTGATCCTCTGTGATAAAATAAAAACTCAGAAAATAGAATTTGGTTAGGGTCTGATATGTCAAATAAGCTTGTTGTTGAAAATGATAGATAGAGACCATCAATGTTTGGGGTAAAACCATCAACGGTTGGGTAACCATTATCAATTAGTGACCATTGGAGGTTAGGTTCAAACCATTGACGGTTATTGTGAGACCTAGTTTAGGAAGAGAAGTTTGGTTGGGAAGGTTGTAGGAGGCTTCTGAAAGGTGAGTTTAGGTTGGAGGCTGGTTGTAAGATAGAGGGTAGTGTTCAGAAGTGTTTGGTTCAAGTAGAGGGTGCTCAGATGATTGGAAGAGGTTGTGGGTGGTCTATGGGAAGAGAATAAGTGTTTGGAGTTGTAGAACTCCAACACAAAAAACTAAGGTGAAAGATAAAGTGACACAAGGAATGACACAAAGAAACTAATTGTTGAATCCTGCTAAAAAACATATACTTATCTTTATTGTTGCTGGTCTGAAGAATGTTGAGGTTGAATGAAAGCTTTTTATAGATTTTGAATCAATTTCGACAAAGTGATAGTACCTTGGTTGTTGATTGATGAGTTGCAGCAACACTTTTGATCTCTGTCCTGGTCGCTAGAAGTAAGAAGGATACCTGCACAAGAAACCTTGATCTATTGCACCAGAAGTTTTGATCCCTTTCACCTCCTCTTCCTCTTTTAATATAGAGGAAAGGGAGTGGTGAAACAAAGGGTTCAACAAGGTGTCTAACAAGCTATGTTATTTTTAACCTAACATACATTGATTGTGTAGATGGATAAAACAACTATTAATAAAAAAGCTTGGAGTTTGAGCTAAACTTAACTCTTGAGGCAGTTAAGGGCAAATCGTTGGTGGTCAAGGTTAACCATTAGCGATTAAGGGTCGACTATCGGTGGTTAGGGTCATAGTAAAAAATGGATGAATTTAGCCATTTTCACTAATGATTGACAGAGTAAATGGTTATAAAATGGTCCCAAGTGGGTCCAGTGGTGTCCTAAAGGTTAGTCCAACATCTATAACTATAGTTTGCAATTTTCCAATGTTTACATTTTACCCCTTTTTGTTATGTAGTTTGTATCTTCAAGCTACAAAACAAAAAATAAAAGGTTGGTAGGAGGTTGAATGCCCTAAGAATGGGAGGAGGTGTTCCCCCTCAAATTGGGAATCAATGTGGTGAAACAGAGCCAGTGGCAGGTTTGACGAGGTAAGTGCGTGAAAAAGTTGGTGATACATTAGGCATTGAAGCATAAACATGTGCACAAAATGTGACTAAGTGCGATAGTATAGATCATGCATAGACTAAGTTGCCATAGTTGAGGTAGTTTGTAAATCATGGGTAGTATTAAAAGAATAGGTGACAAGTGGACCAAGTGATTGTATTTACGTGTGGCAATTATGGTTGCACTCATAAATGCAATTATCCTAGGCAAAGTCAATGTGTTCTCTGATATCCAAAGTATGATGTGATCCCCAGAAGACACAAATGGTTGGTGCACAAAATTAGTACCTTGGTGCACAAAATGTAAGAATGTAATGGTTTACAAACATAAATGCACTAACAATTATTTTGCAAATAATTGTTGAGCTACTTTGTTCACATGGCAAGCAATGATCAATTTGCAACATGGGATGAAAAGCAAGCAATGATCAATTTACAACATGGGATGAAAAGGGGAATAGGATGCATGAAGAGATGAAAATGAAAAACAACTCATTGAAATTTCACAATGAGAAAAAGAGTGATCTTAGTCCACATAGGTTGTGGGATGATTTTATTTCATTTTGAGCTTAGAAAAATAATAGTTTTATAGTATTTGTTTAGACTTAGATTGATAGATGGCCAGCCATGGCAAAATTGATAAAATGGAGGGTTCTATTCTAGTGGTTAAAATAAGGGCTTATCATCGAAGGCTAAACACATGCGAGTAATGACATATCCCCATAATGTTAACCCCACACAACTTGTAAGATGTGAGGGATCATAATTGAAGGTTAATAAAGGGGTAGTAGATGTAGAATTTCTACTCATGTATTAGCTTGACTCAACTCAGTTATGCTTTGTTTCATTATTATTATTATTATTTTATTTTTTATGAAGGAAGTCCCCTATTCCTAGGGCTTGGCTCCAAGAAACTAGTAAGATGCAATGATTCATCACTGAAGATCAAAGCAGGAGAATAAGGAACCATGGGTAGAGAATGTTAGAGTTGTAATATTGACAGGTATATTGCATATCCAAGATTGAAAAGTGCATCTTGGAGTTTCGTAGAATTTATTTTCCTTAGTATTTTTTACAAACCAAGTTCAAGTTCATGCTATACAAAAACATTGCAATCAAAGAACACAATGACTTTTTAATGGAATTTTGATTGGGTAATAAATTCCATATCTATGTTTCTTAAATTTATTAAATGTACGTTTTCTATTTTTTTGTTTGTGTGTAATCTAAGATACATATAATTATCAACAACGCCATGTAAGTTGTGTGAGCATTGTGAATGCTAGCTTATACCCACAAGATATAGGCAAAAAACCTTTTTCCAAAAAGTAATTGAATGGAAAAGTACACTATCCTACCAACCATAGAAAAAAATCTAGGTCTTGTAGGATTAGATTATCTCAAGAAGCGATTAGAAGAAGATTATGGATTGGAAGAATTAAATTTAAAGCAAACACATTGTTACACATTAAAGAAAAAAAACTTTAGTATTATATTCATTAGTAATGCTGAAAATTGAGTCAAGTACATTTTGTCAAATAATTTACATTTAATTTAAAAAATAGTAAAGCAACAAAATTATTGTTTTTTCATGCACATTTTGTCAAACTTCCAACATGCAATCTAAAACATGGCCCCAAAAATGGTTTGTCTCCTTCTAAACATTTCATCAAACAGTTTGCATTCGATCTAAAACAAGGCAATAAAGTAACATTTACTTGTTAACATATTATAAGATAGGGAGGTTTCTTTTGATTTTCAGATTTATCATTTGAATACAAACCTACATCATACCATGAATATTACAATTACAATAAATATCATCATATATTAAAAAATCAGAAATACATTAAAAAAGGTAGTCATGCAGTGTTCGTTGATTAGAAAACTCAAAGCAAACCAACCATAATAAGACATTCTCATTCCTTATCGTCTTTGTTATGACAGAGGCATTTTTATTGTGAGGAACAAGGCTGAGATTTATCCACAGATCTTTTGATGTCATTCACATCATATTCACAGTTGTGACTGCCATGAGATCCCCTTGAAGATAAACCTTGCTTTTCTAACATTTTATTTCTGAATCAAATGTTGACGCGTGTACAGATACAAAATAAATCTACCTGACCGCTTTGATGTCGTTTACATCATATTGACAGTTGTGACTGCGATGGGATCCCCTTGTAGATAAACCCTACCTTTCTAACATTTTATCTCCCAATCAAATGCTAACGGGTGTACAGATACAACCTAAGTGATCTACCCGATCACTTAGATGAATTATGAATAAAATTTACATGCCACATGTCATGTTGTAGAGTCTCTTTGTATTGTATTCCAACTATTCAAAAATAGACCAAACCAAAACACAATAACAATAATTCTAAACATGTATAATCTGAACACAACGATTCAACTTTCATTTGTTTTAAGAAATATATAATTTGAAGGCAATACTTAATAATTTTATTTTAACACTGAACAATCATCTCATCAAAATTCTATTACTTACCATGTCTACTATGTGATTACCTGACGGCTACAATGTGGTTGTCCGATGACTCTTAGTACAAAGTCTACTCCTCCACCGTCGCACTTTTGTTGTTCACCACCTGCACAAGGAAAAGAAAACACGTTACTTTCTGAAAAGTGCTAGAACAATGGAGATAAAATAAGACATACAACACTTAAAAAGTTTAAAGTCGATTGATGGCAATGTGCTCGATCCACAAGAACGGAGTCGTTCGTCAGCCTAGCAATAAATCGATGACAAATGCGGTCACCTGACGACAATGCGATCGAGCCACAACAATGTCTTCGCCCCACAATGTTTCCATCAATAGATGACAATACAGTCGACCCATGGCAACATCGTTACTCCATAACATATCCATCAACTGACAATAATGTGGTTGAACCACGATAACATCATCGCCCCATAACATCTTTGTCAACCAATGGCATTATTATCACCGATGGTAATGCGGTCACTAAAAAACATGAATATCGATCGACAATGTCATCAGTCAAAGACATTATCGTTGCCTGATGACATTACCATCGACTGGCTGCACTGCTATCCCCTGATAATAATGCCGTCACCCGATGACATAGCGAGAACTCTGGGAACAAGCTGATAGAGTTGCAAGAGCCAAACTTCAAAGGTAAATTGGGAGGCCCTTACTCCATTTTTATGCTAAGTGTAAAATATCAAGTTGATTCGCATGGATGTGGTCTTTCTAACAATGGTGGTTTCATGTCCCAATTCGACATGTAAATTGAGACAAACCACCAAGGTAAGTTATAGTGTTGAGACCAACAAATCATGACCGTATACGGGAGTAGAGCAAAAGGTCAAAAGAGGGTCCTCATTTTCAGTGTAAAAATGGGGCATGTTGTGTACGCAACAATAATGGTGAAGTACAATGACAAGGTATTTCATATGATATCAAACATCATAGAGCCCATATAATACACCAACCCTAGATTAAGGCCAGTTGTCAGATTTACATGAGTTATCCATATTAGAGAAGGTTACGTAGCTTGTAAGGTTGCAACATATTTGATTGGCCATTTTCTATTGTTAAGGGTGGATGAGGATGTCGTGAATGTTGATTTGATTGTGACAGGACTCCACATCTGATGAGTGGCTTCAAACTGCATGACAATGTTATTTATGTGGGGACAAGACATTGCAAATTTGCATGTCAATGTAACAGCATTCCATAATGATACATGTTAGTTTTATCAAAGCACGGTGGTAACATCTTTGATTGATTGATTTCTATTGTCAAGGGTGAACAAAGGCATCATGAGCATCAATTTAATTGTAGTAGGGTTTCATGACTCTCTTTATCTTTATTTGGTGAAAGGAATAAAGGTAAAATTTTCAAGATGACCACAAGCGTATCTAATTTTGTGTAGTTTGTTGGATGAGGGTTTGAATCTCCACCAGTTTTTACATGCTCCCTCCAAGAACTATGGAAATTAGATCCTCCTCTCCCATAGATTTTCCATGACAGGAATACCCAGTTTTACGCAAATAGGGTTTGCATTTTTTTGCTTGAGTGATTTCTTATGTCATAGTTCACTAGGACATAGATCAATGGGTATTTAGATGAAGAAAAGGAGGAAATACATAGCTTACTAGAAGCTTGAGTTTTCTTGTTGCATATCTAACAAAATATTTCTTCTATGAATTTGTATTGGACATATTTTTAAAAGGTTATGAGACAAGTTTTCTAATTATTCTGCAAAACCCATCGAGGGAAAACACTCAACAGATGTGCTCAATAGGTGTTTGTGGTGTGACATTTCAACATTAACCTATTTTATGCATTTATCATCATTTTTGTGTGTTCTTGGGTTGACGACTTGGAGACGTTCAGATGGGCCATTGAATTTAGAATCTGATGCTCATTGCCTTTACTCCCTATTGGACCCCTTTTAGGTTTCTCAGATCCTCACACCCCTGACAAGTGTCAAGCTCTTATTTATCGCAGGGTTTGACCGACCTACCATCCTATATCCACTATTTTCCTGGCTCAAGGTTGTGGCTGCCACCTGGCAAGCTTTCATTCACCTAGGGACTTCCTTGCCATCCCAGGAAGGAGGTGGGAGTGTGAGTCTAGTATACAATATGGGCCCTCTGGGGTACAATATCACTTGAATTTCCCTAGCATTACCCCTCACCATCATTGCGTAACTCGCTTAAAAATACTCCATGTTCGCAGATTTGTTCATTGTCCTCCCAATAACCCACCGCATCGTTGGACACTTGGAAGTTGCATAGGATAGGTGTGAGAGGTGTGTGGCTTGTGTCAGTTTGTCATGCAAAAAAATTGTCAAAAATTATGTTTATAAATTCAACTATAGATTATGATAACTTACTTGATACTACTTAAAACCCTTAGTGTAACCACTTTTTTGTAATATCTCAAATTCCTGTTTCCCATTATAAAATAATAGTTTAAATCAAACAACTATGTGAGAAGAAAAAAACATTCTAAAATATATATTTCTACCTTAAAAAATTATAAGAAAATAAGAATTCTCCCACTTTACTAGATGAAAATATCCTCTCATAAAACATTGTAAATATATAAAAAATAATGAGATCCACACTATTTATCAGTGGGCCAGGATGAATGTATCTACAGGTTGGAATGTATCTGGAGTTGCCACATGTCACGTTGCAGACCCGTATGTTATATCTCTCGACCTTGCTCTGTATTTGTGACATGACAAAATCTTACCTTATATGGGCTCCACATTGCCTTCTAACAGGATCTGACTGGCTTGTCATCCTATATCCACTTGGTTCCTGTCTCGAAACTGTGGTTGCCACTTGGCAAGCCTTCATACGCCCCGAGGTCTAACTTCCCTACCATCCCAGGAAGGGGTTGGGGCTGGCAAGGGCCAAGTGCTCACCTTTCTTTAGTTCCAAGCATTCTCGGGCCCTGTCAAAATGGCAAGTCAGGATTGCGCCCCTCAACATACCTTTCTCTCATTGAAACTGAGCCTTGTGTACTTTGCCACCCTGGAACCAATGGGGGGTTGTCACACATCACATTGTAGACCCGGGTCTCAGATCCCCTGATCCCGCTTTGCATTAGCCAAATGACTAAATGTCACTTGTTATGGGCTCCACATCTACTTCTTTACTTCCTCTCGGACCCCTTTCATGTTTCCCAAATCCTCGTTCCACTTCACAAATGTCATACTCTTATTTGTTGTGGGCCTCCATCAACGTACCAACGTATGTCCACTAGTTTCTGGCTCAATCATTTGCCTTGGGGTCAGTCTGCCTTGCCACCTTGAGAGGGGCCAGGTCTAGCAAGGGCCATGTGCTTGCCTTTCCTTGGTTTCAAGCTCGAGCCCTGTGTACTCTAACACCCCAATAGAGGTCGAGAGAGTCCGAGCCTGACAAAGACTTAAGTCTTTTAGATTTTTACTTGGGGTTAGAGCAAGTGTTTATTGGCCAAGTGGCAATTGCTTTGGAGCTGGGAGGCACAATGAGTTGAGTTTGGGTGAATAAATTATGAATGCTCGAGCCACGTCAGAATCCACTTGAGTTTGGGAAAGCCTTGATGGCTTAAATGTGCCTAAAAAAGGTTGAATATGCATTAAGGGTCATGGGAAAGTAAACCAAACATTTTAAACACCGAAAATGCGCTGGAGACTGAGCTTAAAGTGATCAGAAAAGCAAGAAAATGGTGCGATTGAAGTGAGTTCTAAATCTTATGCAAAGTGCATGCCACATGGGTGCATAAGAGGGCATCATTGTTGATACGATGTGAATGGCATGGTAAAGCAATCATTGATTGAGATAATAGGCAAACAATTGGTGATCGGTTAAAAGGAAACACTTAAATGGATAATATATTCTACAATTAAAAAAAATAACTTCTACATTCCTTCCAACATTCCTTGCACACTCAGGACAACTACTAATATATGATTTTCATAAGAATTGAAATAAGCTGTCAACAAATTATGTTTTGAGAAAAGAACCAAACGCTGAGTGCAACAAAGAGAGCATGCTTTCTATCAATACCATTCAAACATTAAAAATCATTACAAATCATCTCAGAAACATTAGGATGTATAATAACATTTTAAAATATAATTGAAACTTACAAACTGGATGATAAAATGTCAGGACTGACAAGATCATACAGTTTTAAGGACTCGAGTTAAAAAGAATTTTAAAACCAGGTAACTTTGTAATCTTTCTACATGGTAAAAGAAGACAAATTTAAATGATTGGAGCAGAACTTGTAAGTTTTTGTAAAACCTCTGAACATAAAACAAATTCGACAAAATAATTGGTTTTGGTAAAAAGAAGAGAGTAACAAAACTCCTATTAAATAAAATTGAACAGATAGACTCCATTAAATATAAATGGAAGAAACAAGCCCCTGAAAATGCAATCAGATCAACTGCACACTGGAAGTCTTTGCCTAATTTAGAAAAGTTGCAGGAAACTGAGCAGTGCATACCCATTTGAAAAGAAAGTTCTAGAAAATCAAAAGCCCCAATCCATTTCAAAAATAAATAAATAAAATAAAAATTGCCTACCCCTTTCAAAAAATGTTGCAAAGATTGAGAACTCCATACCCAATTCACAAAAGTTGTGGCAAAATTGAGTGTGCCAGAGGAATGTCGTCTTCATCCCTACAGATTTAGCTATGCTGATCTTGCCTGCAAAAGAACCTTACACAAATGCTTCATAAAGCCTAAAAAAAACAGTTGGAGTATAAAGAAACATCCATAAGGTTATAAGCTTTTAGATAAAAACGCTAATTTTAAAGCTAAATCGCCTAAATATCCCTAAACTCTGATCCCTTTCAGCCAATCTCGAAGAAAATTTTAATTGTCGACAAAAAAATTCGAGGTAAATTTGTAAAGGTCGGGGAGACAAGCTGATGACAAAAATTCTAGAGCTTAAGCTCCATAATCTCCCAAAAAGTTTGATTAGAACGAATAATTGAAAAAATATTAAATAAATCATGGCAAATACAGTCACAGACAGAAAAGAACTTGCCAACTTTTGAGTTCAAGATGTCGTCCAAAAATTTTAAGCCAGATTTTGTCAAAATGCAATCAAAGCGAACGCTGAATCCATAATATATGAGAAATTTAAAGAAAATATTACTCGAAATCCTCAGCAGAGAATTTTAAAGAAAAAATTACCCAAAATCCTCAAGGAAAAAAGAAAATCATTTCTGTGTCTGCGTGAGTCCCCAGAATAACAGCTTGGTAAAAAGCGAAGCCCTAAACAAAATGGAGAAAGAAAAAGCAGATAGGGAAATTATAAAATAGTCGAATTAAAATCAAACTTTTCAGACAAAATCCCCTCCAACTAAAATAATATTGCGGAAGAGAGTGACGAACTGAGTAGACCTCCATAACGAGTATGGAGGATATCATATTCGTCCTGGTCCAACGAATTTCATCATATTTTCACACAATTCGTTGCAAACCAAAAAAAATTTAAAATACTTCCTCTTTCTTATAGTATTGCTATGAAGGTTTAATAATGTACATTATTTTTTAATTTTATCTATTAATTTTAAGATATTTTTATTGGTTTTATGTATTAATATTAGTATGAGATGTGGGTGTATTTGGTTAAGTGGGTTGGTTGTGTTCAGTGTCACTGTTTGGTATATGAGGTTGGTTGTGACCATTGGTGGTGTCGGTGATGACGGTGTTATTGGTAAAGTTGGCGATGTTAGCAATTTTGTGGATGTAAGGGGGATATAGGCCTCCTATTTGTTTCTAAACTACTTCATAGTTCCAATCAATGGTACATCCCTCCGATTCGAATCTCACTTGACATGTGAGGTTGGTTGTGGTCATTGATGATGTAGGTGACGCTAGTAATGTCGATGAAACTAGCAATATTAATGATTGTATGAATATAAAAAGAATCTAGACCTCCCATTTATATCTGCCCTGATTTGTAACTCTAATCAATTTTATGATCCTCCAATTCATAACTCCAAAATTTATAAAAATATTTATATATATTTAAAAATAAATAAAATAAAAAATATTAAAACAAAAAAAATCATTTTGCTAAATGCAAAGTTGCTATCGAAATGCCACACTAGATTGTGTTTGGGATCACAAAAATGAGGTGAAGGATAATACTAGATTTTCCCTCACCTAAACGGGATGACATTAAACTTAATTGATGTTATCCTACATAACATTTATCCCTGTGAGGTTAGAGACAACAACAATCACCAATCTCTAAGTTCTCAATGGCCCTACATCAACAACATATGTAAAATTTTGCTTTACAACAATTGTATTATACATTTTATATTAGTTTATTTAGTAGTTTTTTAATAGAACGGTCGCATTATTTAATAATATTTAGTCTTCAAGGTGTTGGGTAGAAAACTATTTAGACACGGCATGCAATCAAATTTAGTGGCTCCATAAATATAACAACAATTAAGTTCAAGGGCTTACAAAAAAACACTGAAAAAGTAAAACACAAAATAATAGAGCTAAAAAGCTCGAGTTAGAAAGATTTCAAAAACATCACATAGAGCAGTTCAAAAACCATTCTTGTTTGAGCATCCATCCGATTACAATATTGTGAAACATCAATAATGAGAACTTCACTTCAAGGTTTTTTTTTTTTTTTTTTTTTTTTTTTTTTTTTTTTAAGGTTATTTATACATAATATGATTGGAGATTTAAGATTTTTTTTAAAGTTGTAATAAAGAAGAGACTTTGTTGAAATTAATGTGAATGTGTGTGATTTAGTTCTCAATTTATTTCAAGATGATTTAAATACTTTCGAATGGTTATATGTAAGAGTGGACATTTCATGATTATATATATAGATAAAAGTTTATTATAATTTTAATTAATTTATATTATAAGTATAAATAAAGGTTTATTAGTATTAGTTAAGTTATTATATTAAATCTATGATATTTGTATAAAATATATTTATTTATTATTACTAGTATATTTATCTTAGATAAATTTATGCAAAATACGTTGAGAGATATCATTTTTAAGATGTCTATTTCATTATTGTTCAAAATTAAATAACAATTTGTAATATCCAAATTTTTTAAATTCAAGTTTAGAGTTTAATTTATATCATAAGTAAATATCATGACTTATCTTACTTAAATACATCTATGTAAAATACACATCGCATAAAATATAAAATAATATTTTTAAAGATTCTAATGACTTGATAATTATTCAGCGTGATAATCATAAATCTTATAAGGTATGTATATTTGATGTAATTATATTATTATTAAGGTATATTATAACTATACTTATATTGAATTATTAATATTACTTCCTCTTGTGTATTGTTCCATATGGTAATCTTTTCCTATGCTATTACATCAATAATATTCGATATAGTAGCATATTGCATATTAAAAATACCCTAGACAACTTAATGATATGATTAAGTAATGAATGTTAACATATAAGATATTTTAGGTATGTTGACATAGATTATATATTCTAAATTATTAGAATACGGATAATGTATATATATATATAATGTTAGTTTTTTTTTATTTATATATTTTTTTAAAAGAAAATGTCGATCAAATATGGTCTCTCTTCTGTTTCCCATTATAAAACGCTTCTTGATGTAATTATTATTTTGATTTGATTTGATTTGATTGTTGCTATACTAAAATTAATACTACATGAAATAATGTTTAATATAAGTAAAATAAAATTAGTTGTGGAGAGAATTTTATAAAATTATTTAAAATGAAATATTATTGTAGATTCGAACCTTTATTATATCTCATCATTAATATATAATTCTAATTAAAAAAATATTACTATATATAATAAAAAATAATTAATATAAAATATCCAAAATACCCAAATTCAAATTTTAATGAGCTTAAAAGTCCAAAAAAAATTAAAGTAGGAGTTGAACCTTTTGGAAACAATCATCTATTAAGTAAAGGAGCATGGAGCTTAAAAGTTGGGGAAAATTCGTGTTATCATACAAAACATTAAAATATTACTTTTTGACTAAACATTGTTTGAAATGAAAGAGGAGCCAATGAAGAATGCAATAAAGCCAATGTGAGGCCTATTCATGGACATAATTACCCAAAATTTGATCTAAGGTTTAAATGGAAAGTATAAAATAATGCAAAGTAAATTTTTATTGGATTAGAATATTCGAAGTAAAATTTGATTGAAAAATATTTATAAAAAAAAAAAAAAAAAATCTTATATATTTATTAATTGATGTTTTTTTTTTTAAGGAATAATTTTTTCTTCAAACATTTAATAATAATTTTATTGGGGTTTTAATTTTTTATTTATATATATATATATATATATATATATATATAATATTTAAAAAGTTAAATTGTTAATAAATAGAAGAGTTATAAAAAAATATTTAAAAATGATTCAATGAAAATTAATTCACCAATGTTAGTGGATTGGGCTCATAAATATGATACAAAGATGTAAAATAGATCAAGGACGATAAATGATTTTCTTGTTTTATCTATATTTTTCTTAGAAAATGGTGGGGTGTAGTAGCATTGCCATCTCATATACAAAATTATTGGTAGTTAGTAGAATTTTTCGTTATTGTGGTGAGAGCATTGTTGATGGTGTCCATGTCATGTGAATAGACAAATCAATTCTTCTTTCAATTTTTTATTGTACAAATAAAATCCTCTTTGAAATTGTTCATGCCAAAACCCCTAATACAAACTGAGTTATAATTTATTGCTTTTAGTAGACTATATTGCGTTATGGAGCCATCACACATTCTATCAATGAAGCGGAAAGGTACTTTGTGATTTCCTCTATTCTCATTGCTCTAATTAATAAGTAATATCAACTTCAACTTGCCCAAACCAATTTTAAACTAAAATTCCCTCAAACATATTTCATTATAATTTTAAAAATCACATATATCAAATTTAACCCCTATTAAAAAGTATAATAAGATTTTTTTCATATTTTTCAAAAACATATTTAAAAAAAATATGATTTTTTAATAGAAAAACACCATTGTACCACTTTATATTAATTCATAATCAATAATATAATTAAAACTTAACATCTTCCTCATCAATTTTTTTTAAATATTTACATATTTTTCACCATATAATTCAAATACATAATAACACTACAACTACCACAAATGAAAGTCAATTCTTTTTTTTTTTTCCAAAACCAAAACTATAATTATATTTGAATATCTACAAAACCCAAGAATTGAAATATAAACTTATGACATCCATTGCTTTTACTATAATTATGGTCTCATACCCTTTTTTATGAAATGACAACCTTAGAAATTTTAAAATTCAAAAGAAAAAAATTACTATGAAAAATTTAAAAAAATGTTATGGGGCTGATGCGAATCCAACTAAGCATAGAGAAGTGGATATATACCATAGAGGAGGAGGTCTACTTGGCCACCACCACCCTCTTTTTTCTTTTTCCGTTTTTTTTTTCGGTGGGCGATCATTATTTAATTTAGTCAATCTCATAAAAACTTTGATTCCAACATAATTATTATTCAAGATTGAATTTATTTTATATTATTATTTTTAAGGTAATGATTATAAGTTTTGGAAGTTCAAGGTTTTTTTTTCAAACATATTTATTATTGAATTTTTTAAAATGGAAGTTTAAAAATTTATTTTTTATTTAATATATAATCAATACAAATGTTTCTTTTTTTCACTATTATTTTATAATTTAGTTGATTTTATAAAAACATCTATTCCATATAATTATTTACAAAGATTTTTCTTTTTAATAATAAAAAATTGTGGAACCTTAAAATTTCTAAAAGTAAATTTTTATTATATATAATGAATAATTCTTCCAAATTTTATGTAGTTTTAACATATATTCTCATTTGATTTGAACTTTTTTAGTGAAAAGTTATTCAATTTATATTAATAATCAATAAGATAGACAAGCTTACATACAAAAAAGTGAGTGGAAAAAATCACTTTAAAAAACAAACATCAGCGGGGGTCGAGAGATTACATCAACAATCTAATAAATTCAAGGAAGTTTTCAACCAAAAAGGCGACAAAGCTAAAAAACTATAAAATATAACCATATAACATGATTGACACTAAGCAATAGGAGCAACAATAAAGAATGGAGGAGTAGGAGGTAGGGAATTGTCGAGTTTATCACCCAATCCTCCCCAATATTCAATAGCTTGAGGGTCTGCAACATCAAGTATAATATCCCAACCATCATCTTCTTTTTCTTTATCTATATCTTTAAAGAATTGGCTGGCCTAGTATAATAAATAGAAAGGGACAGTGTGGAAACTTCTCTTGTGGTGGTACATACCACCTAGAGTGGTCAACACTAACCCCTCTGCGATCCCCACCAATATTTTTACTGTTTCCGTCCCAACGACTACCACTTGTCATGTTTAATTTGAATTTTTGGCAACAATTTGAAATACGATTTAAACATCAAATACCTTTATTAGGGTGTATATCTAATTGCCATGTTAATTTCCAATCTATAAGAATCAATCAATTCATTAATCATTAAAAAGGCTATATATTTTGGGTGAGTATAAGCAACACACACAAACCTATTAATGCATGGCATCATACACTATTTTCAATGTTTGTTTGAATTTCGCTAACCTGATGACATAATTTTTTTGTTTGAGAGAGAACTCTGCATGTAAAAGGTTATTTTTGTTGCTTTTGTCCATGTTGGTGTGATTTCCAGGCAATAGTCCATGCTACCTATAATTTCAACTTTATTTTTGATGCTAACGCTCTTTTTCATTGTGTTTCAAGGTCACGACTAAGAAGATTTTAACACGCTGGGAATTATTTAATGTCACTTGTTTATGACATTATATTTTTTCAAACTCTATTTCTATTTTAACATCAACCAAAGGGAGGAGTTTTCACTGAAATAAGAAATGCTAGGGAATTTTTCAAAACTACCATTATCACACTTTTTCAACTGTGCTCTCTGCACGTCGAATCTAGGTTTGCAACTATGTCTTTATATATAAATTAAATTATGTAAAATTATTGTTTGTTGTGGGATAATGTGGGCTTTAAATACAATTGAATTTATCATGTATGTGCGGTGAGGATCATTATTATTGTTTGGATATAGTTCAGGTTTCAATTTAATATGGATTTGTGAACGTTGGATTTAAAATGCTCTGGGTTAGAATTCATGAAGGGTTTGTGAATGCTAGATTTCAAAACTTGTAATAAATTATTATTTTAATCAAGCAATCGTTAAAATCCCATGTTCAATGTTTATGTAATTTATAGATAATCATTTTAGAATACCTAGTAATAAATTGCATCTACTCGTTACTACTAAATGGCAGGGAAGAATCATCAAAATTACAAACATGTTTTTTAGTATAGAAAACAATATTATTTTACAACAAAGTAAAGTTTTATGTGGAGAGAGTGATGTACATTATGCATGTTATATATCATTGATTGATGGTCTTGGTGTTTGTACATGATTGGAAAAATAGGCCTTTGTATGGAAGTGATCTCCAAGACAATTATTGCCGAAATGAATGTGAGGAAGGATGCTCCAGCTAGCATATTAAATTCATTATACGAGGAATGCAATTTTTATATGGTTTACTCCCTAATACTAAAATCACTTATGTAAATGAAGACTCAAAATAAGATGAAACACGTGATGAACTAAATAAAATAGGGAACATACCTAAATGGATGTTTTTGAGATCCCTGCTTTAAAAGCTACACCTAATGATTGTTTAGAGGATTGTGAAATGTTTGATTTTGAAGTGGACCATAATGTCCTTGTTGTCTAATAATTTTTAGTTTTACATAGACTAATGTTTTTGTTTATTATATTGTGATAGTTTACAATTTATTTGGCGAGGTGGAAAATGTTGCCTAAGTGCCATTACCACTCTTATAAGAAATGTGCACTCATGTTTTGATTAAGAAACCAAACATATTATTTTCCTGCATATTATTTTTCAATTTCTAGTCATTCCATACTTTTCCTACTATATTTTTTTAAATTTTCTTGTTGGTTTCTTCAAAACCTATAATTTAATTTAATAAATATCATTTATTTTACATATTATTTATATTCTCATATTTGATATTTGGAGGCATTAAAATTATCATCGTACTAACATATGGATACTTGAAGTGACTTGGAATTGGTATGTAACTTACATTATTCTGACACTTTGATTCTAGCCTAAAATGCACATTACATTTATGTTTTTTATGGTTAATGAATTAATCTTGTTATGATGAGTAATTTTTAGAGTGCTAATTTTGACTTATTTGACATTTATTCATTGTTCATAGATTCCACATTTCTTCATTAAGATAGAAACCAAACACATTATTTCCCTACATTATGTTTTTTAGTTTCCAATCAATTCATATATGTTGTACAATATGTTATAAATTTGCTCGTTGGCTTCTTCAAACCCTATGATTTAATATATGTAAGGGGTTTTATGTCTATAGTTAAGGTTTTATAGACATTTCATTCATGTTTTCCATGGGTAAGAAAGAACCTTATTGTGTAGAGTAATTTCAAAGTGAAAAGGGTCTTGTACAAATTATGTGGGTGTTAGGGTTTAGCCACATGAATAAATGTTACTTGCTATGGGCTCCACATCTACTTCTTTACTTCCTCTCGGACCGTTTTCATGTTTCCCAAATCCTCGTTCCACTTCACAAATGTCATACTCTTATTTGTTGTGGGCTTCCATCAGCTTACCAACGTATGTCCACTTGGTTTATGGCTCAATCATTCGCCTTGGGGTCAGTCTACCTTGCCACCCTGAGAGGGGCCAGGACTAGCAAGGGCCATGTGCTTGCCTTTCCTTGGTTTCAAGCTCGAGCCCTGTGTACTCTAACATCCCAATAGAGGTCGAGAGAGTCCGATAGAATTTTACTTGGGGTTAGAGCAAGTGTTTATCGGCCAAGTGGCAATTGCTTTTGTGCTCGGGTGCACAATGAGTTGAATTTGGGTGAATAAATTATGAATGCTCGAGCCACATCAGAATCCACTTGAGTTTGGGAAAGCCTTGACGGCTTAAATGTGCCTAAAAAAGGTTGAATATGCATTAAGGGTCATGGGAAAGTAAACCAAACATTTTAAACGCCGAAAATGCACTGGAGACTGAGCTTAAAGTGACCAGAGAAGCAAGAAAATGGTGCGATTGAAGTGAGTTCTAAATCTTATGCAAAGTGCATGCCACATGGGTGCATAAGAGGGCATCATTGTTGATCCAATATGAATGTCATGGTAAAGCAATCATTGATTGAGATAATAGGCAAACAATTGGTGATCGGTTAAAAAGAAACACTTAAATGGATAATATATCCTACAATGAAAAGAAATAACTTCTACATTCCTTCCAACATTCCTTGCACACTCAGGACAACTACTAATATATGATTTTCATAAGAATTGAAATAAGCTGTCAACAAGTTATGTTTTGAGAAAAGAACCAAACACTGAGTGCAACAAAGAGAGCATGCTTTCTATCAATACCATTCAAACATTAAAAATCATTACAAATCATCTCAGAAACATTAGGATGTATAATAACATTTTAAAATATAATTGAAACTTACAAACTGGATGATAAAATGTCAGGACTGACAAGATCATACAGTTTTAAGGACTTGAGTTAAAAAGGATTTTATAACCAGGTAACTTTGTAATCTTTCTACATGGTAAAAGAAGACAAATTTAAATGATTGGAGCAGACTTTGTAAGTTTTTGTAAAACCTCTGAACATAAAACAAATCCGACAAAATAATTGGTTTTGGTAAAAAGAAGAGAGTAACAAAACTCCTATTAAATAAAATTGAACAGATAAGACTCCATTAAATATAAATGGAAGAAACAAGCCCCTGAAAATGCAATCAGATCAACTGCACACTGGAAGTCTTTGCCTAATTTAGAAAAGTTGCAGGAAACTGAGCAGTGCATACCCATTTGAAAAGAAAGTTCTAGAAAATCAAAAGCCCCAATCCATTTCAAAAATAAATAAATAAAATAAAAATTGCCTACCCCTTTCAAAAATGTTGCAAAGATTGAGAACTCCATACCCAATTCACAAAAGTTGTGGCAAAATTGAGTGTGCCAGAGGAATGTCGTCTTCATCCCTACAGATTTAGCTACGCTGATCTTGCCTGCAAAAGAACCTTACACAAATGCTTCATAAAGCCTAAAAAAACTGTTGGGAGTATAAAGAAACATCCATAAGGTTATAAGTTTTTAGATAAAAACGCTAATTTTAAAGCTAAATCGCCTAAATATCCCTAAACTCTGATCCCTTTCAGCCAATCTCGAAGAAAATTTTAATTGTCGACAAAAAAATTCGAGGTAAATTTGTAAAGGTCGGGGAGACGAACTGCTGACAAAAATTCTAAAGGTTAAAGCCCCTTATTCGACCAAAAACTTTGATTAGAACGAACAATTGAAAAAATATTAAATAAATCATGGCAAATACAGTCAAAGACAGAAAAGAACTTGCCAACTTTGAGTTAAAGAAGTCGACCAAAAATTTTAAGCCAGATTTCGTCAAAATGCATTCAAAGCAAATCCTCAGCAAAAATTACCGAAATCCTCAGCAGAGAAATTTGAAGAAAAAATTACCCAAAATCCTCAGAAAATAAGAAAATCCTTTCCGTGTCTGCGCGAGTCCCCAGAATAAGAGCTTCGTAAAAAGCTTGAAAGCAGGAAGCCCTAAACAAAATGGAGAAAGAATAAACAAAATGGAGAAAGAAAAAGCAGATAGGCAAAATTATTAAATAGTCGAATTAAAATCAAACTTTTCAGACAAAATCCCCTCCAACTTATAATAGTGCGGAAGAGAGTGACGAACTGAGTAGATCTCCATAACGAGTATGGAGGATATCATATTCGTCCTGCTCCAACACCCATTATTAGGTCCCAGAAAAATCATCATATTTTCACACAATTCCTTGCAATAAAAAAAACTAACTTGCTTGTCTCTTTTTGTTTATGGTATTGCTGTGGAAGGTACAATGATGTACATTATTTTTTGATTTTATGTATTAATTTTAAAATATTTTTATTGATTTTATGTAATAATATTGGTTGATGAAATGTGGGTGTATTTGGTTAAGTATTTTGGTTGTGTTTAGTGTTATTGTTTGATATGTGAAGTTGATTGTGGTCGTTGGTGGTGTAGGTGATGATGGTGTTGTCGGTGAAGTTGGTAATGTTGGCGATGTTGGCGAATTTGTGGATGTAAGGGGGATTTGGGCCTCCTATTTGTGTCTAAACTACTTCGTAGTTCTAATCAATGTTGCATCCCTCCGATTCAAATCTCACTTGGCATGTGAGATTAGATGTGGTCGTTGATAGTGTAGGTGACACTAGTGATATCAATGAAACTAACGATATTGATAATTGTATGGATATAAAAACGTTTTGAACCTCCCATTATATCTGCCCTGATTTGTAACTCTAATCAATTTTACAATCCTCCAATTCATAACTCCAAATGTTGTAAAAATATACACACATTTAAAATATATATATATATATATATATATATATATATATATATATATATATATATATATAT
The DNA here is from genome assembly GCA_037957365.1 of Torreya grandis. Lineage (NCBI taxonomy): Eukaryota > Viridiplantae > Streptophyta > Pinopsida > Cupressales > Taxaceae > Torreya > Torreya grandis. Next base: position 496,023 of record JARHVA010007506.1, read on the forward strand.
ATATATAAACAAAAAAAATCATTTTGCTAAATGCAAAGTTGCTATGGAAATGGCACACTAAATTGTGTTTGGGATCACAAAGATGAGGTGAAGGATAATACTAGATTTTCCCTCACCTAAACGCGATGACATTAAACTTAATTGATGTTATCGTACATAACATTTATCCCTTTGAGGTTAGCGACAACAACAATCCCCAATCTCTAAGTTCTTACATCCACAGTGTATGTAAAATTTTGCTTTACAACAATTTTATTATACATTTTATGTTAGTTTATTTAGTAGTTTTTTAATAGTATGGTTGTATAAATTATATTTGGATTTTTTTTTTTTTTAAATTTTTAAAAGAGAGTATTATTTAATTTATTATATTAAATTCATGATATTTATATAAAATATATTTATTTATTATTATTAGTAAATTTATCTTCCATAAATTTTTGTAAAATATGTGACGAGATATCATTTTTAATGTGTTTAATTTACTATTTTCAAAATTAAATGACAATTTGTAATATCTAATTTTTTTTTAATTCAAATTTAAAATTTAATTTATATCATAAATAAATATCATGATATATCTTACTTAAATAAATCTATGTAAAATATACATCACATAAAATATCAAATAATATTATTTAAATTTATAATGACTTATTGATAATTATTCAAGCATTTATCTATAATCATAAATCTTATAGGGTATGTATAATTACACAGGGTATGTATATTTGATGTAATTATATTATTATTAAAGTATATTATAACTACACTTATATTGAATTATTAATGTTACTTCCTCTTGTGTATTGTGCCATATCATAATCTCTTCCTATACTATTTTATTACATCAATAATATTTGATATTAGAAGCAAATTGCATATTAAAAATACCCTAGATTATTTAATGATATGATCTTAAGGAATGTTAACATATAAGATATTTTAAGTATGTTGACATAGATTGTCTATTCTAAATTATTAGAATATGGATAATGTGTATATATATATATATATATATATATATATATTATATGGGTTCTTTTTTATTTTGTAGTTTATATATATAAATGTTGACTATTTTTTTTATACGGGTATGATATCAAGGGTCTCTCTTTTTCTCTTATTGTAGAACGTCTCTTGACATAATTATTATTTTGATTTGATTTGATTTGTTTGTTGTTATAATAAGATTAGTAATAGATGTGATGTTTAATACAAGTAGAGTTAGTTGTGGAGAGAATTTTATAAAATTATTTAAGAGAAATATTATTTACCCTGGTCCAACACCCATTATTAGGTCCCAAAAATTTCATCATATTTTCACACAATTCCTTGCAACAACAATTAGCCCGTTTCTTATAGTATTGTTGTGGAAGGTACATTAATGTACATTATTTTTTTATTTTATATATTAATTTTAAGATATTTTTATTGATTTTATGTATTAATATTGGTCGATAAGATATGGGTGTATTTGGTTAAGTGGTTTGGTTGTGTTCATCACCACTGTTTGGTATACGAGGTTGGTTGTGATCGTTAGTGGTGTAGGTGTTGATGGTGTTGTCAGTGAAGTTGATGATGTTGGCAATTTTGTGGATGTAAGGGGGATCTGAGCCTCTTGTTTGTGTCGAAACTAGTTCGTAGTTCCAGTCAATGTTGCATCTCCTTTGATTCAAATCTTGTTTGGCATGTGAGGTCGGTTGTGGTCATTGATAATGTAGGTGATGCTAGTGATGTCGGTGAAACTAACGATGTTGGCGATTGTGTGGATATAAGAGGGATCTGGGCCTCCTGTTTGTGTTCGGATTGATTTATAACTCTAGTCAATATTACGACCCTCCAATTCATAACTCCAAATTCTATAAAAATATGTACACATATTTTTTAAAAATAAAATAAAAAATATTAAAAAAATAAAATTCATTTTGCTAAATGCGAAGTTGCTATGGATATGCCACACTAGATTGTCTTTGGGATCACAAAGATGAGGTGAAGTATAATACTAGATTTTCCCTCAGCTAAATGTGATGACATTAAACTTAATTGTTTTTTTTTTTTTTTTTTTGAATTTAGGAGGATCAATACATTTTATAATCTGAGAATAGTCTTCCACCGTCTCGTTAAACCAAGGACTAGCGTGAGCGCGGACCACTAGGAGTTCAAGTTTTATAATGCCTTTGTAAAGCTGGTGCCTAGGTTTCATACAAATAATAAACACTTAGGAACATTAGTCTCTTGGATGTTGATCAGACTACTCTGATAGTACGCATGAACCTCGGTTAGATAACTCCCATCATAAATGAACAAGTCAATGAAGATTGAACCTAGGACCTCATCTTGATAAATTCTCGGACTTTACCAATCAACGTAGACCCATTGACTAAACTTAATTGCTGTTATCTTACATAACATTTATCCCTTTGAGGTTAGAGACAACAACAATCACCAATCTCTAAGTTCTCAATGGCCCTACATCAACAACATATGTAAAATTTTGCTTTACAACAATTTTATTATACATTTTATATTAGTTTATTTAGTAGTTTTTTAATAGAACGGTTGTATTATTTAACAATATTTAGTCTTCAAGGTGTTGGGTAGAAAACTATTTAGACATGATATGCAACAAATTTGGTAGCTCCATAAGTATAACAACAATTAAGTTTAAGGGCTTACAAAAAAAACTGAAAAAGTAAAACACGAAGTAATAGAGCTAAAAAGCTTGAGTTAGAAAGATTTCAAAAACATCAAATGGATCACTTCAAAAACAATTCTTGTTTGAGCATCCATCCAATTATAATATTGTGAAACATCAATAATGAGAACTTCACTTCAAGGTTTTTTTTCGAATGGTTATATGTAAGAGTGGACATATCATGATTATATATATAGATAAAAGTTTATTATAATTTTAATTAATTTATATTATAAGTATAAATAAAGGTTTATTAGTATTAGTTAAGTTATTATATTAAATCTATGATATTTGTATAAAATATATTTATTTATTATTACTAGTATATTTGTCTTAGATAAATTTATGCAAAATAAGTTGAGAGATATCATTTTTAAGGTGTCTATTCCATTATTATTCAAAATTAAATAGCAACTTGTAATATCTAAATTTTTTTAATTCAAATTTAGAGTTTAATTTATATCAAAAGTAAATATCATGACTTGTCTTACTTAAATACATCTATGTAAAATACATATCACATAAAATATCAAATAATATTATTTAAAATTCTAATGACTTGATGATAATTATTCAGCATGATAATCATAAATCTTATAAGGTATGTATATTTGATGTAATTATATTATTATTAAGGTATATTATAACTATACTTATATTAAATTATTAATATTACTTCCTCATGTGTATTGTTCCATATCGTAATCTCTTCTTATGATATCTTATATTACATCAATAATATTCGATATAGTAGCATATTGCATATTAAAAATACCCTAAACTACTTAATGATATGATCAAGTAATGAATGTTAACATATAAGATATTTTAGGTATGTTGACATAGATTATATAGTCTAAATTATTAGAATATAGATAATGTATATATATATTAATATCTTATATGTTTTTTTAAAAATATTATGTCAATTTTTTTTATTTATATGTTTTTTTAAAAGAAAATGTTGATCATTTTTCTTTACACAGGTACGACATCATCAGGGTCTTTCCTTCCCCCTTTCTCATTATAAAACGTTTCTTAATGCAATTATTATTATTTTGATTTGATTTGATTTGTTTATTGCTATAATAAAATTAGTACTACATGAAATAATGTTTAATACAAATAAGATGGAATTAGTTGTAGAGAGAATTTTATAAAATTATTTAAAATGAAATATTATTATAAATTCGATCCTTTATTATATCCCATCATTAATTTATAATTCCAATTAAAAAAATATTATTATAATTTTTTTTTTATAAAAAATAATTAATATAAAATATCATTGAATACAAAATACCCAAATTCAAATTTTAATGAGGTTTAAAGTCCCAAAAAATTAAATTAGGAGTTGAACCTTTCGGAAACAATCATCTATTCATTAAAGGAGCCAATGAAGAATGCAGCAAAGCCAATGTGGGGCCTATTAATGGACATAATTACCCAAAATTTGAACTAAGGTTTAAATGGAAAGTATAAAATAATGCAAAGTAATTTTTTATAGGATTAGAATATTCGAAGTAAAATTTGATTGAAAAATATATATTCTTTTAAAAAAAATTAATTTCTTATATATTTATTAATTGATGTTTTTTTTTTTTTAAATAATTTTTTCTTCAAACATTTAATAATAATTTTGGTGGGGTTTTAATTTTTTATTGTTTCACATATATATATATATATATATATTTTTAATATGTAAAAAGTTAAATTGTTAATAAATATAAGGGTTATAAAAAAATATTTAAAAATGATTCAATGAAAAGTAATTCATCAATGGTAGTGGATTGGGCTCATAGATATGATACAAAGATGTAAAATAGATCAAGGAGGATAAATGATCCTTTTATTTTATCTATATTTTTCTTAGGAAATGGTGGGGTGTAGTAGCATTGCCATCTCAAATACAAAACCATTAGTGATTATGGTTTTTGATGTTGGTGGAATTTTTCGTTATTGTGGTGAGAGCATTGTTGATGGTGTCCATGTCATGTGTTGAGACAAATCAATTTTTCTTTGAAGTTTTTATCGTACAAATCAAATCCTCTTTGAAATTGTTCTCACCAAATTTCCGATACAAACTAAATTATAATTTATTGCTTTTAGTAGACTATAGTGTGTTATGGAGGCATCACACATTCTATTAATAAAGCGATTTTTTTTTTTGTGATTTCCTCTATTCTCATTACTCTAATTAATAAGTAATATCAACTTAAGCTTACCCAAGCCAATTTCAAACTAAAATTCCCTCAAACATATTTCATTATAATTTTAAAAATCACATATATCAAATTTAACCCCTATTAAAAAGTATAATAAGATTTTTTTTCATATTTTTCAAAAACATATCTAAAAAAAATATATATATATTTTTTGAAAAACACCATTGTACCACTTTATATTAATTTATAATCAATAATATAATTAAAACTAACTTTAACATCTTCCTCATCAATTTTTTTTAAATATTTACATATTTTTCACCATATATTTCAAATACATAATAATACTGCGACTACCACAAATGAAAGTCAATTTTTTTTTTTTTTTTTTTTTTTTCCAAAACCAAAATTATAATTAAACTTGAATATCTACAAAACCCAAGAATTAAGATATAAACTTATAACATCCATTGCTTTTACTATAATTATGGTCTCACACCCTTTTTTATGAAATGACAACCTTAGAAATTTTAAAATTCAAAAGAAAAAAATTCCTATGAAAAATTAAAAAAATGTTAAGTTATGGGGCTCATGCGAATCCAACTAAGCATAGAGAAGTGGATATATACCATAGAGGAGGAGGTCTACTCGGCCACCACCACCCTCTTTTTTCTTTTTCCCTTTTTTTTTTCGGTGGGCGATCATTATTTAATTTAGTCAATCTCATAAAAACTTTGATTCCAACATAATTATTATTCAAGATTGAATTTATTTTATATTATTATTTTTAAGGTAATGATTATAAATTTTGGAAGTTTAAGGTTTTTTTTCCAAACATATTTATTATTGAATTTTTTTTAATGGAAGTTTAAAAAATTATTTTTTTATTTAATATATAATCAATACAATTGTTTTTTTTTTAATACAAATGTTCTTTTCACTATTATTTTATAATTTAATTGATTTTATAAAAATATCTATTCCATATAATTATTTATAAAGATTTTTCTTTTTAATAATAAAAAATTGTGAAACCTTAAAATTTTTAAAAGTAAATTTTTATTATATATAATGAATAATTCTTCCAAATTTTATGTAGTTATAACATATATTCTCATTTGATTTGAACTTTTTTAGTGAAAAGTTATTCAAATTATATTAATAATCAATAAGATAGAGAAGCTTACATACAAAAAAGTGAGTGGAAAAAATCACTCTAAAAAACAAACATCAGCGGAGGTCGAGAGATTACATCAACAACCTAATAAATTCAAGGAAGTTTTCAACCAAAAAGGTGACAAAGCTAAAAAACTATAAAATATAACCATATAACATGATTGACACTAGGCAATAGGAGCAACAATAAAAAATGGAGGAGTAGGAGGTAGGGAATTGTCGGGTTTATCACCCAATCCTCCCCAATATTCAATAGCTTGAGGGTCTGCAACATCAAGTATAATATCCCAACCATCATCTTCTTTTTCTTTATCTATATCTTTAAAGAATTGGCTGGCCTAGTATAATAAATAGAAAGGGATAGTGTGGAAACTTCTCTTGTGGTGGTACATACCACCTAGAGTGGTCAACACTAACCCCTCTGCGATCCCCACCAATATTTTTACTGTTGCCATCGCAACGACTACCACTTGTCATGTTTAATTTGAATTTTTGGCTACAATTTGAAATACGATTTAAACATCAAATACCTTTATTAGGGTGTATATCTAATTGCCATGTTAATTTCCAATCTATAAGATTCAATCAATTCATTAATCATTAAAAAGGCTATATATTTTGGGTGAGTTTAAGCAACACACACAAACCTATTAATGTTTGTTTGAATTTCGCTAACCTGATGACATAATTTTTTTGTTTGAGAGAGAACTCTGCATGTAAAAGGTTATTTTTGTTGCTTTTGTCCATGTTGGTGTGATTGCCAGGCAATAGTCCATGCTACCTATAATTTCAACTTTATTTTTGACGCCAACGCTCTTTTTCATTGTGTTTCAAGGTCACGACTAAGAAGATTTTAACATGCTGGGAATTATTTAATGTCACTTGTTTATGACATTATATTTTTTCAAACTCTATTTCTATTTTAACATCAACCAAAGGGAGGAGTTTTCACTGAAATAAGAAATGCTAGGGATTTTTTCAAAACTACCATTATCACACTTTTTTAACTGTGCTCTCTGCACGTCGAATCTAGGTTTGCAACTATGTCTTTATATATAAATTAAATTATGTAAAATTATTGTTTGTTGTGGGATAATGTGGGCTTTAAATACAATTGAATTTATCATGTATGTGAGGTGAGGATCATTATTATTGTTTGGATATAGTTTAGGTTTCAATTTAATATGGATTTGTGAACGTTGGATTTAAAATGCTCTGGGTTAGAATTCATGAAGGGTTTGTGAATGCTAGATTTCAAAACTTGTAATAAATTATTATTTTAATCAAGCAATCGTTAAAATCCCATGTTTAATGTTTATGTAATTTATAGATAATCATTTTAGAATACCTAGTAATAAATTGCATCTACTCATTACTACTAAATGGCAGGGAAGAATTATCAAAATTACAAACATGTTTTTAAGTATAGAAAACAATATTATTTTACAACAAAGTAAAGTTTTATGTGGAGAGAGTGATGTACATTATGCATGTTATATATCATTGATTGATGGTCTTGGTGTTTGTACATGATTGGAAAAATAGGCCTTTGTATGGAAGTGATCTCTAAGACAATTATTGCCGAAATGAATGTGAGGAAGGATGCTCCAGCTAGCATATTAAATTCATTATACGAGAAATGCAATTTTTTATATGGTTTACTCCCGAATACTAAAATCACTTATATAAATGAAGACTCAAAATAAGATGAAACACGTGATGAACTAAATAAAATAGGGAACATACCTAAATGGATGTTTTTGAGATCCCTGCTTTAAAAGCTACACCTAATGATTGTTTAGAGGATTGTGAAATGTTTGATTTTGAAGTGGACCATAATGTCCTTGTTGTCTAATAATTTTTAGTTTTACATAGAATAATGTTTTTGTTTATTATTATTGTGATAGTTTACAATTTATTTGGCGAGGTGGAAAATGTTGCCTAAGTGCCATTACCACTCTTATAAGAAATGTGCACTCATGTTTTGATTAAGAAACCAAACATATTATTTTCCTGCATATTATTTTTCAATTTCTAGTCATTCCATACTTTTCCTACTATATTTTTTTAAATTTTCTTGTTGGTTTCTTCAAAACCTATAATTTAATTTAATAAATATCATTTATTTTACATATCATTTATATTCTCATATTTGATATTTGGAGGCATTAAAATTATCATCGTACTAACATATGGATACTTGAAGTGAGTTGGAATTGGTATGTAACTTACATTATTCTAGCACTTTGATTCTAGCCAAAAATGTACATTACATTTATGTTTTTTATGGTTAATGAATTAATCTTATTATGACGAGTAATTTTTAGAGTGCTAATTTTGACTTATTTGACATTTATTCATTGTTCATAGATTTCACATTTCTTCATTAAGATAGAAACCAAACACATTATTTCCCTACATTATGTTTTTTAGTTTCCAATCAATTCATATATGTTGTACAATATGTTATAAAATTGCTCGTTGGCTTCTTCAAACCCTATGATTTAATATATGTAAGGGGTTTTATGTCTATAGTTAAGGTTTTATAGACATTTCATTCATGTTTTCCATGGGTAAGAAAGAACCTTATTGTGTAGAGTAATTTCAAAGTGAAAAGGGTCTTGTACAAATTATGTGGGTGTTAGGGTTTAGTTTATTTCTAGCCCTTTAAAAAAAGTCAACACCCTAATAATCTTCATTGCCTAATATTAATTCAAATTTTACATAATCTTAAAATTGCTAAGAATGTGACAAAATTTGGTCGATATTGAGTTGACACGTATCACACAATGTAACAATGTGACTAATAAAACAACCTAATAATATTCTCTAAAGTTTGTGAATATAGTGCCCAAACTATAACACATGTACCAACCTAATTTCATCTATTCACTAGTTGGAGACAATAAACTCACCACTATATTAACATATTATCTTCAACAAAGTTGGATGTGATATCAAACTTACAATATTCAAGCTCTTTGGTTCTCATAAAATACCTACATTGCATTCATGTTTTCCATAGTTAAGAAAGAACCGTGTTGTGTAGAGTAATTTTCAGATTGCTAATTATGACTTGTTTCAAATTATTCATTGTTCATATATGCCACCTTTTTGCATTTCATTTTTTAGTATACGATTAGTTCATACATATCCTATAATATATTCTAAATTTGCTTGTGGCTTGCTTAAATCAATTTAATTTAATTCAATAAATATCATTTAGCTTCCATATTATTAGTAGTTTCACCTCTGACAAATAGGGGTATTAAACAATTGGAACCATATTTCTTGGAAGTGACTTGGATTTGGTACCAAACTTACATGTTATAAGCTCTCTTTTGTCTTTAGTCTTGTAGTCTTATAAGGGTCAAATTTAGTTGTTATAGATGTTGAAGCTTTTTGTCTTATAATTTGATTTGGAAATGGGATAAATAGTACTCATTGGAACACTCAATCCCACTCTTGGTCAAATTATAGTCAACATTTGAATGTGGTTTTGCTAGTCTAAGACGTACATAAGGTTTTTCTATCCCTAAAACTTATCCTATTTGGAAAAAATAAAAATAAATTTTAAATATATAAAAATAACTAAAAATATTATTCACTACTATTTAAATAAATGTATATAGTTTTAATAACTCTCCATAAAACTCATTGGCAAAAAATAATCTGACAAATACTAAATGTGCACCAAAGTTAACCCAAGTTAAATATGTAGTTAAGAACAAAATATTTAGTTTCAAAAAATTTTGTGGCTCTCTCCTATTTGCAATAAATTTCTCTCATAGGGTTTAAAAGATTTTTTTCTCACAAGATTTGCAAGAAAGTTTAGATTGAAGATTTGTTTAAATAATTTGAGGCAAGGATTTGAAAGAAATTTATTTCACAAGTTTTTCAAGAAATTTTAATTGAGAAACAAGGGTGGATTATTATTATTATTTATTTATTTTTACTTGCCCTAGATGTGTATTTTTATAGGTTTAAAATGATTTTATTATTATTTTTGATAAACTTGGGTGTTTGTTGTAGGAAAGTTACATCCATGACCTTTTCAACGAGTCTATTTTATACAATCATCACATTCCACGAGACACTACATATGGTCCATGCATTTGTTGGAAAAAATTTAAATTATAATCAAGAACACCATTTTTTGCATATCCTATAATCATCACATCTCATGAGACTTCATCTGTAGAGACATTTTTTGAAACATTTCAAGTGCCTTATGTATGATTCCAAATTTTAAATACATTTACTAGGGAATTTTCAAATACAACATTTGAAAATAAATTGGTTTCCATTATACCTTGAAGGATATATGTGCCCTATTCTAAATCCCAAATTTTTGCATAGAGTAGGAGGATACTAACAAAGGTAAACTGATTAGGCGGAACATTTGTTCATTGCATTTGATGAAACATTATCCATGCTCAGTAAGGACACCCATGTCTTAGGTAATTTGTAATCATCACATTTCATGATAAGTCATTTCATTCCTTTATTTTTTCAAATAATCCACGAGAAATTTCCAATCTACAACACTTGACATACATGTTGATAATCTTATTTAAACAAATATGTGTGTAAAAAAATTTCAAATCCCTTATGAATTTTGAAAGAGTGGAAATACTTACCCTCTGAAAGTGCATACTTGGAAGTATAGGTATTCAATAGTTAAAGATATGTATTGTAACATACAGGGGAATCATATGCAACAATTAGAATGTCTACAACCTCCTTCAATCAAGCTAAATTATAATATCAATAAAAATTATAGACCATGAAAATCCATTCTTAAAACTAAAATTTAGATAAAATAAGCTAAAGCAAATTAAGTAGCTTGAGGTGTAGGGAAACACAATGATGATGATCTCCAACTTGTTAAATGGGAGTAGCAACTATTGACAACTTCATAGCCTCTTAGATGAGGCTATATTAATCACTTCCCACTTTGATGATACCTCGTATGGACATTGTTATAGATTACAATGGAGAAATAGGTAGTAGATCTATGGGTCATTAAAGGTGTTAAACTTAGACCTAACAACTAATCCCCAAGTATAAATGGTTATAATTGGGATGATATTGAATAATGCCCCTTATATTTAATTTAATATATCTTATTATTCTCTCCTTTCTTAATTATTTGTACCTTTGTGTGGCAATAGAAGATGAGACTTTTGACAGTCATGGCATTATCTATTATGATTTCTATAAACATGGCATATGTAATGAATATGATGAATCTACAACTTGTCTTACTTAGTGGATTCCAAGATCATAGAAGGTAATATTATCAAAATAATTCATTACATAACTATTTATATTAGGCCATGACCAATTCAGATCTACTAAACCTAACTAAGGGATCTCTTATCTCGCAATACCAAAGGAGAGGGTCCAAAAGCCTCTAGGCAAATGATATTATGCAATAACCCTAGCTAGGGATAAAATACATAAAATGAATATAATCTAGTGCTCACTAAAGTGTGCGAAACAAATGGGGATGGTTAATAACAAGTAAAGTAAAACATGCAAATAAAACTCTACTCAAGTCAATTTAGAATTAAACTAAGCTGAGAGTATAACATTCATCCTATGACTTTATACAATATCTATCCACCAAATAAAAGAGTAAAAGTTAGGAATACTTACCTTGAATTTAACTTGTCATGCCTCAATTTCTCCCTTGGCCAATGGTGCTTTATAAGAGGTTGTTGTGGCTTTGTAAAGGTCACACTATAAAAATAAACTCTAGCTAAAAGAATCCTACTTTTCATCCAAGACTTTCCCATAAGACAAGCTTCTTTCCCTCTAAGGAAAAACCCTAAGCAATGACTTCTCAAGTGTATAAATAAAAAAATAATGGGTTGTAACAATGACAAAATGAATGTTCCTTTCTTTAGAAATGAAGTGAAGGGAGTAGTTATAGTAAAGGATTGACCTTACACCCTCTTAGGAATTTTGTTGACAAGGTTAGCCAGGTCGATCTTTTTTGGTAGAAAATATAGTTGTTAGGTCTCAAACTAGGTTGACTGGCCTAATGGAGTTTTATAATGTGCATTATATTCCAACAAGATTGATCAGGCTGATGTAGTAGGAAAATGAATAAAAATGGGTGTTTACTTAGTTAGGAGCTATTTGAGAAGGTAAATTTATTATAGGAGTGTATAAGTAGGTTTTAATTGCTTAGGGAATTGGATAAAAGTAACTCATAGTGGTTTTAGGTAATGGTATAGGGATAACCAATCTTTCAAAGAACTAAAGGCCTACCAACCCATTTCCCATTGCACCCTTTAAGGCATGCACTTAGAGAGATTAAAACTTGATAGGTTATTACAAGAAAGAAAGCATCATTAAATGATAAAGTTTAAAGATATTGTGTGTATACATATGCCCCACTTGAAGCTCATCATGTGTCACACAATTGTAACATGGGATGGTGATTTGAGAAAGAACATAATAACACACAATGATAAGATTAATAAATTATAATAAAAAATAAATGAAAGTAAAGAATTAAAAAATAGAAACCTTCACTTACCTTGTTGTTGTAGAATAGAAGTTACAGTGTAGTATATGGAAGAGGTGTCTGATATACAAAACATTAGTGAACCTAAAAAATAAGATAAAATTCAAATGTTTTGCAAAAATATGGGTTAAGTATAGAAAATTTTTCTACATTATTAGGATTCTAGAACTTCTTGCAGTTTGGTAAAAATATCTTGTAGAAACATAGTTATGAGCAAACACATAATTTTTTGGTAAATAATTAGAAGTTAAAGAATTTGTAAATTTTAAATATAAATAGGATTTTTAACTATTCATTTGCAAATTTATTACTTTGAAAAACCAGAGCTCTGTGTGACCTAGAGGAGAGATGACAAAAACCATGGCACAAAGGCAAGGAACATGAGGTGGAAGATGCATAACAGTTTTTGATATCATGATCCAGGTATAAAATGTACTAAATTTGAAAATTTTATCATTTATAATTATTAAATGCGGTAGATTTGAAAAATTAGATATCAGAATAGATCTGTGTAGTAAATTTACCCCAACAAATTTTAGGGTAGAGTAGGAATTAAGACAGACAATGGGTAGGGGGTGAAGAGGGTCATTAATGCCTAAGGCATTAATGACAAATGTGTGAAAATTTACCACAATAAATGAAAGGGATTGGCCAGGCTAACATAGATATAAATTAGTAGGTTAATGATAGTGGCCAATTATGTAGCATTGCACTGATGTAGTTAGAAATATCTAGATAACTATGTGCATATGGGCTAATCAAGTTTAGTAGTATATAGGGGACTGATTGCATACATCCTTGATGATGCAATAATGTATGTAGGTGGATGATGTAGTTTTAATAAATGGTCAACTTTGTATAGAGTGGTCAGTGTAGTAGGATTATCTAGCTAACTGCATATCGCATGGCTTACATAGTTATGTTAGTTGGTTGACTTCATATAAAGTGATGGAATTAGTTCTATTCTAACAATGGCCAATGTATTTAGATACATGGTTGACTTAGTATAAAAAATTTTCATAGGAAAAATATTTAGTTATGTAGTATATATAGTATATAATGTTGAGAAAATAATAAAATAGGGTGATGAAGTAGTTAATTTTGATGTAAATGTCTGTATATTATTAATTTTTATGTGTAATTTGATGATTATTTGATATAAAGGACTAATACATGAATTTTTGTTTGATATTTTTTAGAGGTAACTAAGACTCAAGTGATTGGTAGATACAATGTGGTTACCAAACTTGTTGGATAGATTGATAGTGATGATCACACATAATTGACAATGTTGGGATTTTGAGGGATTACATAGATGTGTCGTATTCCTTTAAGTGTTGACTTAGTCACCATGTTCTTAGGGATATGGGAATGGCTAACTAGCATTTTCAAGTGGTTGGTGGAAGGGGATATCATTGATGTGTGTCTCACCCTAGAGGATGTCTATGTTATCTTAAGATTTCCTATTGTAGGTACTATTGTTATTTGTGATAACCCTGAGACTAATCTTGAGAGATGAGCCTTAGACTTCCTATTGTAGGTACGGGTGACTGACTTGGATAGATATTTTGATGACATGAGTACACATGTTTTATGTCTATGTATCAACCATTATGGATATCCAAAAGGTTATTATTGGCCTTGTGACAACTCATGTGATATGTCACAAGTCAAATGGGAAGGTGCCACTATATGTGGTCACCTTGTGTCAACTAATAATAGAGCACGGTATTATGTATGACCTGGGGTCAATTATTTGAGTGCATTTGGTGAATGATATGTATATAATTATTTCATGAGGGTAAATGACTATGAACCCTATTATTTTATTTTGAAGCTAGATTTATGAGAGGTTTTCTATGTATCAACCTACGAGATTTCCCCACACAATAAATGATAGTTTACCTCATGTTTTGAGATGGAGATAGTTTACCTCATGTCCCATCATTATATATTGTCACCTAAGGAGATATTATTTGGTAGCGAAGTATGGATATTATATCTAGTTGGCCTTCTTGGCCAGTTGTTTCTCATGGATTGGTTCATTTTCGTATCACTAGTCATTATATATGGTGGGTAGAGCCACATCTTATTGCTCACTTACCTAGTTGTTAGGTTTTACAACTCTAGTGACACCTATAATAGTACCTAGATATTGAACATAACATGCTAAGCAATGTAGGGGTAATGGAGGTACAATAGTGCCTACAGATGTTCTTGTCATTTGACCAAGCTAGTTTAGACCTTGGGTGAGATGATGATGGAAAAAATAAAGAGAGGTGAGAGTTATTGAGGAACAAGTAACGGTGGTAAAGGAGGTAGAGATGGTGGTAGAGGAAGATGTGGAGGTGGATATTATTTCAACACAATAGACTTTACATCTGCCACCATAACCACCACAACACAAATAGAAATATGTGCAAGAGCAGGTAGAGGAGGAGCCACAGACAGAGGTAGCTGAGCATGGAGATCCCATGGCATAACCTACAAAGAGATGGTACATAGAGTGATAGATCAGTAGTAGACTTTGATATGCTCATATTCTTCAGTCTAGTTTTGTAACACCCTGGAGATATGCCCCATTAGAGGTACTTGGTGGTCTATCCAATGGAAAGACTATTATTGGTGATTGATTTATGTTTTGATATGTAGTTAATGTTTATTATGTTATAGATAGCTAGATATATATTTATTTAGATATATGATTTTGAAATATATATATATATATATTTATATTTATGAGATATAATGTACATTTGGTTTTTCTTTTGAGGAGTTTACATGGTATGTAGTAGTACAAGCAACACATCATGATACAACTAATATGATTAATCCTATTGTACCTTCTAACCTAACTGATGCTAGTTGGTTTTTATTGGTTGGTGAGGAATTGTGAGAGATAAATAGATGAGGGTATTCAAAACATGTGGAGTTTCCACTTGAAGTTCAAGATGGAGAGCCATGATCATGACAAACACTGGCCAAAGAGTGAGCTGATCATTTGGATACATATAGAGAGTTGGCACATGTATAGGTCTAGGTGACCAATTTATAGGGATAGATAGAGGGCATATGTTTATAGATAGAGTCACTGTAGTACATCATTAAAAGGGGGCAATCTTAGGGATTGATGGGTATTGTGACTCGTCCAACAGATAGGTAGGGTGGACCATAGCTGTAGATCTATAATTTATTATATTATGTTTATAACATGTTGTATTGTATCAAACATTGGATTTTATTCAAATATATATAGATATATATTTATTGTTATGACTCATGGATGTTATAGATGTATGTATTTAATTTTTAGCACATGTGTTTAGTTTTTGATATATGCTATAAGAAAATGTATGATGTATTTTAGATTCCTTTCTAGTAGTTATGAACAAATGCATGGTTAAAAAGAATGATAGAAAAAAATGTAGAATGTAATGTAAAATATATTAGATCTCATGGAAAATAAAATGTAAAACCACACTAAGTCATGTTGGGAAATGTATAAAATGTTAAATAAAGCAATTTATAAAACACATTAAATCAAGTATGAAAAATGTGTAAGACATAGGTCAATTGAAATGGTAAAATGTAAAATATAAGACATACTAAATCAACTTGGGAAGTATATAAAGCATAAATGATTTGCAAAAATGTAAAACACACTAAATTAAGTTGAGAAACATGTGAAAAATAATTAAATGAGATATAAGTAAAAGATGTCAAGTAGATTTGTGTCAATCATTCAATTAAAATAAATATATTTATTTTGTGACCAATCATGGTATGAAGCTTTGAGGATACTTTGTGAGGGAATCCTGGTCCTAACCAAGGTCTTACAATGCAAATCATAAAGGGTAAACCAAAAAGGTAAATAAAAATAATGGGAAATACTTATGGATAATAATGAGATGTTTGTGAGGAAGGCCTGATCCTATCAAAGGTCTTACATTACAACTCATAAAAGAAAAGAAAAAAGGTGTATGATCAGTTAACAAAAAATATTCATCAAGGAGGAATATTAGGAATGTTGTACTGAAATAGGTAATGGAAAAAATACAACACATGCATTTTTAATAAACCTTAGTAGGAATGAGGCATATCAAACAAATAAGTAAGTGCTAAGAATTTATTGGATACCAAATTCAAAATATTTTTGTATTTAATAAACACAAAAGTTTGTGTGCAAATAAGTGTAGTACTAAGATCATCTCATGAAAGTTATTTGTACACAAAAAGTAAAATGGGCCTCCCTTCTCACAATGTGTTTCCTGTTCCTTAGGACCCATTATAGAGACATTGGTCTACTATAAATATTGGGTACTTGCATGAGAAAGTAGGTAGCATTATAGCAAATTTTGAGATCTTCTATCCTAGTCTATTGGTTTACCACACCCCAAAGGACCTCATCTCTATTATGAGGTTAAATTTGGAGTTTGAGCTTTGACTAGAAATAGGAGATGTGTTAAGATATGAATCATGTCTTTTAGTGTGATTTTTAATTTTGAATGTTTATTTTTACCTTTTTATTATTGCCTTTTGTTTAAATGATTTGGATTTTAAATTTTTATAGATTTTTCAATTTCTCTATACGAATTCATAATAACCGAACATGAGTGATACAAGTGAAAAACATAGATAAGCTTTGAGCTTTAGTTATAGGATACAAAATATATAGAGATTTTGTCATGTTGATGAATAATTAGGCTTGCCCATTAAAAAGTATGTGATCTCAAGACTAACCATATGTGTGATTAGTATGAGGGAAAGTAAGGGAAAAATGGAGATTCAATAGATCTATGTATGTAGTGATACAATGAGAAATATGCTTGCTAACCAATCATAAGGTAAATATATGATATTAAAGGGGTGTATATTTAGAACCATGCCACAATAATAACTATCTTATTTAGAAAATATATATAACAATCATAAAAATAAATAATCCTAAATACAAGTAGGGGATAAATAAATGAAAAAAAAATTAATCCATGAAGCATTTCCATGTGATAAGTAAAACACAAGATCAATAAATGTTCATAAGTCAAATCTAAATCATATGAAACTATAATAAATAATGTGATGAAACACCATGATGTGTTCATAAGTACTAATTAATTTTATGGAAAACATCATCTATAACATTTGATACATCCTTGTGTAATTATATTTTGAATTTAATCAAACTCTCATCAATCTTTATAAAAAATCATGAAAATTCTTTCTAACACATTATTTTGATTGAGAAAGTGGATATACTAGAAGAATAATGATGCTCATTGGGTAGTTATTATGAGGTATACTCTATACAAGGAATTGATGTTGATCTATGATGAACACCCTTAGATCTATGAGTAAATGTGGGATATGGAGAAGGATGGGCCTTTATCCGTGAATGTCTTAGAGAATGTGGCTAAGCTAGTGAAGGCATAGGCTAAATAAAATCATGAAAGTGATATTATAGCACTCAACATCCATATGTATGATGTGTATTACACTAATGACAAAGACAATAACTTCCCCATATTTAGGGATGCATTTTGGAAGTACCATAGGAGGAGGTAGGCTCTTGTCTATATATTATGCCTTCTCTAGATGAAGTGTATCAATATATTGATGAAACTATCATCAATAAGTACAAGAATGATTATGTGTGCCATAAAAGAAATAAGTACATCTAGGGTCTAATTATGAAGGCCACCTATCTATTGTATAATTAGAACCTAAGGCTAGTTACTACTAATGTGCATGACAATCTTTGGCCCATTAACCAACAACTTTATGGATCTCATAATATTGCTCATCTTCCCATTGTGATGATAGAGGATCAAACATAGAAAATGTGGTATGACATCACCAATAGGAGGAGAAATTAGAATGGGATCAATTCAAAGCTGGGCTACATCAAGAGATGAACTCATAATAAATAGTGTAGCTAATATCTCTAGAGGGAGTAAGTTGGCTGGATATGAGTATCTAGCAAACTGGTAAGGTTTTATCATAGCATGGTCCATAAGAATACTTTAAAGAGTCTGAATAGTGAGTGAAGGAGTAATAGTGTGTGTGTGTGCTCCATCTTATACCTACGATCATAAGAATAAGAACTAGTATCAGGTACCAAAGAAAGATAATGAACTATAGGAATAGAACTAAGAGAATGCTATAAATAAGAATGATATCTAAGTGTCTTTGAGTTTTTAGCTTGATAAAATCTAGATAAAAAGGCATCATCTAAAGAATATCCATCATTGTAATCAAGAGTGTGAATGTCAATAATACATGTGTTGATGATTTTATCAATCAAAGAGGCATGATGAATGAAGTGTTTATTTTTTGTTAGAGTGACCATAATTTTATCTAATGGGTTTTGATGAGACTGAGGTCATAGAGAAAGAGGAAATTGAGTGATTATGTGAGGAGAGAGATCAAAAGTTTTTATTTTCAAACTAATCTCATCTAGTTCATCATTGTTTGAATCTAAGGGATTAGGTGGTATGTGTTCACAATAAAAAATGTTCCATCAACCAATCGACCCTTTCTCCTATTGTGAATGTTAAGTTGGAATCATACTAGTCTAATGGCAAGGTTTTAAAGGTTTGAATATGATCCTAAAGACACGAGGGTTTTTTTTAATATTCTAAAAAATAACAAGCTATTAAATATAACATATTCTATTATAATTCATAAATCTACATATCAAATAATGAAGTAGTTCAAATATTAATGTGTAATCTATCCTATCCGACAAAGAGAGCCTATAAACAAGACAATATCTTGAAGGAAATAAATCTGGTTCAATAATATAATATATTCTCAAAATAATATCTTTTTTTGCTATTTTAACTTTTGAGTAAATACCAAGACAATAAAAAAGAAGTGCAAAATTAAAATGGAGAATAAAAAGTAAATTATATTATAATCATATCCTCAATAATCAAATAACATAGACATAACTCAACCATCAAAAGAAAAAGATGCAAACAAAAATATCAAACAATAAAGAAGTTAAATAATAAACTAATTAAAGAAACCTAAAAAATCTAACTTAAACTAATCTAGAACTAAAACTAAATTAATCTAACACTAACTAAACTAAGAAACTTAACTAACCTAAGAAACCTAATCCAATAAAATAAATCAATAGCAAACATTCAATTAACACAACTAATACTAAAACTAAACACATAAAAGAAATTAGATCAATTAGAAACTAAACTAAATCATATGTAAACTAAATTAGAAGTCAAAGTCAAATATAATACAATATAAATAAAAATATATGAGTCTCAACAGAAGAGAGTCATCTTAGAAAAATAGATCATTTTATTTAAGAAACAACTTTTTATAAAATATCTTTAAAGATAACTTTTACAATCAGTTAGATCAACAATATGTCACAAACATCAAAGTTTTCATCATTATTTGGGTTAAATACTTAGATTCTGTGCATAGGACTGCAAAAAGCAATCATTAAAAGATGTTAAACTTGACAACTTCAAATAATCTATTATAAATGATAATATAAAACTAGATATACCTACGTTGCCTAAGCAATATACTCAACAATCAGAGAAAGTACCATTGGTCTATCTACAAAAGTCATGCTTTTTCAGAAAAATTGCATAGAAAAGAGAGATAAATGATTGACTTTAGAATGTAATAGTCTTCAATACCTATGTTTTTCCTCTTCTTCAAATGAATCATTGATCATTTTTTTCATACTTCTAAGTTGGTTGAAAAGAAAGTTTTAACTAACCTTAGTTAGTTACTTATTAACTTAAAATAATCAACTTATAAAATCAATCTTAAAAATCTTAAAAATCAAGTAATATTAGTAGTTATAGGTTAAGATTTAATTAAGACTTTTAAAAGTCTTAAGAGATCAATTATTTGAAATTAGACTGGGTATTTTCTAATGGGTGAGAACCCTCTAATCAATTAATGATAATAAGAATAACATTATTTTAATAAATAATAGGATAATTCAAAGTTAAATGATATCCTTATCCATATTAATTTCATAATGCATATAATCAATATTACTTAAGCGTTATATATATATATTAAAGTCTATTGTACTTCAAAAATATCATAACTAAAGTATCAAACTTTTTAAAATGTAGCAAATCTGATCAACAAAAAGTTCAACTTTGAAATAAAATGTATCTTTCTGATAATCAAGAGTCATCAAAATCAGATATAACCTCTATCACTGGTTCTTCTTTTTCATTCAAACATTCATTATAATCCATCTTAACTACAAAAAATTAAACCAGCTTTGTTTCCAAATCACTTTTGATATCATCTACCTCCAATTTAACTCACTTCACAACTATGATTTCTGTTGGAGTATCTGATTCATCTTGACTGTTTGAACACTTCCTAGAAGTGGTTGGATGTATGAAAACTAGAGAATTTTCTAAATTGAGCTTCCCATACCCTTGAATAAGTATATTTTGGGATGGTGTAGGCTCACTATAAAAAGATTATAAAACAAGATTTATAAAATTATTTTCATGGACTATCTCATTGGCCTGCTTTGGTGGCTCATTAACAATATTAACTTTTTCTTGACTAGGTAGCTGATGGGAAGAGATACTATGAGAATGAGATCTAGCTCTAAATATATGACCATGAAAACCTCTATTGACCTTATGATTTGAAGGATTAAATGGTAGAATATTCAACATATTCCAAAATATAGGGTTAGTGACATCAAAATGGATAGACATTTTGGGCTCCTCTATTGACATATCTAAGACCAAATTGTCTAGCCCTAAAACTTCCTCTAGGAAATTGCCTATTAGGTGCATCTTGATTCATACTGCCAAAATGATTTCTTTCACAACTGTTATTATCATTATTCCTATTTGAATTTGGTTGATCCCAACCTGACATTCTAAATACAATTTAAAATATTTTCAATGATCTTATCATGATTTGACTGAACTCAAAAGAATTAATATATCAATTATAGAACCAAAAATGACAATTGTATTTAAATATTTTCAACCTCCAGTCACTTATGAACTTTTTTAGCTATATCAACATAATGAACAAATCAAGAATTTTAACTGTCTGTAACTGAATTCATTCATATGATTTTTAATTTGACTGTGTCATAATATTCAAATTGAAATCATAATAATAAAATTATATTCTCATAATTTTATTTCTAATATTCTACCTATACTTTATTGCATTTGGTTCTCACTGCACAATTGCCTTCTCAAAATATACAATGTATGTATCATCCATAAATGACAAACTACTCATATTTCTATTAAACTGACAATAATTCATAATAACTGAAGGAACAATTTTTATAGAAGTTCCATTCATAATATTATAAACTGCATGTGTTTTCCAAACTGACCAGAATCTAAAAACATTGAAAATAATTTTGACAAAATCTCCATTCACAAAATTATAAGCCTTTGACATAGTTATACCGCTTCCAAATTATCAGTTTGAAACTCATAAAAATAACTTATTCACAACTTTTTTGAAACTGTCAACCATTATTTTTCAATTTATGACTTCAAAAATAGAAACCCAGAAACATCTTTCGATATTTTTTATAATAAACATCTAAGTTTAGAAAATCATATATATTGCATGTAAACAATTCTTTATATCTAAACTGTTCAACACAATTTATTCGCACTATACCCAAAAAACCACCTTCGAACTTATTTGTAAAAACTTCATGGACTTGTGAAATTATAGCTTCATAATCCAAACCGATATAACCATAATCACCATTGTAACTGAAAACCCAAAACTAAAAAATCACAATTTTCTAAGATAAACTCCATAACAGGGATGAACATATTTATAATGATAATGAAAACACTTCATCCTCAAAATTTCATAGCATAGAACATAGTATGATAAAACTATAATAATAACTATGTTTCCAAAAATGAAATCTTTTCAAATTGACCTTATCCCCAAAAAATTCATGCATGTAAAAAGAATTTAAAAAAGTAGTTTATCGTGCCCAAAATTTATCAAAATATCATGTAGACATGAAACTCATAATTTTCCTTCTATGCAACCAATTATAGTGAAAAAAAATATAACTATCAATTTAAAAGTTATTCATTCCTCCAACTATGACATACCTATTAACACTATGCAACTTCCAAATTATCTCTATAGATTATGGCTTTCACTGCAATCTTCTAGATAATGACTATCACAATGAAAAAATATATATTTGTATATTATGCACATTCATTAACCTGCTTTAATCTACATGCCAAAATCTCATTGGTTTCTTAATTCAAAGTATGTCGTTAGCCAACTGCTAACTTATTTATCAAGGCTTCAAACTTAGTGATGACCAATTTCCTTACTAAACACCAGCTAACTCACGTAGTTTTAGGAATGTATAATTTTCAATAAAATATCAAGACCACCTTTATATTTACTTTAGATCTTAAAATATCCTTACCATGATTTACATTAAATCAACTTGCCAACTTATCAAGTTGGCTACTAACTTAGCTGCCAACTTATCAATTAAACCAACAACTCACCAACTTGACCTTTCAAACCTTAATAACATCAGCCTCATGTTTAATAAAATCAAAACTTAAATTAGTTTCCAAAATCTCCTTGAAATAAAACAATGACCCATGTCCATGCTAAAGTCTTTGTTAGGTCCATCACCTTATATTGAACACTTAGAATATGCTTTAATATTCATACTTGCAATTACATTTCAAATAATCTAATTGAAGAACATCATGACAAATCATAAAATGTATTCAATTTTTATAAAATCATGTTGAAATTTATCATTTTAAATTTAAAACATTTAAGTAATCACTGTAATTAGATCAATTCTATCAACTAAAATCTCATGACTGAAAACAAACATTGACAATGATAATACACACACATATATGCCAATGTTATTCAATCATCTAGTAATGCTTTTTGAAAATATAAAAATATAAATATGAAATTATAAACAAATCATCATTATATTATTTAATTAAAAATATGTATATTCATAAAAATACTAATTGACTTAGGTCCTCGATTATAGTTTTAGATTTTATGACTAGGTCATCACTATGGCAGATAGGAGTATGAATTTTAGAAATTTGTAGGGGTATGAAAAATAGGCATAGAATATGTTTTTTATTAATTCAAGATGATCATTTTAACCTCTATTAGAGTGGATGAAATAATTAAAAAGTTGTGATTCATGAAATGGTATGCTGGGTAAAGGTTTGAGGGTAGGTATTTCAAAAAATCCTTGTTTTTAAAATTGCTGAAAAATTGAAGGATTGGTATCTCCTTTAATATTTTTTATGACACCGTTATAAGGAAACTTAACACTTTGGCATATTGACAAGGTTACTGATTGCATGCAGTGTGTTCAAGGTCAATTGATTAAAATGTTAAATAAAGTGGGAAGTTAAATATCATGACTTTGACATGTATCGTGATAGAAGGAACTATGATAGGAAGCCAAACACACCCTAAAAGAGGAATTTGTATTTTATCATATCCTTGAAATGTACTTTGATTATATTTAAAATCAAGGGAAGCCACACAAGTTCCTGAACCTTCATCAATTAATGCACATTTAACTTAGATATCTCCTATTTAGATGTTAATGAAAAAGGAGGATCATCTGCATGAAACAATATCTCATCAAGAATCATGGAAGAGATAGGAAATTTGAGTGAAAGAGAAGTATCTATTATTTCATCAATGTGGATAGACATTTCATCACACTGTTGAAGGATGCTATCTTTAAACCTTGACAAAGTAGCTTATTTCCCCATAAGTGGGGGATGAGGGATGTTTATTTTGAATAAGAGTTGCATTAGATGAATACGACAATAAAGAGAAGTTATCTTGAGTTCTAAGAAATGGATTTGATATAGGAGAAGTGAAATTTTGGCTATAAGATTCCATTTTCCATATCCCATTAGATTTTTATCAGATAAAGGTGTATAGTGTTATAGTAATTGATTTGAGGGTGTAATATAAGTGCATTGAAATTGATGTTGGTAAGGTGTGTTCGATTGAGATTTGGTTAATGTGGGTTGATTGATTGTAATTGATTATGCTATTTTAGATGTCCTGATTGAATCACTAGTTGTTTATTATGTTTGAGAGGAAGAAGTACTAATGATAGAAGGATTTGGGAGTTATGAGTGAGGTGTCTTAGTTAAAGGAGTACTATAATTTATATTGATATTATGTGAGGTATTTTCTAATTGTATCATTAGATTTGACACTTGTGTGTTTATTAAATCTATTAAAATTGGTTTTGATTTCTCCAATTCCATGAGATGAGATGGGTAAGATTCTCGAACAGTGCAAAACTTAGGGAAATTATTATATTTAGAAGTTGGATAATGATTGATATAGGAAACTATTCTCCTCATATTATTCATATTAACAAAATTATCATCATGCATGTTACGATCCACAAAATTTTCAAAAAAGGGAGGTTGGTTAGAATTAGCTTGATGATTAGGAAGGGGATACTTATAAATATATTAATTCACATTTTCTTGGTTTAAGGCCTCATGTTTAGTTTTAGTTTCATAAGCCTTAGCTACTACTTTAAAAGCTTGTTGATGTGTAAGTATGAGTTATTCATGATTAAAATTCGATCTAAGAAGGTAGTCCATAATAAAATTTCTTAGTTGGTGATAATTTTTGTGAGAATGGCCCCAACTTATATGAAACCAAAAAAAATTGTGTGGATCATACCAATGTTTGGTAGGGTGAGTAGGATTGATATCTCATTGGGAAGGTTGAGGAAGATGATTTAGAATCTATGCTAAGGAAAGTGGTTTATCGACATCTACATTATGCATTTGAAAAAAATGTAGAATTAGGATGATTTTTTTTCAAAATTGATGATGCAGAGATAAGCTATGTATGTTTACTTGTATCAGTGGCTTGAATGGTGTGTATGGACTCATAGGTATACATAACACCATATTTAGTTGCATGTATATTTTTAGCTATCATGAGCATTCAAGTTCTTAGGGGATGGTGAAAAGGCTCAAATTAGAATATAAGAAAATATTTATGTTTAGCTTGGTCAAGGACTTATTCTAATTTTTTTTTATAAATAGTCCTCACATGATATTTTAATTTGGAGTGAAGATCATTAGTGAATAAATGAAATAGATTATCATTAGACATGTTATGCTCAAGTTTGTTAGCTAAGGCTTTCCATCATTTGATGAAAACTTGTATTGTTTTGGATTTTAATTATTTACAATTGTTAAAATGAGCTAGGTTATTTTAAAGAAGATAATTAGTTTAGAATTATTGAACCAATGTATTAACCAAGTCCTCCAAGCTAGCGATATAATGAGTTTTAAGTTGATTTTACCAATCTAGAGTGTCACTTGAAAATGTTTTAGCTAATAGCTTGGTGAAAGTAAAGGTGTTAAGTTTAACCTAATTTTTGTATAGATTTCTAAAAGTATTTAAATGCAAGGCTAGATCAATGAATCCATTATAAGTGATAGTGGGAACTATGCCACCAATGTTGATGTTTGCAATTTGAGGGACTAAAGGTTTATTTTGTAAGTTTTTAATAGCCTTGTCAAGATGTGGAGGTTGTGGTATAAGGTTATTGTGTGCATATATAAGGAGGGGGATAGGGCATTATAATTTTGTACTCCCTACTAAGTATGTTGAGGTTGATTTTGGAAATGCATTAAATGGTTTTCCATTTGCATCATTTGGTTGGCACTATTAGTTTGAAAAGTATCTATTTTATTTAAATTTTTTAATAATAGTTGATTAGTGTTAATGGTATTTTGAATAGGATAAGAAACATGGGATGCATTAGTATTATGTGAGGCATTAATAGTTTTAGATGTACTAGTGGCATGAGATGCACTAGTAGTTGTATGGATTTGAGTATTGGTATGGGTACTTGAGCATACCCACTAAAATTCATGCCTATCATGTTTGTAGAAATGGTTGGTATAGAGGTTGAATAAGGAATAGAAGATGATTCCATGATATTATAGGGAAGAATAAAAGAGGATATATATGTGGCATGAGTTATAGAATGTCTTACCCCAAATCCTATAGAAAATTTAGGTGAAGGTGAATGGGTTACCCAATGTGAGGTCCCATCATGAGGCTGTAAATGGATGTGGGATCCTTACCTAACAATGTTGAGGGTTTTCATTGATGAAGAGGATCATTTTAATCATATACTCAAGATCACTTTCTTCCTCTACCATTTTTAGGACTAAACGGTTAAGGAAAATGGAATAAGGAGGAGTCTCATAGTTGGTAGTTCTAGTAGTAACATGGATATTGCTAAGATTAGGATTATCTACCACATGATATGATAGATTTATCTTAGAGGTTTTATTAGTATTAGTAAGACTCATCATGTTATTTTGATTTTGTTAGGCAACTTCATCAAATAGATGATTCATGATGAAAAGCTGATCTAGACACTTATGAGGGAAATGAAAATATATAGGTTGAGAATGAATGAGATTGAGTTGGTCGATCTAGTTAGACTAACATGATGAAATAAATACATGGAATCAAACTAGGTCAAGTTAGTCCATCTATTTGAAAAAGTGAGATAACAAAAAAAATTGGAAACATACTAGGCTGATTTATTCAATCTAGTTTGGAAAACATGAAAAATAGAATAGTTTTTAACTTGACTAGGTTGAGCTAGTCAATCTAAAAGTAGGAAAATAAAATATTATATAAGCTAACTAGGTTGATAAGGTTGATTGAGTTATAAAATCAGGTAAATAAAATAGTCTATAAGTTGACTAGGTTGAGTTAACTGATCTAGTTAGAAAATTAAGAAAATAGAATAATCTATAAGCTGACTAGGTCAAGTTGGTCAATTGAGTTAGAATAGTAAGAAAACAAAATAGTCTATAATTTGATTAGGTTAAGATGGTCAATATAATTATGTAGTTTATTAAAAAATTTAAATGGTCTTAGTGCTCAACAAATTAGTTTTAATTGTAGAAAATAAAGTTGACCACACAGACAACTAGGTCGATCTGGTTGTAACACACATCACAAAACTTGTATCAACATCAGTTAATATAGTATACAATACAACATAGAGTGGAAAACAAAAAACATCAATAATGTAATATATATATGTTACCTAATTATCTAATAATAAGATCAGGAAGTTGTACTAAAAGTTTTGATTTATAATATAGGCTTCCAAAGATACTTTCTTGTCCATTGGATAGTGTCGTCTCAATGTTTCAGATCATGAAATATGAAAGAAATACCATTTTGATAGCCCAAGAAACCCAATTTCAAGGGTAAGCTAGAAGTAACTTCTTGACATAAACTGCTAACTAATTCACCTCATAATCAAATGGATGGTTAGATTCTTAAGGTTTAATACAAAGGGAAATCCTAGGCATTTCTAAAATACTGTGAGCTAGGTGGAAAATAAAGATTATGTTTAAATCTTTACTATGGATATGAGTATTAGGGAAAGCCCCTCATACCATGATATCTATAAATAATAGAGACCATAAATAAAATATCACATAGCCCTTCATGATAATAGTTAAGTAGTTGTAAAACTACCGATACATAGTTTCTATGAAAAACCAAACAAAGTGAAAATAAAGATGAAAATTACTTTGTTGAAATCTAAGTTACAATTTTTGAAAGCAAATAAATAAACAACCAACTAAAAATAAAAAATGATTGAAATCTTTATGAAATAAAGGTTAATTTTCTTTATTTATATTATAAAATTGAAACAAATAGAACAAGGTCAAGCATATCAATCTAGTTGGGAAAATAAGACAAAATAAAGTCAAGTTGATCAACTCAGTTTCTTGCAAAACAAGTTAAAATAAACAAAATCAACCAAGTCAACTTAGTTTGCTAGTAGAAATAGATATAAAACTAGATCAAGCCAGTTAATCGAGTTGACTACGTGGGCATAGTTTTATAGAACTATAGAACTAATAAAAAGTAATATAAAATTTCAATTTTAATTGAAAGGTAGGAAAAGAAATTTGCTTAAAATTTGACAAGTGGAAATACTAAGCTATATAGACTGAATCTAGAGGATAAAATAAGATCAACCACATCGATGTAGTAATTTTTCTTGAGAATGCTAAATTATTATTTGACTAGGTTGTCTAGGGGAGTTTTTGATCTCGTAAAGGTATAAAATAATGTTATTAAACAAAATCAAGTCAGTTAATCTAGTTTAAATAACACTGATAAAAATATGAAAATCAAACTAGATTGATCAAATCAATTTAGTTAGATTAAAAATAAATATAGAAATAAACATAATTGAGTGGATCAATTTAGTTAGCACATAAGACATAAAAATGACTAGATTGATCAATTTGATCTAGTTGGCTGAGACTGAAAACCCTTTGCACATAAAACATGAATAGATTGATAGGGTCAATGAAGTTGGAAACCTGAACATAAAAAATATAATTGGATTAATAGGATTGATGTAGTTAAAAAAATTAGAAAGAAAGTATAATTGGGTTGATAGGCTTGACCTGGTTGGAAATCATGTGCATAAAAAGTAGACCTAGATCAACATGCTCGATGGAGTTAAAAAACTTGTGTATAGAAAGTAGAATTGGGTTGATAGGCTCAACTTGGTTGAAAACCCTACATATGGAAAGTAGAACTAGGTTGATATGTTTGACAAAGTTAAAAAAAATTATGCAAATAAAGTAGAACTGGGTTGATAGGCTTGACTTGGTACGAAACCTGCACACATAGTATGAAACTAGACCAACAAGCTCGATCCAATTGACTATAAATGGAAATTAAAAATTACAAGGGTTAGATTTCATGTCAGGCTCACCAAAATGTATGAAATGAATTAGGATGGATCTAAAACTTGTCCTACTTAGTGGATTCCAATCTTGAAGAAGGCAATCTTACCAAAACAATTCATTGTATAGCTGTTTATATCAAGACATGATCAATTTAGATCCACTAAACCTAAATAAGGGATATTTTATCACATAATACCTAATGAGAGGGTTTCAAAGCCTCTAGGAAAATGACATTATACAATAACCCTAGTTAGGCTTACAATTCATAAAATAAATCTAATCTAGTGCTCATTAAAACTTGTGGCACAAATAACAAATAAAGTAAAACATGCAAAGAAAATTCTACTCAAGTCAAAGTAAAGATAAAATAAGCAGGGTTACAATATTCATCTTATAATATATGCAATATCTATCTACCAAATGAAAGAGTAAAACTTAGGAATACTTATTTGAAATTGAACATATCATGCCTCAATCTCTTCCTTAGCCAATGGTGTTTGCAAAGAACTTGTTTTGGCTTTGTAAATATCACACTATATAAACTAACTCTAGGCTAAAAGACTCATACTTTGCATCCAAGACTTTTTGACAAGACAAAATTATTTCCCTCCAAGGTAAAAACCTAAGCAATGACTCTTCGAGTGTAGAAATAAAATAATTTTGAGTTATAACAATGTGAAAATGAATGTTAATCTCTTTAGAAATATAGTGAAGGGGATATTTATATCCAAGGATTGAATTTAAACCCTCGTAAGAATTTTACCAATAAGGTCATCTAGGTTGATCGTGTTGGTAGGAAATATATCTATTATGTTTCTAACTAGGTTGACTGGGCTTATGGAATTTTGTAACATGCACTGTATTTCCAACAAGATCAACTAGTCTAACATAGTAGGAAAATGAAGAAAAATGAGTTTTTGCTTAGTTAAGTGGTATTTGGGAAAGTGAGTTTTTTAGAGGAATGTATAAATAGATTTTAATTACTTAAGTAATTTGATAAATGTAACTTGTAGTGGTTTTAGGTAATGGTATAGGGATAGATAATATTACAAAGCACTAAAGCTCTACCAACCCTTTTCTTAGTGCACCATTTAAGGCGTGCACTTAGAGAGATTGAAAATCAACAGGTTCTTACAAGATATTTAGTGTTAGTAAATGATAAATTTTAAAAATATTGTGTGTATACAAATGGGATTTTAATTATCTCATTCTATGATCTTGGCTAAGTCTACAACATCATTGTAGTGGCTGGCATTTAAAAGGATTTTGCCTTTTCTATTTATACCACTAACAAGTTCTCAAGTTTCTAGTTTTATTTTTTGTTTCTTCTCATATACTTAATTTAACTACCATAGTTAAATTATATTCCCTTCTCTATTCTTGTCTTCTTTTATATCCACAAGATGTGGTAATTCCTTACTACTTCTCTTATGGCTTAACTATCCCCAACCAAAGGTTTTTCTATGTTCATAGATTCTTTATCCATGGTAAACCTTATTGAATGACTCAAATCTTGGGAAATAGATGGCCTCCCTTTTTAGATTTCAATAAAACACTATGCCATGAGGAAAGTGGAGATGAGGTCATCATTGGGTGTGACAAACAAATTTGAGGATCCCAAGCCTGATAAAAAAATCAAGTTACACTCTGGAAACATTTGTGACATTATAAATAATAAAGATCTTGATTTTGGTTGTATATTCTATTAAGGAAAGAACTTAACTATTATATTGGAAATGAGTACAAAGAGAACCTACTATAGAGGATTCATGAACTTCAAATATACAATGGTTATCTAAGTTCAATTTTTTTTTAATCAATGGTAATGTCTCCTGAAGAGATCAAATCCAAGGCCATGGATAACCAAAAATGCAAGAACATGAAAGTGGAGATGGGGTCATTATCAAGTGATTTTTTTTTGATGAAACTGAGATTTATATAAAATTAAGCTATGTTCTAAAAATATTTGTGACATTCTAAAAATTTAGATTTTCTCATAATCTTCTTCAAAGAAAGCACTCAATTATTGTTTTGGACATTGAGTACAGTATTCTCAGAATCTATAAACCTAAGGTCTCCTACACAGGCATCCTTAGTCTTCTCAGAATCTATTAACCTAAGGTTTTATCTGAATGAGAATACTAAGGATGCCTATGTAGGAGACATTAGTTGAAATATACAATTGGGTATTGGACTCGAGAACACACCCAAATACAATAGAAAGTGCTAGGGTAAAAGACACTAGGATCAATGGCTAAATAAATTTAAAAAAAAAAAAAAAAAAAACATTGAAAATAAACAAGGGGTAAAATCAATGTAGTAAATCCCCCAAATCATGTGATTAGGGTACCAATACAAACAACCATGTGGGGGGAGCATGAACCCCTAAAGAGCATAGGATGATGAAATTGAAAAAACTAGAATGTCCCAACTAGTTGGTTTTCAATGCACAATTTCCTATTCCTATCCCTATTCATTTAAATGTGTTGTAGTTTTATAGAGGAATGGAAATGATTTGATTTGATGATAATAATTTATTGCATTTCAAATTAGCAATATAATGCATATGTTCATAGTTTTGGTAGCTTGGAATATGTGAAGTGAATGTTACCCATGTTTCATCCATGACTCATTTATGAAGATTATGTGACTCAAAAGTTTGAAATGATTCCAATGCTTTACTTGTAAACCATGAGATAATTGTGGGTAGTGATGTAGATTTATATGTTGAGAAATATAATTGTATTGGATCCTAATTTGGTGTAATCTTGCATATTCTTTTGCAAAGAGTTTAATTATTATAGCTTTAATTACCTTGATAAAATCTTCTAGTGGTTTTTTTATTGGATTGTACTTCAATATTTGTAAAAGAGTTTGTAAATTAAATTCTTATGTTTTAACTTGGAATCATTCCTTTTGTAAATTTAATTTATCTGAAGGCATTCTCAAGCTCTTGACTAATGGTTAAATAGTTGAATGGTTTCAATCCCCACTTAAAAGTTTATATAAAAATCCCCTTTCCTTATAAGGAAAACTTTATTATTTATACTTATTTTTCCAATATTTCATTACCATAATCGACAAATAATTATTTTATAATGGAGTTAGAAAGTGAGGGTAGTATGTTAAAATTTTATAGGATTATCATACATACATACATACATACATACATACATACATACATACATACATACATACATACATACATACATACATACATACATACATACATACATACATACATACATATATATATATATATATATATATATATATATATATATATATATATATATATATATATATATATATATATATATATATATAGAATATCCTTAAACTTAAATTATTCAAGCAAATTGAACAAAAATGTTGAATTTATGCTATTATCAATGAATAATTTTGAGTAGGAAATAAATTCTATCAATAAACAAAAAGTTTTTAAATCCACGTTATTATCTCAAACACCACCAGATCAATCATTAGAGTTACAACATGATTGTGAACACATATAGGTAAATTGTTAAGCCCATATTCATTAAAAATGAAAGCTTTGTTAGTGTGTTATTTCATTCATAGATAGTTCTCAATTTTTTGAAATTTCACTTCACATCATCAAGTAACAATATATAGAACTACATTTACTGATTTTAGTTGTTTTAAGTTGTATTTTAGTCACAATTAGATATTTTAGAGCATCCAATAAGTTGTGTGTTACTTTTAAACTAGAAAATTCCATTTGAGTGATTGTTGTGATAGACTCTAATATTAGGATTTATAGAGTAAAATGGATAAGGTTTTTTATTAACAGTGATAATCAAATGTTCAAGACATTATTATCTAAAGTAATTGTATGCTTGAGGATTGTGTTTCTTCTTTTGAATTTTTGACTCCATGATAGCACTATGACTATTAAATCTTGTTTTGGGTTAGAATACTAGAATACAAATAATGGAACTAGAAATTATCATACAATTATAATCTCCAAGTTTTTTCTTACTTATTTAGTTGGTAAATATATGATACAACCATTCTTTCAATAAAGGAATTTTGATAATGCATGATTGTCATTTTTAGCGAACTTCTCACACTACATAATCTATAATAATAATAGTGGTGTCCCATTTTATATTTATATATTTTTTGACTATTAGAGTTATGAGTGTTAATTTGTTTCCAATTTTTCTTATATTATGTATTTTTCTTGTATTCTTATATTTGACTTACCTTTTGAACATGCATTTCCTATTGTGTTTATATGTCTTGCTTGAAGTTTTCCTTTTTGTTAATTAATGTGTTTTATTTGATAATTATAGTTTTCATTAATTTATATATGTAAAAAAACCATCCTAATAATTAGAATCTAAACACAAACATTTTTCCTTCGACTTTTAATGGCCTAGCCCATTGCCTAGAGCATTGCCACTAGAGATTTTTGAAGAAACAATGCAAATTTTAAGTGAATCATTGGATAAATATTTTGCTGAGAAGAAAAGAAAAAGGAAAATAGATATTATACATCAATAACAAAAACATAAGAGACCAAAATCAAAAGGAGATAATGAAAAATAATATACAAGTGATAATGTGTCATCTAGTGGGGATATGTGTGACATACCTTCTAATAACAAGTCCGTACCTTAAGGGATTTGAACACAATAAAATACAAAACATGTTAGGAAAATTGGTCCATAATTTGATACAATTTAAATGGAAAATATAGTTTTCTACAAGGTTATTAATGAGTCACACATGGGAGACATAGAGTTATCTCACCTATATCCTTGTGATGATGATCCCAATTCGTACATTCCTTGTTTATGTGATACATGGATAAAAAGTTATGCCAATGCTTTTACTATGCACATGGTTTATGAAGATGAAGATGGAAATATTATGTTTCACCATCCTTCATTAAATGTAATAAAATCACATTTTTTTAATAGTGGTTTTCATCATCATCATTAAATAGTTATTATTGGAACCATCAAGCGAGGGTATTATATGAGGTAAAATTGAGATGTGCCTCACTTATTAATAATTTATAATTTTTTGAAGATAAATAATATGAAATTAATCCATTTGGAATGCCTATTGGTATATAGATCAATGCCATTCGATTTTACAATCAAACGAGGGATGTATGTTTGTATTTGTTATGAGAACTTGCATAGAATGACTAAATATGAGTAACTTAAGATTCCATTATCCCATGGAAGTGTTGGAATATTTATTAGACATATGCACTACTAAAACATTTTGTTGGGTAACAATGTTTGAAAGTCACATGGATGTTGTTGATAAAGCTCAACAAATTCCCCAAGGTATCAATTTGCATCCACATGAGGTTTTTTTACACCCAACAAGTTTTTTTGATTCTCTCTGATGTCATTGATGGTACATAATTTTTAATTCATTTATTTTTGAGTAATACATGAAATCTATGTTTCATTTTTAATGATTTTTTAATGGATAATTATTTATAGGTATAGTGGATGTTTTATTTACTAATAAATATATAAGGAGGTGGGCACCCAAAAATCAATATGGGGAGTCATTTTTTTATCAGTTAATTACTAAGAATGATGGAATTTGTACCAATTTTCATATTATTACAAATATGGGCTAAAAAAAAGTTGTGATTTATAGATTGGGTGCATTAATTGAATATCGTACACACAAGGCTTACCTTCCCATCTCCATATTTTATATCCACATCATGTACATCACCACAACATTCAAATCATATCAAAATAAATTTATAATAAAGTTACATGTTAGAGTATGATATGCTCTAAAATTTATGTATAAATTCCATGTTCAAATGAAAGATTTATGGCCACTTTTGAAGTTACTGTAATGCATTCAATTCCACCTAGGATTGTTATGAGGAATAACTCATTGGAGTTTATTATTGAAGGCTATGAAAATATCAAATAGGTTATTTTATTAAAATGGTCAACATTTCCAGATAAATTTGAACCAATTTTTGCTTCAATTCATCAAACCCAACCTCATGGGAAATGGCATGTGGGAGCAACGTTTAAATTTTGCTATATGTACAAAAACCTACAACCTCAGGGTTTTGTTTGTTTTTCATAGGATGTGCACCAATGGAATCCCATTAATTATTGTTATGGAAGAGACATGATGACTAGTGTACCCCATTTATAATTTTAAACTTATTCATATTAGCTCAAAATTATTTAGAGTTAATTATTTGTCTGTCAAGAAGTATTAGGCTACTCACAAATATATCCTACTCGTACGTAAAAAGATTATAAATTTATAGCTATAAACATAAAATTTATATTTACATCATGTGGTATTTATTATTGTGCACTCTATTACATTTATTTATAATTATTTATATTTTTTTCTCAAAATTCATTCATAGATTAATTTTACAATACAAAAGTTTTTGCATTATAATTATTGTTTGTATTATGCATCCCTAGATTATATGACCTCTAACTTTCAGCCAAACTATTCCATTACAATGGATATAGGACATCACATGCTACTCCAGTTAGCTTTATATTAGTTCATGGTGTTATTAACCAATGCTGGTATTATGTTTGTTTAAGTGCCAAACTTATTGGCAATGAGATGAATGATGAATGGAAGTGAAATGAAATAATGCATTTAGACAGTAAGATACATTGATTTCTTAATGATTTGAAGGTTTTTGTTATACAAGCTTTACCAGGGTGGGTATGATAGTTTAAAAATTTGGACCTTGTGAAGTTGAAGATCCTCATTAAACACCTATTGGATTGATCATTATGTATTGATCTGTACGAGGACCTTAAAAAGTATTTTTTTCAAGTAAGAACAACACATTTTGCATCTCTATTACATATACAATTTGGATCATGTAACTTAGGGGAATAATTGTAAGTTATTACAATTATTGAACATATAATTTGTAGTACCTGCTTGACAATGAGAACTTTTTTCTATAGCCTTCAATTTCAAGTAATATAGTGAAACATGGACCTCAAGGTAACATGCATCATGGTATTCCTTATTTATTTTGGTTCAATTTTTTACTCGGGTATAACCTTCACCTTGATTAGAGATTACTTGCACATTAAACCTTATTCTGCCTTATTGGGAGTAAACTCAAATTTTTATTGTAAGGTTGGCATTGCCTTATTAGAGTTATCTTTATAGGTTTGAAAGATTATTCTTGTCATATTTATATTTATCTTAAAAGGTGTTAAAATTAGAGTAATGAATATTGAGTCAAACTAATTGACATCTTTCCAAGCTACACATATTTATATTATTAGAGACAATTCCAACCATGTTTTTGATAATAAATAAGACCATGAATAAAGTGTAGTCCTTGTAGATTAAAAATATAAAGATGACACACAATTCATTCTTGAGAACCTTAAATATGTCTTATATAACTACACACTTCATTATAAAAAAACACTAACTTCTATCTAATCCTATTTATTTTCAAATCAACATAACTACTTTTTAATTATCTATTAACTAATTAAAATAAAAAAATAAAGGTCATTTTTCCACTATTTTAAAAATGTCATGCAACTTAAGTTGAGGGGGATCCCACCCTCAATGTAAGAAACAAAAAGTCCACTCACTCTTATCCATTTAGAACCTTCATGTTCCTTTGATTCATTTCACTCTAGGATTTCATTAGTACTAAAGCATTATACTCCAAGGGGCACACTCAACAGTTTCATTACAATTACCAACTTCTCACTATGATGGTAGATAAATAGTTCCTTATCTACCTTCTCTAAATTATTCAATAATGTCTTTAAATCTAGAAAAGAAAGGCATTTATTGATATATAACAATGGCTTGTCAATTTCAGCTAAGAAATAAACAACCAATAAATAAATTTTAATGATTTTAAGTTCACACTATGAATATTTTTCAAATTATTCTGCATAAATTGAATTTAGATGTTTTAGAATACAACTTATCTAAAATATGAAAACTAAATCTTGTTAAATATAATACATAGGTTGGGAAAGGAAAATTATTTGATAAAATGGATTTGCAAAATGAAAATTAATTTTTACAATATGAAGGTAGGATGAGTGAAGGAGAAAAAAAAAAGAATTGGAATGGAAGACTTATATTACATAGCATATTGGATAAAAGAGTTGCCCTTTCAACTATATTTGGGTTGTAGAATACATGATAAATAATGGCAATGCATAAATATTAAAATTTATGCCATATAACGAATTCTAATGAAAGAGAATTTAACAATTTAATTAATAATATAAAACTATGTCATGAAACTGATAAAGAATTAACTAAAATATCAATAATTGTCTTATTTAAGAGAGAATGTTTGAAAAAATGTGACTGCAATTCACCAACTTTAGTGGCCAATGGTTCAAGAAGATGGGCTAGAATAGTATGGAGTATAAGACTACAATATTACTTGAACATAATAATAATGAGGTAGAATTATTGTCGATTAAGGTTTAAAATGATAATATATGGTGACAATATGGTGCAATGATATCAAAAAATTATATGTTCATGGCACAAAGTGTCTTTACTATAATGAATTTGAAAATTTAAGTGAAGACCAAAGAATATTTTGAAATATATATATATATATATATATATATATATATATATATATATATATATACACATACATATAGATACATACATACATACATACATACATACATACATACATACATACATACATACATACATACATACATATATATATATATATATTTATACACACACACACACACACACAGATCCAAAAAAACCCCATGAACCTATCTAAAACATCATTCCAATCACCAACACTTGAGTTAAGTAAATTGTTTGCCTCTTTGAGGAATTGTAATAAACTATAGTGTAGCTTTACATGAATTCATCCACTAGTTGCTTTGGCTTCTGATTTTTAAAATGAAACAATTTAGGCCTTTGTCAAACAAACATGTCTCATATTAGATGCCATTAATCTTGATAGTAGGGTGTTTTCATTAGAATTATTATGGAATAATATTGCTAAGGACACCTTGGTTGGATCTATGTAGAAACAAAAAACCCATGTTTAGCATGAATACTTCATACTTGTTCCCAGGGCTATTAGTATCCTTACAACAAGAAGGAAGTTTGCTACTAAATGGAAACCTATGAAATTAGTAAGCATGCATTAACAAATGGCACATCTCAACACTATTATATGTTGTGCACCCTCAAATTTATATTTATTATGTTATCCCTCTTGATTATTTTGGTAGATATGACTGCACTTTTTGCTAGAGGTAGGAACATTATAGAATTGAATTTATCATGGTTAGGTTGGAAAATACATTTGAGGATATAATTACTATAGCTTAGTTGGTTGAGCCAAGCATGACCTTATTCATATTGAATTGGTCCTGTACCTTGATGTTCATGCCCTTGAAAACCTTATTTCTCATACTCTAGCATGTTGAAAAGAACACAGGAGTCACCTTTAGTTGAAGTTATCAATCAATGTCAATCATAGGGCCCTTGACTGTGAGTTTAATGTGGACCATGAAAACATGAAAAGGAATTAGGAGGTCAAAATGAGGAGGAATGGGCATGTTGGTATGATTGGTTTACATATAAAAAGTCTTAACACTACCTATTATCCAAGCATAAATTATTTATGTTATGTAGTATTGCTTTTCTCTTATGTTACTTAAGGGAGCCAGACCATGTACTAACTGTAGTCTAGTCTTTTATTTTGTTTAACCTTGAATTTATAGTAAGGTGGTTTCCTGGTAAGGAACCTATGTGTAAACACAATGATTTTTTATTACATTGACTTCATTCTTCCATATCATGACTTATCAAACTCTCTGATTATCAAGAAAACAAAGTCTATTGGATAGACTGTTGGACTAAGGTTTTAATTGACTAAGGGTCACCTTCCTTGTTCCATATATAAATTTATTGAGAATGATACCGAATAGGATAATAATGATTGTGAAGTATATATATGTATATATCTCTTATGTATATGATATTTAAGGATTATATATCACCTCAGTATTATACACCTGTAAAAATCAGACCTTGGCTATCCTTTTTAGTTTTGGACCTTTCCCACTTCTACAAGTCTCACATCTCCTCTATCTTATGCCCCTTATCCTATCTCTTAATTCAATCAATTTTATGATGACCCAAGTATTATAGATTTACCATAATTATTAAAATGTAATTATCTTCCACCTCTATAATTTCTAATCCTGTACCTACTCTCCTTTTCCTTGGACACTAACATCTGGGATAGACACTTGCATCAACACTAGTGTCCTGACCTGATGCAAGTGTCCAGTGTCTTAAAATCATCCATTTATCAAGTGAAACATATTTGAATGGTTAGCTTGAGTGATTTAATGTGAGTTAATCACCCAAATGGATTGATATAAATATAAGATCAACCCTCATTCATTCTTCACCTAGAAACTTCTCACCTACTTGACAACTTACAAAATGCATTCAATCAACCACTCAAGTCAGTAAAGCTTCCCTATCTTCTCCTATTTCCATATAATTCATAGGGAAAACACAAACACAGGTCTAAAATACTGAAGGAGTAGCCTAAGAGCTATATTTTCCAAGTTACAAACTAGGTCAATATTATAATTGCTTTCCACATATTGCATGATTCACACATAAGCCAACACATAGGGGAGAACTACATCAGTCAGAGGCCCTATTTAGAGTATTGGATATGTAGGTAATGCCCAATGATAGAGGGGTCTTTAGTATTATCTGAACATTATGATCCCACTAACATATATTCCCCCAAGGTCACCATGAAGATGATGAACTAGGGTTCTAACATTTCATGAGGAGCGATAATCCATGACCCAGATTTGAATGCATCAGAGTAATGGCAAAGAAAAATATAGAAGAATCCAAGAGGTTACATCTTTTTCAAATAGGTATTTCATAAAATATGCCTACATCAAACCCAAATAATAGTGTCAACATAACCATCTTAGGCTGGCATAAGTGTCCAAATCTTCAAAGGCACTTAATCTAGAATCAAGTGATTGTTCAAAAATCATCTTCTAGTTTTCTTTCTACCTATTCTAGATCATGTTATGATCATAAACAACTAATTACATTACTTATTTGTCATTTCCATATATAGATTAGTTTTACTTTCTAAATTTATCCTATCCTCAGTTTTATAAATTTAACATATGTTATATCTGAGTTTAGCACCCAATTGTCTTGTTGTAGATTTGATTTCAGCCTTATGCATTGTCATTTATATATACCCATTTAAGGGAAATCTAAGGTTAACACCAAGTCCTTAATATAACCATTTTAGGTTAAAAATTTGGTGAACCCAATCTTTGAACATTAAACCCTAAGAAAATTGGGATTTTTTGATTTTTATATTATTAACCCCTGATGGATATAACATATGTGCAACATGGTTGCACCTATCACCCATTTTTTGTTTAAATATGTCATAGTTTCTATGGTTTGATACATTAGTTTCCTTGTTAAATATATTAAGCAAATTCATGCCAATAATAAGAGGGTTTTAAAGTAGAAACACCACTTGATCTCTGCTTAAAATTCATTTTGTAATGTTATAGAGCCAATCTCTAGATGCCAATGTGAATTCTCTCAACCATTTATTATAATTAAGTATTATTCAAATAATGGCTACCATCCTGCACCCATTATTCACCCATGACTTCTATTAGATTTTACAATTAATGATGTTATTACTCAAAAAGGTAGGATTACTCAACCTATTCCCCCTCTTGTTAATATACAATAGGTGCCTCCTAAACCTAAGCTTGTAATAAAATATAAGGAATATGATATTATTGACCAATTAAGAAATACATATGCAAAATTTTAATCCTTGAGCTCCTAAAGCAATCTAATGTTTATAAGGATATCATATCAGAGGCATTACATGAGACATGAGTTCCAAGTGATATTGAACATGCTTATTTTATGAATATTATGAAATATCTCAAGAACAATAACAAGCTCATCACCTTTGATCTGATAAATTTACCATCCACATATATTATTGATCAAAATATGCCTTTGTTCATACAAGTGACCATGAAAAATAAAGGTATCAAAAGCATGATAATTGATAATGGATCAAACCTAAAAATTTGTAGCATATAATTCCTAACCACCATGGATACTAACACCAATCTTATACAAAACATATTTATGCACATAAAAGGGTTTGACAATTCACATAGCCCTCCAGTTGATCAAATCACATTGGATGTGACATTAGGACCAAAAATGGTTTCAACTAATTTTTATGTCATGTCTCAATCATTATATTATAGTTTAATTTTGGGTAAACTTTGGATACATTGAATGGAAGTTGTCCCATCTACACTTCATCGTTGTGTCAAATTCATACATGACGGGAATTAATTATCCATGCCTATTGATGATGAACCTTTCAAAAATTTCAAAATTATATATTTTTAAACTGAAGGCATCCCTATAGTGGTAACATCTAAAAAATCCATCCCTCTTGAGCATATACACATGTATGAAATAGGTGAGTCACGTATAATGTCTCATTTGTCTCCAAATGCAAATAAGGCACTAAAATCTGAGGTACACATAGATACGTATTTGGAGGAAGAACCATTACCAAAAGAGCCAATAAAACCACAAGAACCCCCAATATTTAAGCTTCCTTTATTAGTCAATACTGAGCAAAAATATGGCCATGTTTTAGATTACTATGATAGTGATGATGATACAAATTATGATATGCCAAATTAGAAAATATGAAACTTAAAATTTGTTCCACTTGATCGCCTAGTGTACAACCTATTCAAACCTATGGGTCCTAACACATATAAATTGAATCCACTTGTAGAAATTATAAAACTAAATCCAGATGAGGGAAAAATAAAGATAGTAGATGAGCATGTAAATGCTCACTACTCCATACATCCATCTTGGTTGAAAACATTGAGTCAACCTTACAAGGGTCAAATGAAAATTCATCATGTGAATAATGTGGAGGATTCTGAAAAGGCTTCACAAATTTTTTTATAGATCACCACATAAAAACATACTCTAGATACCATGTTATCTATGTTATTTAAGCATAAAATGATTTATTTATCTTATTCCAGACACAAATCCCATAATATACTTCTACCCATAGAAGACACAGTACTAAACTGTAAATATCATAAAATTAATGGCCATCATACCAATCAATATGAGACATTGAAGATCCAAATTCAAAAATATAAGAATGAAGGATGCATGCACATTATGTCTGACATGAGAAAAAGGCAAAATCCTTCCTATCTTTCAAAAAATAATTATCTCTCAAAGCGACCAAAGCATGAGGATTTAACTATTACTATTAATATTGATGAGGTATATTTCCACCACATCCAATTTGATAACAAGAGGGA
The DNA here is from genome assembly GCA_037957365.1 of Torreya grandis. NCBI lineage: Eukaryota > Viridiplantae > Streptophyta > Pinopsida > Cupressales > Taxaceae > Torreya > Torreya grandis. The sequence continues at coordinate 538,865 of JARHVA010007506.1, forward strand.
TACAACTTGTGGTATTAATTTTATCACATAATTAGGACATTCTATAGATGAACTAATATACTCTACATTTATTCTAGAATCTTGAGGCTACATCTAGTTACCTATCACTTGTGGCCCACATATGGAAACTTCAACCATATGGATATTAGACCATAAGCCACATTTGAAACAAAATATTAGACAAAATTGGGTAGATGAGTGGAATGCTAAGCTAGATACTAAAAAAAAGTGTGTTAATTTTCTTAATATGGGTACATAAATTTGCATATGACATGATGGCCATGATTATTTACTTGCACCATTGGCTTCAAGTAAACCATTAATTAGAAAAATTGAAGTGATAACAGTGCAATGATATAAACAAATCTTGAGAAATTTTCTAGGAATTCCTTGATTAGACTTTTCAAACATTCTAAAATTAGATCCATGTTGATGGATGACATATTTAGTTACTTATACATACACACATGTGTGTCACACTTCTATTTGAGTCTGATACAAACATACATATATACATTATCTATTCCTATTTTAGATCTTTGGCCTTCCCTCTTCTCATGTCATATGGGCTTTGGGAGCATACACTTTCTTTGATCTAGATACTCATAAGTTATGTGGTTCAATGATCACATTTCATTATCATGTTTCAGATCTTACATACTTACACATGCCTTTATCCATGATTATATCTTACATAAGGTACTTGATATGTTATACACTTGACATTTTATACTAACCCATTGGATCCATGGTCTATTATGACATGTTTATGATGGTTGATTATGCTTTAATTTATGTAATTCCTTGAGTGTCTCTCCTTGCTTTTATATTTTTTGTTTGAGCATTTGAATATACTCCATTGCTTACAACCCCCATGCATATGTATGATTTCTTTAACATTTGTATTTGTATATGTAATTTTTTTTTGTATGGACATTTTAATATTTCATTCTTGATTTTATTTACATTTTAATAAGTCATGTCCCTTCAATTGTGCATCATTTGAACATGCCCCTTGTTTTCCATCTCCTTGGACCATTGAATTTTAACTTAATTTTGAGTACTCTTATGTGTGTCTTTTTTTGCTTGTTTAACTTGTATTGTTACTATCTAGACATTTCCATTATCCTTATCATGTATTTTAGGCCTTCATGTGATAACATTGATTTTATGCACTTCCATGCTATATCTACCTAGACACGTTCCTTTTATATGTTACAAGGTTCCATTCATAGATTATATAGTTATCTTATCTTTTTGAGGTGAGGTAACTACCAATTTATATTTTTTCCTCACATCAAAGTGGGGAATATTAGTGGGAACATGTCATAGAGGTCTACACTTGACATAACTTTTGAATTCAGTGGGAACATGCTTTAGAAGCATGTTGTCCACACCTATTTAGTATTCAACATCTCCATATTATAGTGATGTCATGTTTTGGGAACATTTTATACACATTTATACTTCTATCAATTTTAAAATTTCTCCATATATAGTGGGGGCATGCTTTGGAAGCATGTTCTCCACACTTACACAATTTTTGAATTGGCACAAGCACAAAATTACATGATTTAGATTCATAGTTGTGGCATAATTCTATACATTGGTACCATTATTATACCTAATTTCAGCATGAGACATATCTAAGGTGCATATACTATGTAATTTGTGCATAATATTAAAAAATCCAAATTAGTTTATGATTCTAAACCTCTTTTATGGATTGTTACCATATCATGAACTTTTAAATATTAATACCCTAGTTAGACTTTTATTAATTTTATTGAGCTAATCTACTATAGTATTTGGTTTGATTTTTGGTATGGTCAAGGTGACTAAATCACTCAATATTTATAAGTTTTTAGGTTGGAATTAATTGTATCATCTAACCTCACCAGGTTATAAGTATCATTGGGTTGCATGGTTAAGCTAATCTCAACTACGAGGTGGCAACTCACCTTTTGCTCTAAAGTTGGGGGCATGTGCCTTTCAACCTCTCTCTCTCTCTCTCTCTCTCTCTCATTAGATATATGCACTTTATTGATTTAACTATATTTTTTCTAATCTTAGTTTTAAAGCCTTCCAATGATATATCTTTTTAAAATAAACTTTTCAATAGGAAAGGTAGATACATCAACATACATGTGTACTCCTAGACCTTTCTCTTTTAATTTAAATTTATTTTAAGTAATTTTAATTATAGATTATATGAATTGAATATAAATTGTAACATGCTATTGGTTCCAAGTCAGTCACAAATAAAGCATTGAAGTTGGGCACACATAAAGACAAGGTGTGTTATATACACCTAGCTATGCATTCCCTTCCTTCAAACTCATAATTTAATTACTAGATTAAAGTTAGGGAAATGCATATGATATTTATGGATTATAGTGCATCAATATTGTACACTTTGAAAAATTAAATCTTGGGTCTCAATTTTGGACCTTTCTTGCTTCTCTAACTCTCACATCTACTCTATCTTGTGCCCCTTAGCCTTTCTCTTAGTCAAACCAGTCTTATGTTGATGATGTAGGCCTTCTATCTTGCCCAGAATGCTTAAAATGTACTTATCTTCTACCTATGTAACTTTTGATCCTATACCTACTCTCTTGTTCCCTAAACACTAACATCTAGGACAAACACCTACATTGATGCTAATGTCCTTACTTGATACAAGTGTCGAGTGCCTTAAAGTCATCTATTTTGAAAATGAAATGTATCCTAATGGTTGGACTAAGTGATTTAATGTGAGTTACATCTCCAAAGGGATTGATATAAATACAATATAAACCCTCACTCTTTCTTCACCTAGAAACTTCTTACCTACTCACTAGGATACTTGCAAAAGGCATTCAATCAAACACTCAAGTGAGAAAAGATCCCACATTTTATTCTATTTACATATTAGTCATAGGGAAAACACAAACATAGGTCTAAAGTACTAAAGTAGTAACCCAAGAGATATATTTTCCAAGTTACAAGCTAGGTCACTATTGTGCTTACTTTCCACATATTATATGATTCACACACAAGCCAACACATAGGGGAGAACTACATTAGTCTGAGGCCCTCTTTGGAGTATTGGTTATGTAGGAAGCACCCATTGATAGGGGGTCTTTAGGGTCAGCTTGACACCATGTTACAACTAACCTATTATTCCCCAAGGTCACCATGAAGATTAAGAACTAAGGTTTTGACATTTTATGAGGAGCAATAGTCGATGACCTATATCTAAATGCACTAGAGCAAAGGAGAAGACAAATACACAAACATCCATGTGGTCACATCCTTTTAAAATAAGTATTATTTATAGTAAACCTACATCAAACCTAGAGAATAACATCAATGCAAACATCCCAAGATGATACAAGTGTCAAAAGCTCTAAAGACAATAGAGAATCAATCCATTGTTCCAGAATCATCTTCCACTCAGATTTCTACCTGTTCTAGATCCAACACTATGTTAGCATTAAAACCAACTAACTACATTAATTCTTTGTCATTTACATACATAACTTAGTTTTAATTTTTATATTTAGCCTATTCTCAGTTTTATAAATTCAACATATGTTATATCTAAGTTTAGCACCCAATTGGCCTACTATAGATTTGATTATAACCCTTGTGCATTTTCATTTATATATTCCCATTTAAAGGCAATCTAAGGCTAAAACGAAGTCCTTAGACCAACCATTTTAGTGTTAAACACATTTTATAATTAAAACTAACCTTCATGGGAGTTTTGTAGTATTGTTATAATCTAATGTGCATGTAGTGAAGTATTCACCACATTTTTTTGCTTGTCTTTCATAGGAGTTCTTGACCCTGGGATTTGTTTAGACAAAAATCAATTGAATTATGGAAAAACAACTCTTGGTTTATTCAAACCACTCGAGAATCCAATAACTAAATTTTAAATATCTTATTCATACGAGATAAATACATTACATTTATGATGTAGACTGCAAATAATATGGATAACTTGAGAACTATGAACCAATTTTTCCATGATAATGACCTTATAAAGACCATTTTACAACTATAAATTCATTGTTATTGATAAATAATGCAAATTATAAAATTATTTTATGAATTAAAAACCAACCCAAGGTATAGGAATGAATTCCTTAATCATTATTACAATGATCAGTAACTATAATTGTAAATGTTATAACTTTTATGTATTTACAAGAAGGGATAAAAATGGAGGGAAATGGAATGTAGTAGATAATCCACATCCTAACTCTAATGGTTATATACTTTTCTCTATCCAAGAATCAAGCCACCTATGTTTTGCTGATTGATATGGTATTATCCTTAGACCCAATATGTTGATCAATATAAGTAAGTAGCCCTCTAGTCTAAAATTTGTATAAGTTGTCCATTAAATCCTTGTGCCTATGGGATGAATACTCTAATTGGTATAAATTTTCCCAATATATTGAATTCCCAAGTGGTTTTCACCCTTAAAAATATTATCTATTTTAGATGAAAAATAAAGTCAGACCCATATAAACTACCTTACCAACTAGAAAAATAAGAATTATAATTTTTCTCATTAACAAGCATCCATGCAAACTCATCAACATAAATCACCACATATCTTAGCCCCATATTACACATAAATTTCAATTTATCTAAAATATCTTTGCAAATGGATAAGTTATTGTTGTTGATAAATGGAAGCTCATGTTAGAACCACATATAGGGTAGATCTTCTACATTGCAAAACTAGTTCTTTAACTACTAAAAAAGTCCCATAAGATCAATTGAGGGTTAAAAATAAACAATGCAACCGTTTTTTATACCATGAAACATGCATGTTAAAATTGGTGTAATTCCATAAGTTTATTTGAATGAAATAAATTCTTTCCGACAAAGAGAAATTTGCTTTCCATTGCTTGAAGCATTTTAGCAAATGGATTATTATTGCGATAGCTACATGCAAACTTATTGACAGAGTCCCAAATAGGGTAGATCTTATGATGCATTGTCAAATTGACTCTTTAATTATTTTAGTGTACACATAATATAAACTTGAGGCTATAAGAAAATAGAGCAACCATATAAAATACCATAAAATATGCATGCTAAACCTAGTGTGTATGAATATGTGCATTAATGTAAATGGAAAATCCCTCAACAAAAAATAATATATAATATTTAAATTGAAATGGATCACATAATATCAATGATACATGCAAAATCATTGTAAAATTCATGCAAACTTTATTTTTTAGTATTAAATCCAATTATTTACTATTGGCACATGTTCATAAGATAAACTTAGTGCCAAAGCAAATAGAACAACAACTATTTTATATTTCAAAAAAAATACATAGGTAAAATGTAAACCTTACTGGTAGTTCCATAAAAATTCAATTTTAACTCTATATAATTAATGTAAACTATAAAATGAGTCTGTTACTACCATTGATTCATGTAAATTAATTGGTAGATCCCCAAACAAGGTAGACATTTTACCCCACTGTTAACCCAACTCTTTAGCTACTGACATATTACAATAAACAAACATAGCTATATAAGATAAATAGATGCCATTTTATAAACCATGTAATATAAATGGTAAACCTTGTGTGCAAATTAAATGAATCATTATGAAAAATAAATAATCATAGGTGTATATTACCATTTGGTCTAAGAGTGGAAGCAAAACTTGTCTAAATTCTAGAGTGTTAGGTAGTTATTGAATACAACATTTAAATAGAGTAAAAATTCAATCTCATTATATGAAAGTAATATTGTTATCAATACTACTATTATCAATTTATGTTTACCAACTTGCACTATTAAATATATATTTTCTAAAAATTATAGACCATCTATGTTCAACTTTGTAGGCAATTTTAGGTAGTATGTTGTGTAGTATTTATGTTATTAATTATAGTCATATTATTTTCAAGAAGACTTTATGGATGATCTTCAAAAGAAGAATTAAAATAACTTCAACTAAACATTATCTTAATATCCTTTGGATAGTTTAGACCATTCAAAATGTGTTATAATCAAAGTGACAACTGTGATCAATAGGAATCCAAAATGGGATATTAGTATCATGTTAGTATGATCAAAATCAATAAAAAAACACACTAATGAAACTTACACCTCTATCCTAGACATTCAAATACTAGAGAACTATACAAGTAACTATCAAATGAAGACAAAATAAACAACATTTACCTTTCTTGAGAGTAAGACTTGTATGTTTGCAATGAATTGATGTGCTCGGTTATGTGATTAAAGATTATTTGGTAATGGATATTCTTTCACCACCTCTCCTTGTCACCTTGGTAGTTTTGGGCTTGGATTTGGCTTTGGCTTGTCTTGGTATTTTAGGATAGTAAAATTACACAAAATAAGCTTGACAGTATTTTTAAATGATAACTTTACACCAAAAGAGCTTGTTTAATAATGGGTGATGCCTTGTATTTATATCATTTCAAACTAAATCTAACCCAAGTGTAGTTAGGTTAGATTTAATTATGGTTGTGTTTGAACTAACCCTAGTTGAGTTAAGGAGGAAACATGCAATTAATATTTGGGATAGAGATCCCATTTATTAAGCATGGCTCTTCATTTATAAATTTATGGTTTTTAGGGAGATATTTTTAATTCATTGACTTAAAAAATTATTGTTAGCTTGGGAATGTGTACACTAACCACTCACATTTATGAACATGCCACATGGACAGGGATCATGGTTTCTTTTTGGTTAACGGTTATTCTACAATATTATTATGAAGATATTCTTTTTTCATCTAGGATCATGTACATGGAATATTTAACAATAGAATATATGTTGACATACCTGGACACCAAGTATAAACTTCATGGTTATAATAATTTGGTTTTTAGGATCATATATTCTTGTGGATTGTATTAGAATAGGTTAGATGGTGTTAGATAGTATTGGATAATATTGTATATGGTCATTTTGAGTAAATCCTAAGATATTTGAAATGAAAGTGTAATGAGTGTTTCATAATATGAATATTTTAAGAAAATTTAGTATTTGATGGTGAGTATAATATCTCTATGCTTCCTATGTGAGATATATAATTTGGGTAACGATATGTGTCACAAGACTATCTCTTATCAAAATTGGTTTTGCATTCTAATTGACATTATCTATTCATTGTAAAGCTAGGTGATATTGCATAATAACTTCATGAATTGATAATTTTCCTTTGTAACCATCTATAAATTACTTTCATCTGTTATAAATCTAATAATATTAATGAATAACAAAAGGGTTCTTTCTCTAAAAGTTTGACAATTATGTTGTCATATCTAAATTTACCATTAAATATCTATCAAAGTAGAGAGTTATATGATTACTCTAGATTATATAAACCTCTATGATCCTAGGATAAAAGGTGAATACCGAGTAATTATTTTCCTTTCCCGCAAGCTCTTCCTTAAATTGCATGAGTTATCCCTGTAACCTAGGAACCTCTTCTAACAATGGTGTAATGAGTGTGGAACTTACTATTGAGGATATGCTCAGGTGGTTGCCTAATCAAAGAGATGTGGAATATTGATTAGATCACAAAATAGTCAAGTCTGTGTAGAAAGTAGCTTAAAGAATAGGGTTTTTTGAACAATAAATTGTGCAAGAACATATTTATACTAAAATTTATGAGATATTATGGTGGAATTACCTGTATTACTAGTTGACTAACTACCTCATCTAGAACATCATTATTTTAGATCTCATGCAACTGTTGACATTATGTGGTTTGAGGAGAATATCAAATAAATTTAGGCCTTAGACACCAATTGGACCCATGTGATAGATCATTGGTTGGATTTGACCATTGATGGGTATATCACATAGTTCATAGTACAAGGCTATGTAGCATTTGAAGTGGCTAAGGATCTATTTATGAGAGGGATAAGAGGAAAATTCTTTTAGAAACTTCTTACTCTCATTAAGATGTTGGATATAGAGAAAGAGATAGTACCTATTCCTTTCCATATGGATTAAAATATTTAGGTGCCATAGGGGTGTGTGTAAGATAAAGGAGAATGAATAAAAGATGAAAAGATAGGGATTTAACCTGAGTCTAACATGGAGAATCTAGAGGAAAAAGACTAGAGAAAGACTTTAGATCTAGAAAGATAGTTATGATAATATAGGAGATGGAATAAATAGAGTGCATTTCAAGAAGCTATGAATATGAGTAGTATTGATGATTTGGATGAAATGAGATGATAAGGAGAAGTGTGTAATGAAGAGAAACAAAGTGAGGAACCAGGTAAAGAAAAGATATAATGTAAGGAAGTGATGAAGATTTATCATGGATGAAAGAAGAAGGTAGTAGTATATAAGTAGAAAAAATGGGTAAAAGTTTTTAGTTTCCATGAAGGATATTCTAGAAAGAAAATAAAGGATTACCTTATAGTCATAAACATAGTATAGGTTCAAGTTTTGATACATCTTTGGAGGTAAGGATTATTTCCCAAGGAAATACACATCTTTCGAGCCCATTTTAAAAAAAATCATAGTAATTCCTACAAAAATTTAGATGATGACACTTGGCAAAGACAAATTCTTGAATAAGTTCATAGAAAAACCTTAGAAGTACAAAAGGCTGCATATTGTGAAGTTTTGCATAATTTCTCAGACCAACAGAAGAACATAAAACATTACTTTCTACATAGACATATCTTTTAATTCTTGAGTAAGTTAAGGATTTCATTACACAAATTCAAATATTAGACGAAGAGGAAGGATATGAAAAATATATATCTACAACTACCACATCTATGAAACTAAAGGAGACATCACAATCACCACTAAAATAGGAGGCACCTCAAATTACATAGAAGTTCCTAAATCTACAACCATAACTGATACTGGTTAAAATAAATTCAACTATGATGCCTAAAAGAAACCCCACTATGGAAGCTCAATTGGGAACACTGACCTACCTAGCTCCTTAGAATGGATATGTGGACCCAAAGTAGTACTTACTTACCTGTACTATGAAATGGAAAGCTAAAGGAATCCCCAATGAAGCAATGATGAAGTGTAATTTGATTGGAGCATTGGTTGGTAGGGAATTATAATTTATATTCCATAAAGGTGTTGACCAAAATACACTACAAGAAGTCAAAACCATGTTGATCACAAAATTTAAAGTCCAGAAATGTTCTAGTCAGACCATATAAGATCTCAAGGAAATTAGGTAGGGAGATAAAAATACTATTTTGAATATGATCATATATTTTTAGACATAATGAATAAATTAAAGTTTGTTATGGTAGATAAGGACAATGTTGTTTAGTTTTTAGAGGGATTGAGATCAAGGATAATATTTTCTATTAGGCAAGATTAGTTCACTAATAAAGTAAAAGCTAAAACAACTACCATCCGAATGGAGTAGATTAAAGATTATGGGGGAGCTTCAAATCCTAGTTTGTAGATAGATAACACCTTATAAATCATCATAAAAATATTGGAGAAACAATAAGAAGTAACACATAGACCTTAGTTAGATCTTTGGTGTATGGAATGTGATAAAGAAGGGCACCATAGGAATGAGTGATAAGGAATTAAAACTTGGTTCTATGATAGATGTCATGTAGTAGGACATGCAACATCACAATGTCATTTGCTCAAATAGTATGTAAGGAACCTTCAAAAATTTTACTACAAATTTTTCAAAGCCCACAACCATGATGATAATATATGTTGAGAATTGGAAGAACTAAGAGAAAATGTTACCAAAAACATCTTTACAATAGTTGCACATAAAGAAAATATGATAATATAGGTTATCATCACACCTAAAGAGAATAGGTCTAGCACTAATCCAACTATTATAACTTAGGCACTGACAGTACCAGTGTACCAAGCTATAAATGTACCTAGTTAGAATCTACCTATTCAAAACTAGACAACCCATGTGCGAAATTAGAATTTATGGAATTTTGTAGTCCTATAGCCAATGTAGTCTAACTAGGTACTGCAACTAACTTAGGCTCAATATGGTGGATATGGAGGAAACCAAAAAATGCAAGGGTAGAATCCTCAATAGAATTATATGAGCCATAGACCAAAATAGTTTGGTAAATGGGGTTTCTAATCAAATAGAGGGGGATACTATTGAAGAACATGGGGAGCTTATCGAGGAGGAATACAAGGAGGTAGAAGAAATGGACCTTGATCCCTAATTCAATACTATATGTGTAGTGAATTCAACCATGTACAAAGGAATTTAGCTATGAATCTGTAACATCAATCCTACTACACCTATTGTAGGGTTTATGAATAACATGATACAAAGGAATGTCCAATATTGGCAAAGCAATAGGAGGACAATGTTGTAAGAAATATAAATATGGTAATCATAGAACCCTAAGAGGATGCATTATTATAATCTATCACTCATCAACAACATGCAAATAAAAGATTACCCCCTTTTTAATTTCCATAGGACCATGAGATTAGGAAAGCACAACCAGACAAGTATTTAGAGCCCATCATGGATAAAGGGTTGATGCATGAAGTTACACAAGGTTTGAAAATGGTTCAACAATAAGAGACCATATAAGATGATGTTGTATCCATATATGCACAAATATATGGGCATATAGTGCACATAATTAAACAATATAGTGTTGTCACTACCTTGATAGACTTGATGAAGCTCTTTAGTACACTATAGAATGAGGACATCTCATAGAATATCACCAATTTGTTCCATAATATTTTAGAATGTGCATAAAAGGGGAAACAATGAGTGGATCAAATGATGTGTTATGTAAAAACTAAAAAAATATGGGATGTTGATTCAAAAATGGACATTGAAATAGCAAGGTATGAGGTACCCAACATAGTATTCAATTTTAGTAGCAACGTTAATATGATCCCTTGATCAATATGTGTTGCTATTATCCAAACTATGTGTTAAACACAAAATATAATGAGAGGGTGGGTGAATCAATATATTATATATCTTTTACTTAATCTGATTTCTTTTCTTTAACCACTTAATCACATATTTAAGATATGAAATAAAATTGAAATAATAACATGTACCACATGAGAGAGAGAGAGAGAGAGAGAGAGAGAGAGAGAGAGAGAGAGAGAGAGAGAGAGAGAGAGAGAGAGAGAGAGAGAGAGAGAGAGAGAGAGAGAGAGAGAGAATTTTTACATGGAAACCCAAAGTGGGAAAAACCAAAAATAAAAATCTCAAGTATATGAATGAGCACCAACTCAAATTACAAAGTTTACAAGCACCAACTTGTAGGAGTACCAACCCATTTTTCCAAGCACCAACACAACAACTATTTGTGAGTACCAACCCATTGGAGCACCAACCCTTGCAAAGATTTGTGAGCACCAACCCATAGGAGCACTAACCCTTCTTGTGTATAAAACACATCTATCTCTCAATGTTTCTTACTCAACAAATGATAGAACTCTACAATATCTCCTACTTTTCTCTCCTCTTTTCTTATATAAAACAATTACAAAACCATGCACTCTCTTACATATTACAAATCGCTTATCAAGCCTATATTTATAGATTTCTAAATGAAATTTGGCATTCACCCTTTATGACCCTTCAATCCTCATGGAAAATGGTGCCAAACTTGCATGACCCTTCTTAACCTTGCATTTGAAAAGTCACACGGTGACCCTTCATAAGCTAATGCATCTTTTCCTCTTTTGTCTTTATCTTGGTGACCTTTCAAATTCCTTAAGGTGACTCTTCATGAAAAAATGCATCCCATTCCTCTTTTGTCTTTACTTCATGACTCTTTGAATTCTCCATAGGTCCTCTTTTGACTTTTATGCAACCAAAAATATATTTATTAATATTAAATAAATATTAACACACATTAACTAAGATATGAATATTAAAAACATCATTAAATGTTATGTGACCTTTATCACTAATGCTAGACCTTTGACATCAATGACAATATTTATAACAATCTCCCCTTTATCATTGATGGTAACCTCAAACTAAAACTGCCACATCCTGAAACCTCCATTGCACATGCCAACCTACACATACTACCATCTGAAAAACATACAGTAACTCCTTATTGTATCAACTTGTACCTGTTCCTTGTACCTATTTTTTCACCTATATCGATTCTTGTTCTTCTCCCTTTTGACATTAATGGCAAAGGGATTATCTTCGAGCTAACATTTAGGTCCCCCTCAATTGATGCTGATCCTAAACGGTAGGAAGTAAAATAAATTACTCCCAACTTCTCTTGTAGATACTCAAATGTGTCTTTTGGTAGTGCCTTTATGAAAATATCTATAGTCTACTCTGTAGTACTGATATATTCCATCTTAACTAATTTATTTTCAACCTACTCTCTCAAGAAGTGATATCTATTAGGAATATGTTTTGTTCTTGAATGCATCACTAGATTATTAGAAATATTAATAGCACTTATGTTATCACAAAAAATAGAAATAGGCTCATCATATTTTACCTTGATATCTTCTAAAGTTTGCTTCATCCAAAGCACTTGAGTATAATACAATACCACTACAATAAATTCTAATTCAACTATAGAAAGTGATACTCAATTCTTAATTTTGATTAGCCATGATACTAAGATATCACCGAGGAAGAAAACTCCTCCTCTTATACTCTTTTTATCATCCAAGCAACCTGCCCAATCTAAATTTGTATAAGAAACCAAAGTGAAATCTCTACTTGTGGGATAATAAAATCCATAATCCAATGTTCCCTTTATATATCTGAATATTCTCTTCACCAAATAAACATGAATTTGCTTTGGTACTGATTGATATCTTACAACCATGCCTATTGCATGCATAATGTCTAGCCTCGATGCTATCAAATATAGAAGACTACCAATCATAGATCTATACAAAGATTGATTTGTAATGGGTGAATCTTCATCCTCACTCACCTTATTCCCTATAACCATTGATGTACCAACTGGTGCACAATCCTCAAAACCAAACTTTTTCAACATTTGTTTGGCATATTTACTTTGAGATATGAAATTTTTTTATCTGACTAAAAAATTTACAACCCTAAGAAATATGACAATTCTCCAAGCATAGAAATAACAAATTCTTTTTGCATATTGTCAAAAAATTATTTTTTCATCTTTTTAATGTTACCTCCCAAGTGTCATCAACATATACCACAACAATCAACTAATGCTCACCTTCTATTTTGATGTAGATATTACTGTCAATAAATCCTCTCTTGAAACCTTGATCCTGTAGGTATTTATCAAGTCTTGCATACCAATCTCTGGGTCTTGTTTCAATCCATACAGTGCTTTCTTCAATCTACATACATGGCTACTATCATTTGAGAGAAGAAATCTCTCTGACTGCTCAATGTAGACCTCCTCTTATAGATTCCTATTCAGGAAAGTAAACTTGACATCCATCTAAAACACTTTGAAAATTTTAAACACTGCATATGCAAGAAACATTTTAATAGCATCTAACCTTACTACTAGTGAAAAAGTTTCTTCAAAATCTATTCCCTCAATCTGAGCATATCTTTTACATACTAATCTTTCTTTATTCCTAGTTACTTCTCTATTTTCATTTAACTTATTTCTGTAAACCCATTTTGTTCCTATCACATTGTGATCTTTTGGTCTAGGCAGTAATTTCCAAGTATCATTATTTTCTATTTGATTTAATTCTTCATCCATTGCCTTAAATCAATGCTTATCATGTCTAGCTTTTGAAAAAGTTTTAGTCTAAATTTTGGATAACAAAGAGAAATTAACTTGCTCAGATTCACTTACCATTATTCTTCTAGTGTGAATTCCTTTATTTATGTCCTTGATGATGTCAATTTAATTATCCTTTTTCTCCTTCTCATATTCATTTTATTCTTCAAAATTTTCCTCTTCAATGATTTCAAGAATGTCTACTAGATCACTGATTCTTTGTGCTCCATCTTCTTCTATCCTGACACTCACACTTTAAACTATTTTCTTGGTACTTTTTTTTAAACATTTATAAGATTTAATTTTTAAATAATAACTAAGAAATATACCTTCATCTACTCTAGATTTAAATTTACCCAATTTTTCATCGGTTCTCTTTATGAAGCATCTATCACCAAAAACTCTAAAATAATTAATTGTAGCTAGTTTTTATTTCCATAGCTCATAAGGAGTATTATCACTATTGAATCTCAATAATTCTCTATTCTAGATATGCACTACTATACCAACTTCCTCTCTCCAATATTTATCTGGTATCTATTTAGCATTGTCCTTACCATCTCCTAAATTATTCTATTTCTCCATTCAACTACTTCTTTTTGCTATAGAGTTTAGCTATAGAATAATACCTCTTTATTCCATGGTCTTCAAAAAACTCAAAAAACTGATTTGACATGAATTTTCCTCCTTGAGCTGATCTTAGGAACTTAATCTTCAAACTAGTTTCATTCTCAACTAATGCTTTGAATGCTTTGAAATGTCTGAAAGCTTATGATTTTTTTAAAAAAAGCATTACCTAAATCATACATGAAAAATCATTAATAAGCAACATAAAACATTTCTCACCTTGAGTTCTCATAGGTATACATAAATTAGTGTGAACAAGCTCTAACATCTAGGTGGTCGAGTATTATTTTATTTTGAACTACCTTCTGGCCTGTTTCCCATGCTGACAAGGTTTAAAATGTGTGTTGGATGGCTTTGTAATCTTTGGAAGATTTATGAGTGATTGATTCTTGTTGACATTGATAAGATTGTAAAAATTTGTGTCCCATTCTCCTATACCATATCCAAATTTCTTCAGTCTGACTCAAACAACATCTTTAACCTTTGATGTCTGATAATATATACAAATTATTACCTATTCTTTGAGCATCTGCAGCCAACACATCTGAATCTTTTCTCCTGATTTCATGACCTTATGTATAAAAAATTAGTGTGTGCCCTTGATCACACATTTGAATTACACTCAAGATTATTCTTAAGACCTTCTACATACAAAACATTTTTAGTTTTAGTTCTACCATTATCCAAACTTAGTGTACCTTTTATGGCAATTCTGGTAGTAGTATTATCTCTAAATTTCACTATGCCACCATTGATAATTTTCAAGGTTATGAAATTTATCTTGTCTCATGTCATGTACCTTGAACATCCATTATCAATGAATGATGTATTTTTTTCATTTATTGCGTGTAAAGTTGTTTGGACCAACATGGATTTTTTAGGTTGTTTCTTCTAACATGAACCTATCTAAAGTTTCTTCTTGATGAATGGAGCTTTGAAACTCTGGTCCTTCTCGACTGACTCAAACATGCTTCTACAATATCAAAATATGTATCTAAATTTATTACATTTATAACATATTATGGCCTTTTCATTAAAGCTTGATAGAGAAGTAAAAGAGTTGTGGATTTTACATGACTTTGCATGATTTTTCTTCTCCTTATTTTTGAAATTATTAGCCCTTTTTTGACATTCTATTTTCTTATGACCATATTCATTACAATAAAAATAGTAACCATAAAAATAGGACCTATTGGTGTGTCTATGACTTGATTGCCTTTTGTA
This sequence comes from Torreya grandis, assembly GCA_037957365.1. NCBI lineage: Eukaryota > Viridiplantae > Streptophyta > Pinopsida > Cupressales > Taxaceae > Torreya > Torreya grandis. Next base: position 554,444 of record JARHVA010007506.1, read on the forward strand.
GCTCTATTCCTTCCAACCTTATTTGTTTGAGATGTCCTCTATATTATTAATTTCTTCCCTTTTTATTTTTTCTTTTGTAAGAGCTTAAACATAGCTCTTTTTTTTTATGTTAACCTTGTCTGTGAAATTAGTGGCCTCCCCTCTCTTTTTCAAATTGGATACCTATCTTATTTGATATTGATCTTTGACTTTATAATATCTTATTCAACATATTAGTGTTATTCTCAAATTTTGAATCATTGGCTGCTTTATCATTGATTGCTTTATTTGTTTTCTCAAGATTTGCTTTTAAAGAAGTAATTTCAATAACATACTTTTCACATTTTTCACTTAATTTTTGAAACTATGCCATTAGATATTTTTCATTCTTCTTAGCTTCTTCAAAGTGTGTTTATATATCTTCAATTATTTCCTTTGACTCCTTTTCATTCTTCTCAATCTGGAGCTTCAATCTTTGATTCTTCTTCTCAAGAGATTTTAACTCTTCTAAGACACAAATAAGTTCTTATAAATTTACTTCAACTTCATCCTATTCTTCTTCTTAATCATTTGTACTTTTGCTTGTGGAGGCATCTTCATGTATGGCTATGAATAGAATCTCTTCTTCTAAATCACTGACTCCACTATATTTGGCTGAGCTAGGATCTTTAGAATACAAACTCTTCTTCTCAAATCCCTTCTTGAATTTTCCTTTGAAATTTTTCTTGTATGTAGACTTTCCTTCTTTATTCTCACAATTACCCTTATCTAGGTACTTAGCTGCAAAATATCCAATCTTTCCACAATTAAAATATTTAAAAGGTAATTTTCCTTAATATCTACTTGTGCCCTTTTTTGCTTATGAATGAATAGAGCTCCATTATCATCTTCACCATCGCTAGAACTGTCACTTGATTCTTGAATATTAACTTACTCTTTCTTTGATGTCTTAAAAGTAGCTTCTCTCTTTGAGGGTTTCTCTTGTTTGATCTGCATCTCATATGTCGTAAGAATACCATGTAGCTCATTCATATTTAACTTGGATACATTTTTCATCTCTTCAATTGCCAAAAATTTTGCATCATATCTCAATGGTAGAGATCTCAAAACTTTTTGTACCATGATTGATTCTTCTAACTTTTCTTCAAGACCTTGAATCTAATTAACTATTTGATGAACCCACAAAAAGTAACTTGCTATATTTTCTTCTCTTCCATCTTCAAATTCTCAAACTATCTTCTGAAAGTCTAAAGTTTAGCTTGCTAAACCTTTCCATCACCTTTTTAAATATTCTCAAGCTTTACCCAAGTTTTATGAGAAGATTTACAATGCATAAATTTAACAAATTTTGATTCAAATAAACCATATAAAATAGAATTTAAAGCTTTATCATTATTTTCGCTTGCCTTCTTTTCTACCGAAGTAGTTACATGTGTTTGTGGCTCTTCATATTCCTCCAACACTACTTGCTAAATGTTGATTCCAAGAGCCATCAAATAAGTCCTCATCCTTATGCTCTAAAAAGTTTAATTTATCCCATCAAATAAAGGTACCTTATTTATAGAAAAACCTTCATGTGATCCAACCATCGTGCTTTCCCTAATCTACCTTCAAGCTGTAAAAATTTTTCAAAAGGAACCTACTCTGATACTAATTATTAAGCACAAAATATACTGAGAGGGTAGGTGAATCAATATATTATATATCTTTTACTTATTCTGATTTCTTTTTTTTAACCACTTAATCACATATTCAAGATATGTAATAAAACTAAAATAATATGCACTAAACAAGAGAGAGAGAGAGAGACACTATATTTTTATGAGGAAACCTAAAGTGGGATAAACCATAGAGAAAAATCTCAAGTATATGAATGAGTACCAACTTAAATTACAAAGTTTTCAAGCACCAACTTATAGGAGTACCAAACCCTTTTGCCGAGTACCAACATAGTAACTTTTTGTGAGCACCAACCCATAGAAACACCAAACCCTTAAAAATATTTGAGAGCACCAAACCATAGGACCACCAACCCCTCTTGTGTATAAAACACAACTATCTCTCAATTTTGCTTACTCAATAAATGATGGAACTCTAAAATATCTCTTCATTTTTTCTCCTCTTTTCTTATATAAAACAATAAAAAAACCATGCACTCTCTTTCATATTACAAATGGCTTCTCAAGACTTTATTTATAGATTTCCAAATGGCGTTTGACATTCACCTTTTGTGACCCTTCAATCCTCATGGAAAATGGTGCCAAACTTGCATGACCCTTTGTATCCTTGTATTTGAAAAGTCACATGGTGACCCTTCATAAGGATTAAGAGTCTGTTATTGGGGTAGTGATGCAATTTGAGTAGTGGATGAAGTGTTTAAGAAACTTGGGATGTCCTTAGGCTTGGATTCTACACCTTGTGTCCAACTTGGGATTTCATATCTAGAAGTCTCTTCTTGAGGTAGGGATATAATGGGAGAGGGAAATGAGGGCTTAGGTTACACTGACTTTGCTAATAATATGGATTTATTCATCTTATTGTTGGCTAACTCAATATACTTATCAAGGTTTGCTTCAAAAACCAAGTTTGTCTTTCCAACTCTCTCTTCTAGCTGATTGGGAAAAAGGTGACCTTGATAAGATTGATTGGGTTCATGAGTAGGGGTCAAGTAGAACTAATAACAATTTTTGGGAATTGGATATGAGGTTTGATATATTTGGTGAGGCTACTCATCATGAATTATTAGCTTATCTTCTAAGGATGAAACTAATCCACTCACATCTAGCATCTCACTTGTGAGCCTTTGCTAATTTTCTCTCTCGATAGGTGCCCACTCTCTTTTAACTAGTTATAATACATCTCTCACATTATGAATGAGATGAATAGGAATATCTTGACCATGTCCCCTTTATGTGTCAAGATCTATTATGTACCTCTCATATCCCAAGAGAGTTTTCTTAAAATTTAAAATGGACTGATTTGAGAAGTGACTAGGTTGACAAGGAGGAGAAAAATATTGAGAAGGCTAGTTATACGACTGATACAACTTATGACGGTTCATAAGGGTCATATTGATGTTGGTAAGGATCATGACAAGGTTGAAAAAAAACATACAATGGTGTAGGCACTGGAAATATACACACCTATAATTATGAATATCAAAAATCACCCTAGACCCACCTAGGACCCCCTTAGAACCAACCTACACCAATATGGCTACACCAAACCCATCCGCACTCAGTTTCACCAAACTATCTCATCTTGACCTTGAGGACCCTTTTCCTCTAGACCTTGATCAACAAAACTAATGGTGACCATTAACAGTCAACCTTGGGTACCCCTGACCATACAGAGTTAGGATCCACCTCGTCACCAAAAGCATACAAGCTTTATCAACCTCTTCTAAATATAAAATAGTCTAATTCTTGTTGTGAGCCTTTGCATAGATGTATTATATTTAGATGGCCTAGTTGTACCTTCACTTCCCCTTATTGCTTATGCCTATAAGAGAGAGAGACCTGGGAGGTCAGATCCATCTATAATAGTTATCAGGAACTCAGGGATTCAGGAGTTTTCTTTTTTAGGTCAATGAGCATCATCAACGTTATCAAGTGTTATCAACCATCTTATTGAGAGACAACTCACCGTCACCTCTCAACCAAGCTCTTAGGTACCATTACTCTATTAGAATCAAACTAGATTTCACCAATAGGCTAATTGATTCAAATACTCACCCAATCAACTTTTGGTAAGACAAGTAATTATTTTTCAATATTCACATAATTTATTTCCATTTCAAAATTAATCTAACCCTTGCCTAAATCTCAAAATTCATCTTTTGGATCCCATTATTTAGTAATTTATCAAACCTAGAACTTACACAATAACCATTGATGTTTGACTCAATCGTTGATGGTTTGTCCAACCACTAATGGTCAACTTGACCATTGATAGTCAGCTTGACCATCGACAATCACCTTCGCCACTGAAAACCACCCTAACCACCAATGATCACCTATGGTAGTAAAAACCAACAAGCTATTTTGACCCACCTACCCCCAACCAAACCTAATTTTCTATGTTTTTGATCACTCAAAAACCCCTTTCAAATTTTATGAAGTAGACCCTGACCCTTTAGCACTAGTCTAATTTGATCATTTTTGGTCTATATTTTTAATAAGCATTCTTGTGTTCAATTTTAGTAATTATTTTTAATCGATGCAACTATCTTCTTTCTAATTTTATGAACTTAAATACTTAAAATGTTTGGATTGATAGCCCTTAAGGAAGTTCTTTCTTATGGGATCTAGCTATTACTAGGCAAACCATGCAACTATTTATCTAACTCCTTTCTTATCTGCAGGGCTTCCTCCCAATACAAAGAGGATCTCTCATAATTTTTTGGATTCAACATGTGCACAATCAAAAAAGGTTTTCAACGACACCTGCATCAAGTTTATTTTCTCTCACTCTTAATAACTTAAAGCAAAAATTTACATGAAACATTCTGGTATACCCAATGGGACCTAGAGTATCTACTCACATTTTCTTTGTATTTATATGTTTTTCTCTCTATCTATTCTCATAATTGAAACTAATTTTTTTTGGGCTTAAAATTAACTGCATCCATTTCTTGATCTTTATGTTAGTTCACTTTGAATCACAACGCAGTAATCTTATCGTAGAACCACTTTTGTTGCACACACTAGCCAAACCACTTTCATCAATCAAGCATCAAAATAATTTGAGATAAGGCTCAACTGGGATTTCATCACCTAGTAGCCACCTTACCCATTCCTAATGATCATACTTGGAGGTAATCATCAATAAGAGAACCAACTCATCTCTTTGGTTGAGTATAAACTCTGGATATCAATATATATTAGCTAAACACCCAACACCCTTATCACTGTTGGACCATGAATTGAGGGGGTAGGCCCCAATACCAAACCATGTATTGATTCTAATACAGATTCTTTTGATTACCTAAATAACTTGAAACCAACCATAGACTAATTCTATAGTACTTGATCTACAAGCTAACTTCTATCACATAAACTAAGGCATAAGCCAAAAGCAAGATTAAAACTAACCTCTAGGCTTAACATACTTTCTAGTGTGTGTCTTTATTTCTTGAACCATCAACCAAGTTATGATCCCAACATTAGATCTATTACCCCCTTGGGGACTCTAATATGTCAAACCCGCTTTATCTATGGGGGAATTGACAAACCCATTATCACTACTTCCATCCCCTCTTCACCTCAACTATTCACCTCTACATTCTCTTACTTGGACAACCCAGACTTTGCCAAACTATACCTCCATAGGTGTGCCTAGAAAGGATTTAGCTTAGGATGATATGAGTACAAAACACACACATTGATCTTGATTGAGACTTGAAAGCCTCATGAAAAGCTTGACCTTGGCTTAATTCTACCCAATAAGAATAAAGCAAAACAAACTACCATTACCCTTATTGAAGAAGAGACCTCTTCCTCACCAATACCCCCTCCTCCTAAGTGTGAGGATGAGGACATCATCCCACCAAGATTTTTTTCATCAACTTGATTACCCTTGGACCCCCAATTTATCAAAAGGATGGAACACCCATATCCATCCCTTTGATCCATCCTAAACTAGTAGGAGAGGACTCTCCTACCATTAACATGGTTTAGTGTTAGGATGATGATTATATTCTCACCTACCTTAGTGCACCTAATTCCTCCATCCACAAATTCTTACCTCCCATAACCTCAACCATGTTAAATGAATCCACTATGGATATTGGCATAGGCACTTCAAGCAACCCTCATATCATTAAACTGGGCTAATCTCTTGCTCCTGAAGAACTACAAGACTTCTCTTCCTTCCTCCATGACTAAAGCATTACATATGCCTAGTCATATGATGACATGCCTGGTATTGACCTAACCATTACCACCCATAATGTCATAACCAATCGTGAGGCCAAACCTGTTAGATAGAAACTCCATTGAATTCATCTTTGCATAGCCCTCCTTGTCAAAGAAGACCTTTAATGCCTCCTTTCTATCAAATTCATTCAACCCATTGATTATCCTTAGTGGGTTTCAAACATTAAGTCTATCATTAAATCCATAGGGGGACTACATATCTATGTGGACTTTTGTGACCTCAACCTTGCCTACCCAAAGGATGACTTTCTTCTACCTAGCATTGACCAACTTGTTGATCTTACGACAAGCCATGAAATGTTGTCTCTCATGGATGGGTTCTTGGGTTGCAATCAAATCTTGATTTCTCCTAAATATTAGCACAAGATTACCTTTATCACCCCTTGGGGGACTTTCTATTATAGAGTCCTACCCTTCAGTCTTAAGAACACTGGTGTAACCTACCAATGTGCTATGATCTATATTTTCCATGACCTTATCCACACAATCATTGAAGACTATGTGGATAACCTTCTTGGGAAGTCCAAACTTCACAAAGAACACTTAGCCATTCTCAAGATTATCTTTGAGTGACTTATACATTATCATGTTTTCTTCAATCCCAAAAAGTGTATTTTTGGGGTCTTATCAGGCAAACTTCTTGGTTTCATCATTTCCATTCGAGGAGTTGAGGTTGACCTGATCAAAATTAAATCCATCCTCAAGATTCTACCTCTAACCAATCTTAAGAAAATCCATAGTTTATAGGGGAAGCTCTAATCCATTCACTATTTCATCTCCTAACTCTTTGATTAGTGTCAAGCCTTCCACCAACTATTGAAAAAAGACATCTCTTTCAAGTGGAATGTTGATTTCTAAAAGACCTTTGATGCAATCAAAGAATACCTTCTATTTCCACCTATCCTCACACCTCCTAAGGATGACCAAACTTTCTACCTTTATATTTCTACCATTGACCATTCCCTAGGGGCAATGCTTACCCATCAAGATGAACAATGTAAATATCAAGTCATCTATTACATTAGCTACACACTTGTCAAGTATGAGACTCAATACACACATACTGAGAAATTGTGCTTGGCTCTAGTCTTTATGGCCATCAAAATTTGCCATTACCTTCTTAACAACAAAACATTTATCATAACTAATACTGACCCACTCAAGTACATGCAATCTAAACCATACAAAAACTAGCGTATGGCTAAATGACTCATGCTTTTAGCTAAGTTTGAACTTGAGTTCCTCTAGTAGAAATCAATCAAGGGGTAAGTCATTTAAAACCAATTAGCTGATGCAACCCTAACAAAAAACCTCCTCCTCTTAAATTTTTAGACAAGTCTATCACAAGCCTATCTCAAGTGAATTTCACTAATCAAGTAACCATATTTTTTGATGGTTCTAAATGTTAGCATGGTGGGGGAGCTAGTATCATCCTTATCCCCATTTTCATTGAACCACTTCCTTTATATTTAAAACTAAACTTTGAATGTACCAACAAAATGGCTGAATATGAAGCCCTATTAATAGGTCTCCAAATTTAGGGCCTTTGTGATGTATTTGGTATTAATCTTAGCTTTTCATCACCCTATCACCCACAAGCAAATGATCAAGCAAAATCCTCTAACAAAACCCTTAATAACATGGTTACCAAAATGGTCATTGCCTCAGGTCAGGATTGGCACTTGCACATCCCTTTCACCTTATGGGCATATTGTACTAGCATCTGAACCCCTATGGGTGATAACATTTTTTCTCTTATGTTTGGATCCAAGGCTGTATTACCTCTTTGATATCCAAATACCTTCTTTTTGCATATCTTTGCACAACCTTATTTTAGAAGATGATTACTATTATGAATGTTTAGCTCAACTCTAGAAACTTGTTGAGCATCATTTGGCCAATCTTTCCCATTTCCATGTCTATCAAGATTGAATCAAGCATGCCTATAAAAAGTCCAAGAATTCAATATTGGATATCTGGTTCTCAAGGAAAATCAACATGTGATTAATATGGAGAAAATCAGAAGGGGAAAATTTTCTTTCAATTGGCTTGGACCTTATATCATAACCCATAAGTATGGATCATGATCTTATCATTTATCCTCTCTCAAAGGCAAACTAGAACCTAAGCCTCTCAATGCTTCACATTTGCATCCCTTTTATTATTAAAAATGGACCATACTCATCATTTGTCTAACTTAAGCTCATCCCCTACACCCACATTTATTTCCCTCTTTTTAGGGGCAACTGACTACAACTGAATCACATGATTATTTATCATAGTCATAGCCTAATATTGAACTATGGGTACCATAGATCTACCCATGGCATGATTCTCATGGTGCTTTATATCTCTCTTAGGGATAGATTCCCATGGTTGTTGTCACCTAAACCTTTTTTCACCTACTAAACCTTTGTGTCAACTTAGTCTTGCCTTCATAAAGGTAGTCCATTGAGCATATATAAGCAACATTATATCATGCAAAACCAAATAAAATAAAAAATAATATCAAAATCACAACCAAATCATGGGTCATTCTCAACATTTCTAGACTGCTCCCTATAAGGACAACTGTTAAAAACTTAGCCAAAATTTCAAATCATAAAGTGGACTGAGACAACTATCAAAAGCATTTAGACTAAGTATATAAACTCAGACCCCTCCCTCAAAGTACTCAGACCACTCCCTCGAAGTATGGCTGAGTGAAGCATTTGTCAAATCTAGTAATTTATTAGAATCTTCCCGCATCGATCATCTTCCCCACCCCTAAATAAAATTCAAAAATATCAAAGATTCTTAATCAAAAGCAAACATAATGAGAAAGCCAAAAATAGCTATCATAAAAACACCAGTCTTGGAAGGCTACAATCAACTCTCCTCAGTAGACTACCTACATCGATCAGTCTACACTTTATGTATGAACATAGGCTTGCTTAGACTATCCTCTTAGAAACCTACATAAGAGTCATGCCAGTCTCATAAAAGGTTCCATTTTCACCCATTCTCCTTCCACATATCATATGTATGGGACTATGAGCTTACTTGACATAATATGATCAAGATACCTGTTTATCAACCTAAGCATGCTAATGTGAAGCATTTGAAAGGCTTATTTTCACTAAGCCAATCTAACTTTGGGTTTTATTTTGGTCCTTACCAATGAAAAGGCATCATACTTCTTTTCTATTCCTTTATTAGTTCATGTAGATATACCTCTCAAGATCCTTATCAATTTCCAAAACATTTAGTTTGTTATCCACCTACTTTATGTATTTTCACTACACCTACACCAATACTCATATTTTATCTCCATGATCATGAACATCAAGCATCAAATTAAAAGTGTAACATCATAAACTATGTCCACAAATAACATCATCTATCTATCTATGATCAAGACATAATGCAAGCATATCACAATAGACCATAAACATCATCCTATCCATTAACCATCATGACATCATGTGAGCATATATCATATCATAAGCAACACTAATTACACTAGTCATAATCATAAACACAAGCCAAATCAATGAACAAAACATCATGGAGCATAACATATACCATCTACCAATCTACCCATTTACCATAAACAAATCCATCATGTTATCATATGACATACATCCATCAATAACACATCCATGAATAAAATCAAAATATCATAATTATTTGTCTAGAATCACATGCCTTAGCTCCTACATCAACATCTCATAAAGCATATGTAAGAATTCATAGACCATTAACCATAAACATAAATAACCATGAACATGAATATCATGAAACATAAGCATACATCATTATAATCTATACATCATATACATATAGTCATCATAAATAATACATGTACCAATGTATCAAAATCTCTCTCAAAAATTTTTACATCTCGTTGCATTGGTACATAGGTCAATATAAAAATAGTGTACATCTATTTTTATCAATACAAAAGCATATCTAAACATGGTCATGGGGCACCACTACCACTGGCCCCACCTACATCTATGCCACTACTGTTGGCCCCACCTGTACCTATACCTACACCTATACCTAGTGGTGGTCCCCCTAGGACCCCTGCTTGACCAATTGTAGTAGCCCACTATCTTAGAGTGGCTATTGATGGCCCACCAACCAAACTAACTCTATAATCCCCATATCACATAGCCCTTGGTAATTGATCCAACACCATCACCTCATAATATCAAAGCTCCTCCATAGTGGCTAGGTAGCATGCCTATGGCACTATGTCTAATGGCCCTCCTATTACTACTATCTATTCCTATGCTCTATCTCAGTAGGTCCCTCTCTTATGTGATTGTCCTAAGGGATGCCTATGCCTGATCCCTTTCACTATAATAGTGGCAATTTAACCCTATGACTCTAAAGGGAAAGTGTCTTGTTATTTTAATCTATCCATATTATAAACTATATATATAGCCTCTAGATGACGTCTCTAGCTACTAATTCACCTAGTGCACCCCTAAACCAATCAACATCATGGGTGCCACCTCCTACACCTCATGCAACCACATCATCCCTTCATCTCATGAACCTAATATGGAACACAATCTATGTATATCTTTCCCATGATAATACCAAGGGTCTCAACACCTAAATATTCTCATAAGCCCAATAATGAACTAAACCAATTTTGATGCAATATATCTTGTGGTGCCTAAACCCCCATAAATATTTATAGATCTATACAAGCAAAACTAGGACCCAACCAAACATTATCCTTCCAAGTAGTAACTCTACTAGTAACACATAAGGAAACCTCATGCTACTCAAATTTGGAAGCTCAAAGCACATCACCACAATCATGAGCATCATCATGAGTCTCCTCTCCTCTAGATCTCTCTCATACAACACTGAGTAACTGAATCCCCTAATGTGCCATCAGACCTGATCGTAGACAGTCATTATGGGTGTTCCATGGCTAGAGTGCCCAAACCCTTAGAACCAAAATTACCACTTAGACATGTAAACAAACACCCTAAATAACTAACATACTACCTATTTATCCCAAATCACCCACCCTATCTATTCTTATTTTTTCCCACAAATTTGCCTAAAAACACTACATAGGGCATTACAGCCCAAACAAAGCATCCCCAACATAGTCTTGACCATCCAACCAAATTTAAATAACATAAATCAAACATAGCTACCAAATTCAAGGCACACCCTACCTCATTCCTCAACCTCTACCATAGTTGGAGCCCATGAACAATTTTCTAGCCACATCCTCATGCTCCATGTATCTCAAGCCCATGAAATCAACTTACATGCCTCTAACCAATGAACACTCACCACCTCAACATTCACCCTTTCCACATAACACTAGAATCATCAGAGATCAGTCAAACAAGTAAGAAAAGTAATAATGGGTAAAGGTGAGTTTTATTTTTTACTTTTGACTATTATGGATTTTTAGGGTTTCCCCTAACCACTGATGGTTAGGGTGACCATCGATGATCACCTTTTGGGTACCCTTACCCTCGACAGTCAGGGAACCCTAATTTCACTTTTCACCTAAAAACTATCCATTCCTAACACAACTATACTAGTTTTTACCTACTTTTGGAGATGCCCTTCTCCCACCCACCCACTTACCTCATCATCTCACCATTGGTATATTTTGGTGCATCTGACATGTAATTTTATGACACTTTTTTCCTGGTCCTTTGACTAGAATTAAAATTTTACCATGTTAACTCTTTTTGAACTTATGCCACCTCATGCATACTCGACCCACTTGTGTCTCATCGGTAGTACTTCCTACCTTGGATACCCATGACACTTGACCTATTTGTGTTTTCCTTGGGAGTAATTCCTACCTTGGATACCCATAAAAAACACAAAAATCACTTAGGAGACTTGCATTTATGAGTGTTCCTAATCACCATGCCTATAGATAGTTACATAATTCACTTATCACCTATCCTTCTTAGTATCGACCCTAAATTTTTACCAAAATTGGTAATTTTAGTCTTTATGTGATCTTGGCTATCACACTTTTTGGTCGTACTTTATGTGTAAGTTTGTATTTCAAATTCCTAACCTCATGTCACCACCTCATGACTAACCATATATCACTTGTCAAAACCATACCTAATTTTTTTTTGCTCAACTCCTAATTTGAGGGGGAACACATCATCCTACTCTCAGGGCAACCAGAGCCTTGATCCATATTCTATTTTTATTTTTTAGCTTGTTCAAAGAAGCCTCACAACAAAAAGGGGAAAAATGTAGACACCAAAAATCTACACACTTGTGATTTTAAATGTTGAAAATCCCCTTAGACCTACCTAAGACCCCCTTTAGACCAACCTACACTAATATAGCCTCACCAAACCCATTTGCACTCAATTTCACTAAACTATCTCAACCTGACCTTCATGACCCTTTTCTTTTCGACCTTGACTATCGATGGTCAGGGTGATCATCGACGATTAGCCTTGGGAACCCCTAATCATCAATGGTCAAGATCTACCTCTTCACCAAAAGTATGCAAGTTTTATTGACCTCTTCTAAATATAAACTTGTCAAATTCTTGTTGTGAGCCTTTGCATGGATGTATTATATTTATATGGCCTAGTTACACCTTCACTTCCACCTCTTACTTATGCCTATAAGAGAGAGAGACCTGAGAGGTCAAATACATCTATAATAATTATTAGGAGCTCAAGGATTCAAGAGTTTTATTTTGTAAGTCAATCAACATCATCAACATTATTAAGTGTTATCAACCATCTTATTGAGAGATGACTCATCACCACCTCTCAACCAAGCTCTTAGGTACTATTACTCTATCAAAATCAAACTAGATTCCACCAATAGGCTAACTATTTTAACCACTCACCCAATTGACTTCTGGTAAGACAAGTACTTATTTTTCAATACTCATGTACTTTATTTCCATTTCATAATCAATCTAGCCCTTTCCCAACTCCTAGAATCCATATTTTAGATCCCATCATTCTGTAATCCATCAAACCTAGAACTTACATATTAAATGTTGATGGTTGACTCAACTACCGATGGTCTATCCAACTATCGATGGTCAACCTGACCACTAATGGTCACCTTAACCTCTGATGGTGACCCCAACCACTAATGGTCACCTGTGGCAATAAAAAGTAGCAAGTTATTTTCACCCACCTAACCCCAACCAAACCTATTTTTTTTGTGTTTTTGATCACTCATATACCCCTTTCAAACTTTCTGAAGTAGACCTTGACACATTAGCACTAGTATTAATTAGTTTATCACTAATTTGATCATTTCTAGTCTAACTTCTTAGCAAACATTCTTGTGTTTACTTTCAATAATATTTTTTACTTGATGTAAGTGTCTTATGTCTAGTTTTGTGAACTTAACTATTTAAAACATGTGGATTGATTTTCTTAAGGAAGCTCTCACTTCTGGAATCTAGCTACCACTAGGTAATCCACCCAATTATCTATCTAAAAAACAAGTTTGCTTTAGTAATTTTTTATTTGTAGGTCTTCCTCCCAAGCCAAAGAAGAACTCTCACAATCATTTGGATTTAATGTGTGCACAACCAAATAGGTTTTTCAACCACACCCATATCAAGTTTTTCTCTCTCTTCATTCAAAACTTAAAGCAAAAATTTACATGAAACAAAAGGTTGATAGGGAATGCCATAAGCTTGATATATCTCATCAACTTGTGTATAATAATACTCAACACCATAAATAGCCATGAAAATTCATTGAGAAGCAATAACACAAAGAAAACTTACCAAAAATCTTCAAAAGGAAAACCTAAACTGCTTAACTAGATGATGTAACTTCAGACTCACCATTGATTCTTAGATAGATGCCTCTAAAGGCTGTTGTGTTGAAAGACAACATCAAAAATATTTTCACTTTTTGGACAATAAATCCCATTGAATGTGCCAAAAACTATTTTCAATTGGATTTGTACCCTTTGAGGAGATGTCTTAGCTCTCCTCATCCAAGTGGCACAATTGAAACACCTCTAGGTTGTGGGTAGCCTAAGAATGAGGTGAATCTCTAGATAGGGATAGATCCCTTGATGTACCACTTTTAGATCACTAATACAATTTCAAGGAAAAGAGAGATAAAACTAAAATTAAACTATCCTAAAGATGATGATACACCAAATTTATTGATGACTACCAATCAACTACATGTCACACATGAGACCAAGAGACTAACTAGGCATACACTTCTCTAATCTGAATCTTCTCACATCAGTATTTCATTATGAGGTTGTGATGAATATTTAGGCTAGAAGGACTAGACAAGATGCCTAGAATGACACTATTTGAATATACTAACTCACTCAACCTTGACACTTCATAGAACACTTTAGATGATCTACAAGAAGAAGCTTTTAAGGTACACATAGGCGAGAGAATGAGATAATCATGCTAAGGAAACAATAGTAATCACTAAGAAAGCTCAATAATTTAAGTGAACACAATATGAATAGTCATAAAGGAGGTAAAATTAATAGTATTTATTGATTGATGGTATGAAATGAGCAGGGCTTCACCATACTAAGGTGGAGCATCCTTACAATAGTTAGAATGGCTAGTTCTTATAAAACTTGAGAGAGAGAATAGAAGAAAGAAGTCCAAAGGTCATGAGGACAAGTGTCAAGATGATAAAATGGGTTAAATTTTAATAAGAAGATAATTTTAAACTGATCATTCAAGGTTATAAATTACAAGTGTCAATCCAAATCATGAAACTCTTAAAAAGTGGCATAGGAATTTTCATTCTACACAAGAAAATTGCCTTCATCAATCACCCCTTTTGGAACGTCCCAAAACTAACTAGGGATATACATCATTATTGTATTAAGAATGAGTTTTTGTAGACATGATTCTCCATGAATTTTTTTCATTCTTAATCACCTGGATTCCTTCCAAACTGAGTTATCACCATCTGTAGTCACAATAACTCCTCTTTCACACACCTTGCACACCTAGATTCTAAAATGGCTTAAATTTATCATTAAAATCCATATAAAGGAGTTTATGACACTTGGAAAGACATTACAAGGCCTTATATTTCTTAGGTACACCTTGGATAGGCTCTCACTTGAATTTTTCACACTTCTCACCATCTTGCTCACTTTGCCAATTTTGACTAGCTGAGATGAAGCTATTGGTAGACACACTTAAGAATTTTTATGAAGCATGAAATGAATATATTGAGTTATAATAAGTCTCTAGATTCATCCCAAAGTTTATTTAATCCCTTGAAAGTCCCTATAACTTTAACAAAGCACAAAATAATGAAAGGAAATAGTTTTGTACCCTATCCATACAGATAGGGAATAACTCAATTAGATGGAAATGGTCTCTAGAGAGTCCATTATAGGATTAAAACATTTCCAAAAAAATTTTGGTCCATTTGGATACATCTCCTTCCTTTTTTTCCCAATTGGGTCATTTCCAAGGGTTTGTAAGGGCTTTGGGTCATTTACACTCTTAAGGTTTGTTCATAAAGATAGGATGTTGGAATTACCAACCAATTGCACAAGATCAAAGATCAAGACCCTTGTTATCATATATAAAATTATTATATATCCATTCATAGTGTCCAAGGAGATGTGAGAAACCAACATTATCCTAATGGGTTTGTCTTTCCATTTTGCATAGGTCTGAGTTGTCTTAAAGCCCAAAAATGGCTTCTTTATGGCTTCCCTTGCATCCCAATAGCTCAGACATCTCTAATGTCATACTATAAACATGATCCAATAGTGTATAAATATAAATAATATCTAGAAATGAATTTGGACCCCTAATTTGGCTCTAGGCCTCTTCAAGGCCTAACAAACCTATCTGCATTGTTGGCAATCTAGATGATCCTATTGGGTTTCATTCTTCTCTAAGATGTTTCTCATGTTATCTTAGGTGTGTTTCAACTTCCCACACCTCCTTTAAATGTTAAATCATCTCCTATTTCATCCCTTTCTCTCCATTCCTCAATACCTACCAATTTTTGCTCTAGGGGAGTACCCTCTATCTGAGACAAAATAAAGGGTACTTTCCTTGTTTGCTGATGTAAAAGCATTAAGTTTCAAAGTTATCAATTTTACATTTTGATCTTAAAGAGTCAAAATATGGTAAATTTTTGATATTAGTGTGTTTTAATATACCTTTCAAATCAAATTTCATGTGTATGAGGTCAGATGGGGCCCCTAGTAGTCATAGATTGATTTTTGAAGGGGTTTGGGGTTTTCCCTCCAAAACCCATAATTTAATAATTCAAATATTCAAATGTGTTTAGAAGGGTCATTGGCATGTTTTAAATGTCTAGATGAGTCAAGTGGGGTTTATAAATCTAAATAGGTCTTGTAAAGGGGCATCATAAGTTATATGTGTCTAATCCCTAAGATGGAAGTCATGTTTTGTATGGACACCCACTAGTCCTACGTTGGATTAACAATTTGGTAGTTATGATTTGTAACTAATTAGGTTATACATTAAAAAAATGAAAAAATAAGTGATTATTTTATGTGGTATATGACATATAAGATGGTATACAAGCTCTAAGAAGAGAGAAAGGGAGGGTGAAAGATGGATTGCATTCTATTCAAGAAAAATTGGTAGACCCTTGTATGGGCCAAGCATGTAATTTGAATAAGAATCATTCCTTATATAGTTATATATGGTTTATGATTGATATTTTATTGACTTGAGGAAGACACAATAAGGTCTTTGAGATTGTATATAGTTCTTATGTTGTTTTGCAGGTTGATAAGAAGGTTGAAAGACCTGTAAAGAGAGCTCATTGAAGCTTGGTGGTTGTGAATTGTATCTATAAGAAGATAGTTTGGATCTGGTCTCTGAGTTCTTGTCTTAATTATATGCCCTATTAGGTTATATTTGATGGCATTTTACAAAGGAAAAATAAAGAAACATAACTCAGTCTGAATGTACCTATGTATTTGCTCAGTGGAGTAATAGAGTTGGCAATCAAGATTATTATGAGTATTTTGAGTCATAATGTCTTGAGAGATGTATAAGTATTATCAAATAATTCCAAGAATTTTGTATCCTAATCTAAGTGGAAGATAAATAATCAATATCCACGTGAGTTTCCACATGTTATGAACCCTGCCTTACCCTATTTGAGTGAACTGTTGGATTACAAAGTGCGAAGGTCTTGTTTCATTGACCTAGTGAT
Source organism: Torreya grandis (assembly GCA_037957365.1). NCBI lineage: Eukaryota > Viridiplantae > Streptophyta > Pinopsida > Cupressales > Taxaceae > Torreya > Torreya grandis. Next base: position 571,545 of record JARHVA010007506.1, read on the forward strand.
ATCATTCATTGAAAGAGTGATTTATTTTAGTTTTATAATATGTAAGGGAACTTGGATGTAATTTAAAAGTATTATTTAAGACCTTAAAACAAGCACAAATAGACTTGCTACTACCAATAGGCCCAAAGGTCATATAGTTTTGCACAGCCAAGTAAGAGAATATTGATATTCTCATAAGAATGCATACATTTTGTTTGATTATGAGGAATGGTATGGGATTATGATAGATGTAAGGAAGGTTTGGAGGTGGTAAAATCTTTGTAAAGTATCATTAAAAAATCAGAGTAGTGCATACCTTATTTCCTTATACCCCTATTTACTATGAATGGTTTTACACAGTCAATAAACTATGAATGAGAATAAAGACTTATGACAAAAGATAGATGTGAGAAGTGTACAATAATATCTTGGTGGAGAATTTATGGACTCCAAGAATAACTAGTTGGGATTGCAATAGATGAAAGGTAACAAAAGCTAATGGAAACCATGTCTCAATTATCTATTACACATAAAATTACTACATATGAAACATTACAATCTCAAATACAGTTGGGATAGGTGTGTAAATCATTTAGAAAGAAACCTTAGGTGAATATAGACCAAATTAAATTGATTTTGTCTCTTTAACCATTTAAAGACTCAATATATCTATTTTTGAAGGCCCTCAGTCATGTTCAGGAATGAATAAACCCTAGATTAGGGTTTAAGGATTTCCAAGAGATGTAGCCATCAATAAATCTTGAAATTTTGTAGGAAGGTATAATTTATCATGAGTAAAAATATGATTAAGGTTTTGGGCTGAAAAAGTATGGTAATATATGGATTATGAAGACTGATTCATGAAAGAGAGGCTAATAAGGCCTAAAGAGGAAGGATTTCCAAAAGAAGTGCTAGTTAGTGAAGGAATTTGATTAAGAAATTTTGTACACATCTTAAAGGGTATACATGAAGTTTAAAAATCTATTTATATCATGAAAAGAATGTTTTGTTTGGTGAATTAACAAGGAATTACCCTAAGAAGGTTACAAGCCTAGAAAAAGCTATGTGATTTTGGAGGATGGGAAATAGACTTGAGGAGTGAATCAAAGTTGAAATAGATTTAGATGGTTGTCTTAAGGTCAATGGAGACTAAAAAAAAAAGGTTATGGAATTCCTAGTATATATGTCAAGATGTAGTCTTTGAAACCTATTAAGATTGACTAGTCAAGAGCTAATTTGTGAGTTGTATTCTAAAAGGTTAAAAGAGTGCAAGATGGTAAGTGAGAGATATGAGGTAAGGACTCAGAAAGGAGATTGAAAAGTAGAGAGAAGGATTCCAAAAATTTAAAAAATAAAAAAAGAGAAGACACTACATAGCCTAGTATGAAATTTGATACAAAACAAGGGAGATGTGACCTTATGAGCAAGTGGACAATCAAGTGAACCTATGTCAAACAAGAACCAAATGGAGATGAGATTGTTGACTTCTACCTAATTCCTCTGCATCATTTTCCCCAAAAAATTAGTAATTTTAGGAGCTCCTTCAAGCCATAGAGATGCTCTATAAAATATTTTAGCTCTTGGTAAGGTCATTTGACCTTTTAACTCTTATAAATTACAAGATAGACCCCTAAAAAGGCAAATTGTGTAGGATTTAGGATACACATTGTGTATTGCTTTATTGGAGCTCTATATTCATTATTTCCATGCTATTAGTGTATAATGGAGTATCCATTATCATTATCTAAGTGTTTTTCATGCTTATCAACCCTATCAATCATCTATATCTGCATTCTCAACCATGTTTTTACTCCATTAGGTCTAACTAATAGGCTGGTATAGTTGGTATATCTCTCCTACCTATAAGTATATATTACACATCTAGAGTTGCTTACCTTGATATAATGTCCTATGAAATACTTAATTACATCTCATAGTCCTTTGATTTATGTATACTATACATTTGCTATGCAAAAAACCTAGAATAGTCATCAACTAGATCACTGTCATCTACAATTGATTATAGACACCTAAATCTGGCCATCGATAACCTCCAACTAGGCTTTTGACCAATTTCCACCAAAGCACACATTTTGGCCTAAAAGCACTAAAACACATTAAATAATTTGAAATTGATATATTCAAGTGCCTATTTTGGCTAGAGTACCATTAAATTAGGCAATGCAATTTTATGGGACAACTAACTTTGATCAAATCATTTCAAGTCAAAATGCCAATTTTGCACCTAGGTGCTCTAGATTGCTATTTTATATCAAATTTATTATATGATATGCAAGTATTTATTATGTTGTGTTGACAAGATCCTAAATGGGAATACGGTTCCAACACATCTAACATTGACTTCCAATTCCAATCCAATCAAATTTTAGACTAATAACAAATCATTTTGATCAATTTGAGTAATTTGTGCACAAAGTGATTAATCATGCTTAAGAGATAATAAAACCAAATTAGAGCCTAATTAATAATTCTATGAAATCTTGTTGAATACTTGTTTTTAAATATTATTATTGAATAATTGCATCATCAAGTGACCTCATTTCTTGGGAAGACATCCCTATGCTATAAATGCCACAAATATCAAGATTATGGGTCTCCCATGCCTCATAATGACCCTCCATGCCTATTCAATGTCCCTTTTTCCAATGTCATGATGAGAATAATTTTAGATTTAATTCCAAAAAAATGAATTAATCCTAAACCACACATCTTCATCTCAAGATGGACGGTTTAGGTTGATTCTGAGCAATCTCAAAAATCTATAAATAGGATGCCTTGCCTATTGAATTTTAAGCTTAATTTGTGAAAAGTTACCATGTAAAATTGATTCCAAGAGCTATCACATGCCAAAGTTATGATGCCAAATTATTGAGACAAGCCAAGCCAAAGCCACAAGGTGCCAAGGAGAAGTGGAGATAGCCCAGCCTCCTTTGATGAAGAATTCATGAGCACAAGCTGAGCAAGCCACTACAACAAGCATTTGGAGCATCCAAGGAAGGTGAAGGATTCTTGTTTTTCTTTACTTTTTAGTTGTGCTTTTCATTTTTTTTTTATTATTAATCTCACCCTAGTAACTAGGCCTAGATATGTATGCTAGTTAGTGTGTTTTTATCAATTTGTTTGCATTTTTGGACTAAGACAATAATAATCACCTCTCTTGAGTCAAATTACTAGTTCACAATAGCTGAAAATTGTTGGAGAAATAGGATTCCTATAGGTGTACTTTCTCCTTGAAACTTATGTCATATAACCTATGGGAACTATTTAAGGCTTTATGAGGAAACTTTAAACTGATGTGTATCTCAATATTCATAGGTTTCTATGTTCAAGATCTTACTATGCACTTGTAGGACTTCATAGTCAACTATTTATCAACATCTTAGGTGAAACACTTGTAGGTGTATATGAGACTCAAATTATAGTATTTTAACCTCTTTAAATGATCCTTAAATCATAAATGCTTCTTTCATTTCCTAGAACCATTTGATCATGGAAACATGGTTTAGGACTATAACCTTGAGTGAAAAGTCTCTTTGAGGTTTAAACCTATAGATGATACTGACCATGTTTAGTGCATAAAAGTGTAACTTTGGGCTTCTCAAAAACCATCTTCCTTAAGTCATATGCCCTCCATCTTTTGCCTAGTTCTTGTCCTATGTGGGGGTTGCCAGTTATGGTTATTTAGATGTATCAAAACTTTTGATAACTTGGTTATATGACCTTGAAAAAATGCTTAGGTGCTATGTTTTCCTATTTTAGGGATTTATCCCTAAATATATAGTCATTGCCTTTAGGAGTGACCTTCCACCTTTTCTAGCAATTTAGCAACCTTCATAAGTCTGTTAAGATCTCTTCAATACACTGGGACTTCAGGAAGGATTTAAAATTATTTCCACACCTCTATATGACACCCTAACTCTCTAGTAACACCAACTATAGGTGGGTATTTGCATGTATACAGGCAAACATTAGTAGTATATTCAAATAGTGCAAGGTACCTGGTCATTTGATCACTCCTAGTCCCATTCTAACCTCTTAAAATATATGATTTCAAATTTGAGGAGTCAAATACCATTCAATTACATATTTTCCCATATGTCATCTTCCTGTAGGGCACCTATAGGTGCATTTTGAGTTATATGTAGGTAGTATAAGAGATTTTAGGTAGTGAACATGGGGTGCACACCTTCAACAATCATTTTACCTCATTCAAATGTTAAAATGACTCTAATTAAACTTGAAAGATTTAGAACAAATCAAAATATCCCCATTTTAATGTGACACCTATAGGAGTACATTGATGGCAAGTTGTGTGTATGTGTTGTATTTGACTGCCACAACCCATTTTTATACTCTTTAGAGGATATAACTATTTATTCCTTCTTATAAACACATTTAAACATCTTGACACCTCCACTACACCTCCATGAACATTTTTTAAATAGGTTATTCAAATGTGATTCAACATGGTTGCAGGTGAAATTGGGTAAAGAGTTGACTGAGTGTGATAATGGATTGAATGTTTGATCAAAGCATGGAGTTATGAGACCAAACATATAAGGGAGGTAGAAATTATGGTATTGAAACATGGAAAACACCATATCCTATTCATATGAAGCCTTGAAGAGAATACAACCTTTTTCAAATAGTGAACTTGACTACCATTCCACTTGGAACATCAACTTGAAAACTAAACTAATTAGCCCATGAGATATTTGAAAAACATGAAACTAAGCATGTAAATCATGAGAGAAGAGATTAAAAATCATATGGAATCAATATTTTTATTTGGATTGTATGTAATTCTCCAAACCAAACAAAAACCTTTAGGGTGCATAGATTAATAAGCAAATTAGATAGGCTAACTTCTTAAGAATGGTTCATAAAGCATAAGCCACCATTATTATACAACAAAATATCAAATGTAAGATGATTGAGTGTAAAAGACACCCCCAAAATCATTTTAGCTGAAACTTTTCCTATTGGCCGTACCATCTAAAAACCTGAGGGCCATTCTTATTTACCAAGCCTAGTCAAAGAAGAGAGAAGTAGTTTTCTTAGTATTGGATATTATGATCAAAATAATCACTATAAAAAGTGTGTGGAAGATAAAAGGAAACTCTTAAAGTTTCATTAGTTTTAGGAGGTTGTAAAAGTCTTTACACCTCAATAAAACTCTCTTTTTTCCAAGAAATTTATTCTTTCTTCTGAAGAACGTATTATAGATAGCTAAATCTGGCCACCAATAACCTTCAATCAGGTTTTTGACCATTTTTCACTCAAAATTCATAATTTGGCCTAAAAACTCTAAAACACACTAAATGATGTGAAACTAACATATTCAAGTACCGATTTTGGCTAGGGTATCCTTAAATGGGGTAATACAATTTATGGGCTAGCTAACTTTGATCAGATCATTCTGAGTCAAAATGTTAATTTTTCACCTTGGTGCTATGGGTTGCTCTTTTATATCAAATATCTTGCACAAGATGCATGCCTTTGTTATTTATTATTGGTAACATCCTAAATGGAAATATGGATCTAACACATCTGACATTGCTTTTCAATTCTAATCCAGTCAAATTTTGGACCAATAACAAGGCATTTTGATCAATTTGAGTAATTTGTGTAAAAAGTGCTTAATAATGATTAAGAGATTTTTAAAACAACTTAGGGCCTAATTAATAATTCCATGGAAACTTGTTGAAAACATATTTTTAGAAATGGATATTGAATATCTGTATCATCTAGTGACCTCATTTCCTGAGAAGACATCCCTAGGCCATAAATGCCACAAATATCAAGATTCATGCCCTCCATACCTCATCAATGCCTTCCATGATGCCCTTTATGCCTCTTAATTTCCCCTTCTTCCAATGTCATGATGAGGATAATTATAAACTTAATTCCAAAATTGAATTAATTCTCAACCACACATGCCAATCTCAAGATGGATGGTTCAGGTTGTTCTAGACATTTAAAAAAATCTATAAATAGAGAGGCCATGAACATCATTTCCAAGCTATTTTGGTGCAAAGTTATAATGCAAAAATATCTTCAAGAAGCCATTGTAATTAGTGTTACCATGCCAAATTAATATCAAGCCAAGCCAAGCCACAAGCCAAAGGTGCCAAGAAGAAATGGAGGTAGCCAAACTTCCATTGCTAAGGACTTCATGAGCACAAGTTGAGCAAACCACTAAAACAAGAACTTTGGAGCATCCAAGGAAGGTAAAAGAGATTTTATTTTATATTTTAGTTGTGTTTTATTCATGTTTGTTAACTAAGCTCTCCCTAGTGTCTAGGCCTAGAGATGTTATGCTAGTTAGTATGTTTCTTTCATTTTGTTTTCATTTTGAAACTAACACCATAATAACCATCATCTCTTAAGTCAAATTCGTATATCATAAACATCACACTTGGTGGGACAAAACACATCCCACACATGAAGAATATCATTTTGCAGCTTTAAAATATTCATTTGGACCATTAAAAATCTTGCAAATTGATTTTTTAATTTTATTTTGCCATTTTTGTTTACCACAGGTTTACATAGTAGCTAACATCATCTAGTAATATTGACATCAGTTGAATAGATTAACCAATGTTAGTTAGTAAAAATGACATCGATTGGATACCTATCATCAGTCACATTCATATAACCAATGTCAGTTAAATAATTGTCATCGGTTAGAAAATGAAACCGTCGTCAGTTATATAATCGACATCGATCACTATGTTTTTCTTAAAACATAGACCTTAGAGCTCTTTTTTTAAATTTCATTATTTCAAACCTAAAAAATATTCAAGGATAAAGGACATGTTAACATTTTTGTAGCAAAACCAAGCTTGACATTATATAAAATCATGTTTAGATCACCTTTTGCATGCTTAAAAATCAATTAGGAACCTTGTTTTAGTGTTTAAAAAAAAAGATTAGATGTTTATAGTGAATGTTTTCAAATTTGGCAACTAAGACCAAGGGGTCAAATGAACGCCACCTCATTTTTCATTTGGACTTAAAAATGAACTCACCTTTTCAAAGCTTTTTGTGTTTACTTATTTAGATTAAATTTTTGTTTGGAAAAAAGAGAGATGTTACGTGTATGCTCTTCCATTTGTTCCCTTTAGGGAACCCTTGGAATCAAAAGTATCATTTTTATTTCAAGTAGCCTAGTCCAAGGCTTAGAAATAAAGTTGTCTAAAACACTCCCCAAAAACTTGTCAAAGTTTGGGTGACCTTGAAAATGAACCTAAAGTCTTTCTACTTTCATGTTTTTTTTCATTTTTATGCAAACTTGGCATGTGAGGGGGACTTCATCACATCCTGTGAGTTATTTAGGGAAGATTTGATCCAAGGTTTCACCTCCTAGTGTTGAATTCATTTGTCTCCTAATTGGAGTTATACACAGGATGTAGTGGCACTTTAGACATTGCACTACACTGAGCGATCAATAGGATGTAGTGGTTGCAAAAAGGACCAGACCATTTTGCAATAAGCCAAATGATTCAAACCCAAAATCTGTGCTTGTCTTTTGCATTATTTGGCATGAAAGTCATTGTGCAATTGATTCCCCTAGAATGTTTAGAAACTTGTTAGATCTTAGACAAATGCCCACTTACCATGGAAGTATTATTGGTGCAAGGTGTGCCTCAAGGTCCATGTCATATTACTATCATTTGGGAGAAGGGGGTTGTAAAAACCCTACTATATAATGTGCATTTACTTTTGGATGAACACTTAAAATCCTCTCAAATGACGTATATTGATAGATTCCAACAATACCAAGCAACCTTGTTAGTTTAAGATCTACGAGCAATTAATTAGTTGGTCTTATCCTAGAGTAAAGTCTTGTTTAAAGTCAAAACTTGGTGTAAACAAACAATTCAAACCAAGCACATAGTCCTAATTTTCCTTTGAAAGAAGAGGTGTTATGCTGCCCATGTGAGATCATCAATTTTCCTTGTTCAAATCTCATTAAAACTTTGGGAGTCATATCATCCACTTTGGTGTAGTTATGCTGTCCAATTGAGTCTAGACCTTTTCCAAAGTTGTTTTAAGTCCTTCACTGATAATCTAAATTTATAATTGCACCTTTATAAGTTCATAAAGTTGATGTGTTAAGTGGGTTCGCCATTTTCACTAAACTTGAGGGCACTTAGGTTTAATTTATAATTTGCGTTGAAGGCCGTTCAAGACTCATAATAATTGTCACCACTTGATATACTTAAGCCATTTTATGCTAAAATTTTTCACTTTAAGTCTATGCACCGCATCATTTTAAGTCAAGAAAAGTAGTGTTATGCTATCAAAATTATGAGAAATTATCTTTATCATAGAGAGTTTTTGAAACTAACTTTTTTGTCACACCTTTTGGGTAGTGTAACACTACCCAAAACATTTCAAATATTATTTCATAGACCCTCTTGAATAGATTTCAAATTTGTTCCTACATTTTTAGACCAATCTGAGTGTACTTTTGTGATCTTTTGTCTAGCACAGTTATACCGTTCACTTTTGTCTAGCTTATTTGTCAAAAGAACCAAGTTTTATACCATTATTTATGAGAAAATAAACTATATCTAAAAGTGCCTTCTGTTTCATACCTTATACCTAGTTGATAAAGTTCATGACCAAGAATCAAATGCCTAATGTTTGTTAAAAGTGTTTCAAATCTATTAGATTAAAACTTTCATCTATTTCAAAGTCTAGATTTTGACTTTGTTTGGCCAAGAGTCCTAGTGCATTCCTTATTTGAGCCTAGATTTTGATGCCGCATTTGGCCAAAAGACCTAAAACTTTTAAATTCCTAGATTAAACTAATTTGAAACACTTCAACCTTAGAGTTTGGCATTTTGATTTTCAATCTATTTACTTGCTTATCTTTGTGTGAATAGTGAAATGTTAGATACTTCACACTAGCTTATTTCCTCTCAAATCTTTGCAAAACCTTTTGATCCTTTTGAAAAATAAAGAGCAATTTGGAACATCATCTATTTTAGAATTTGTATAACTCTTTGACCTTTTATCTCAAAGCATTGACTATGGATCCCAACATGTCTTCCTATACTCATAGTGGACTCATGTATAATCTAGGGATTAGTAATGTAGTTGCACAAGAAGAAATGGTGCAAGACCCCTATGCAAATAATATTCTTTATGAGATGGACTCTTATCCCTCTTATAATACTCAATCAGGGGCACAAAACCAAGATCCATTGGCTAACTATCTGGTTAACACACAACCTTATTTAGAACAAGACCAAGAACAAATTACATAATACCTAGCTACAATACCCATAGTGGATGAGCCAATTCTTCAACAATAATATTCTACTAATATGGATTTTACGTATGATCCATTTTTTTTTATTGAGATTTGTTAGAGAACAAAGATGATATTTTGGTTAGAGCCATAAAAGTAGGGGCAACGTTTCTAGTAGACTTTCCCCTAATATATCAAGACCCTAATATATATAATCAAAGAAAAAACATCATAGAAGATCACTTTAACCAATTGTAGATAGCATATCAAATCTACCTAAATCTAGCATATAATTTCAATCAAATAAACATGGTGAGTAAGCCTCTTATTAACCTAGTTCCTTTAATAGGAGTGTTGATAGAGTTAAATGGATAAGAGAATCTAAGTTTTAACCCATTCATACAAACCACTTTGATAGATAAATTGATGCATATACCTGTTAATAAAGAAGTGTCTCAGTCTCTACATAGAATAGTGAGCTAAATGTAGTGGACAATTGCAAACAATGTCCAATCCTGATCAAAGTGGTACTAACACAGAAAAAGCTAGCCAACAACATGTGTCTATAGTTAATCCCATGAGTAGATCATCATATCAAAGAATAGAAGTTTCTACACCCTAACCTCAACCATCTACTTCTTCAAGTGTACAACTTATGGGATTAGGTAATCAAACAATAGTGAGTATTATGCCCCAATGATAGAATGTAATGAACCCTACTCCTCCTCAACAAGTAATGAGTAGTATTCCAAAACAATAGGGATAAACTAGTGTATCAATGCAACAGATGAAAAATACATTGCCATCTCAATCAGGGGAAATTAATGTTCCACCTTACCAGGTAATGACAAACATACCTCTTCAGTCGTAGATCAATATGCCAATCCAAAACCAAGCAATGACTAGTCAATAACATGAAAATGTTGGTCAGTGATAGATGTTGAATCTACGATATGTTTTCACTTCCTCATAGGGATCCCTATAAAAAAGAGGTCCCCATGTTTCTCAAGTACCTACTAGACAACTGTTGGTTCAAAATATGCCACAAATTTAGAGATAAGGTCCTCGTCCACAAGTTCCCACTCAAAAGCAAGGTTTGATTATTTAACAACATGTCCCTTTTCAACCATAGACGGAAAAATATAGTTATATCCCTCCATCCCAACCACAAAATCCTCCAAGTTAAACCTTTATTGCCAATCCAAACCAAAATATCATGCAACTAATTGTACAATTTTAAGTACATCATAATCTACATATACGTATTCCTAATCCATTCCCCAACCAAACCAATGTACCCCAAAAAGTATCTCCATCATACCTTGGTCAAAGTGTCCCACTTGTGACCTCCCAACCATCTACCAAAACCAATATTTTCCCTCAAACCAATGTTCCTTCTAGTTTCCTATCTCAAGAATTATAATAGATGAAGAATGTAATTGTTGCCATTCAGGTTGAGAAATAGACTAAAAATATCAAATTGAATGATTTGTGTTCCTACCCATTCAACATGGATTATTTGTAGATATCATTTCCTCTAATATATGAACCACTTAAATTTGACAAATATAAAGGGAAAGGTGACCCTAAGGCTCATTTGACTAAATACTTTGTTGCATGTTAACTAGTGGCATATAACAACATATACTTTTTGCTGTTGTTTCCAAGGAGCTTGGCTAGACAAGCCTTGGAGTGGTATGTAAAGTTGCCCAAAACTTTAGTAGTATATTTTGATGATCTTTTTGGTAAGTTTGTGCAACACTTTTCCTATAATCTTGAGCATGAGATTTCATTAGTGGACTTAACACAAGTAAAGAAGAAAGCTAATGAGAGTTTTGCAAGTTATTTATAGTGATAGAGAGCCCTTGAAATCCATTTCACCCAAAGTTTACTAGATAAACAATTATCCAATGTGTTTACTTAAAATTTTCATAGTGAGATAACTTATCATTTAGAATTACAATTTGCACATACTTTCAAAGAGATCATTGATAAAGGTTTGTTGATCGAGTGGGTGCTTATCAATAAAGGAGTCATCAATGTTAATTAAACTAATCAAAATCATGATACAAATCAAGGAAATGACCAATATCAACATACCATTCAAGTGCAATCATCACAACTGACATAGGCCAATAACCAAGAAAGATCGAAGCAATTCAACTACAATAGAAATGTTGTGAGAAATAGAGTAACCAAATCCTATCATGTATAAATGGTGCAAACATCATCTACACTACCTTTGTAGCTTACTCCTACCTAGAAACCTCTTCAACCAATATCACAAGCACAATAACCAAGACCTGCACAATAAATACAACAACCATTGCCATTGCAAACCCCTTCTCCTAGGAGAACTATGCCTGCACGTCATGTCTTTAGTGACCTAGGAGAACCTATTGAGTATGTATTTCATAAGCTTGTTATCATTAATCTGATTAGTTGGCCTATACTAAAGCATTATTCAAAAGACATTCCTTATCTTGATTGGTACCATAAAAACATATTTTGTGACTATCATCGAGTCAACAGGCATAATCTATGAATATGAGTCTAAATCAAGCATTTAATTAAGAATATGTTGGAGAATAGGGAGATAAAATTGGATAATGGTGCTTCCAATTCCAATAAAACTCTTAGGATTTATCAAAACCTCTTTCCCTAACATAGCAATCAACATCAATAAAACGATTAGCAACAATAACAATAACAACCAGTATAGCAGTAAAATCAATAGTATCAAAATCAAAGGCTAAACTAGTAGAATCAACAAAATTAGTAGTAGAACCCACAATTATAGAACAATAGACAAAAAAATTCAAAATTGTAACAACCAACAAACCTACCATGTAGTTTCATATGACTACAATATGGTTGTAGGTTATATTGCAAGGGGTAGCATTAATACCATCTCCATTAATCCATGACCAAGCACTATATAGCCTAGATTGTTGCTAAACAACAACATTCAACCACATTACATAGATAATCCTTCTTTGACCTAAGAGTGAATACAGTCAAACCAACAAATTAAGACTTTCCCTTTTGGACCCTATATTGACAACTCATCCTTGCCATGTGATCACATACAAGTGTACTGACAATCGAGACTTATCTAGTCTCACACTATTCCCAACATTTATTAGCAATAATGGTCTAGTATTTAATCTTGATTGTGAAATCATAACTCAAAGGTCAAAGATTACTATTCCAAGCCCACAACCATCCACCACTTTTCCTGTCATTCAACCAACTATTCAGTACTAAGCAAGATAAGAAGTTTGATATTGTGGAACAATTGCAAAAGACACTAGCACAAATTTATATTTTAGATTTACTACGAATGTCAATAATCCAAAAGAACATCTTGAATGAGTTTTTGACCCAATCTATTGTTGAGAGATACATATCCCTTGATAAATTTCAAGCTTTGGTTGGACACCTAGCTCTAGCCCAACAAGTCACATTCAACCAAAGTGATTTGTCTTCCCTTGGCCTGCTCCATAATAATCCACTATACATATAAGTTTATATAAGATGGCATAAAGTGAAATGTGTCCATATAGACAATGGATCTGAACTCAACATAGTGTTTCTAAAGCTCATCAAGCTTCTTGGGTACATAATGGTAGATCTCCATCTAGAAATAATAACCATTAAAGCCTATGATAATCAGGAAAGAGAATCAAAAGGTACCATTAATTTTTCAATTATCATTGGGATTTTAACCTATGATACACTTTACCATGTGCTTGATCTTGAATTATGATATAATATGCTTCTAGGCAGGTGTTGATTACATGAGATTCATGTAGTCCCATCAACATTGCACCAATGTATCAAGTTTTCCCACTTAGCGATGGAAGTGAATATTCTAGGAGATTTAGACTCATATGAACACTACAAGCATCTTGAGGCCAAATTTCAAAGATATAATTATTAGTACGACATGAATTTAAGTTCCAAGTAGGATAAAGAAAAGGCTATACTAGTTGAATATACAATAGAGGTAAATATCAGGACTCTATCAGACCTAAAATGGATAAAATTAGACATGTCCATCATTGAGGAGGAACATGATGTCTTTACATCTTTGTTGGGAAAGTATGTAGATATTTTTGTATGGGCCTATTCTAACATGTCAGGTTTAGACCTCATCTTGGTTCTGTACCACCTTGTGGTTAATCCTGACACCAAACTAATAAAACAAAAGTAATGTAAGATACATCCTTATATTATTGTATTGGTAAAGAGTTGGAAAAAATCTTAGAATCAAGATGAATATGATCCATTGACTACTCAGAATGGATCTCTAATGTGGTACTTATTCATAAAAAGCCTGAAGTAATCAAATTTTGTACTAATTTTCAAGACATCAACAAAGCTTGTCTTAAAGATGATTTTTAATTGCCTAATATTGACATGATCATCAACTCTATGGTAGGTTATGAAATGCTTTCACTCATGGATGGCTTTTCAGGATACAACCTAATCAAAATATCACTAGAAGACCAACATAAAATATCATTCACCACTCCATGGAAAATATTTAGTTATAAAATAATGCCATTTAGCCTTAAGAATGTTGGAACTACATATAAAAGGGCCATGAATATCATATTCCATGATATGATGCATGATATTATTGAAGACTATGTCAATGACATATTAGGAAAATCCAAAACTAGGACTAACCATCTAGCAGTGTTGCATAAGATATTTAAAAGATTATGAGAGTACAAAGTCAGACTCAATCCAAAGAAATATGTGTTTGGTGTAAATTTAGGTAAATTAATTGGCTTCATCCTATATTTTAGAGGTATTGAGGTTAATCTAGTTAAATTCCATGTTATAATCTAGATGTTGCCACCAACTAATTTAAAACAACTCCATAGTTTGTAGAGTAAGATCCAGTCAATCCAATGATTCATCTCTTATTTAGCAGACAAGTGTTATCCATTTACACACCTTTTGAAGAAAAGAGTTACATTTCACTGGGATGATCACTACCAAATAGCTTTTTAATAATTCAAAGATTATCTTGTTAATCTGCCTGTTTCATTACTTTCTATGCCAATAAATCCATTCGTGTTATACCTATGAACTACTGACCATGCTTTAGGGGCACTCTTGGATCAACATGATGACAATGGAAAGGAGCATGCCGTATATTAATTAAGTTTTACCTTGGTTATATATGAACATAGCTATGTACCTAGTGAAAAATCTTGTCTGGCCATGGTCTTCACAGCTCAGAAACTATGCCATTATTTAACTTTGGTAGAGTCTACATTAGCATTAAGAGAAGTTCGTGAAGGAGCATGTGGAGCTCATTCTAGCACGGCAATCCTATCGAAAAGGCTCTTGTGTACTAGTTATTATTGGCCCATAATGGATGCATATTCTACTACATATGTAAGAAAGTGTGACAAATGTCATTGACATCCTAATCTGATACATGCCCCATCAAAAACTTTGAAATTGATGTTGACACCATGGCCATTTTCTATATGAAGACTTGAATTCATTGGGAAGATTAACCTCACTTCATCTGACGACCATAAAAATATCCTCACCACCATCAAATATTTTAGTAAGTGGGTTGAATCTATACCCCTCACTTATGTGACTAGAAAGAAAATTTCCAAATTCATTTTCAACCACTCATTTGATGCTATGGTATCCCCTCTGACATTATATCTGATAATGGAGGATCATTCAAGAACAAGGATGTAGACTAGCTATGCACTAAATATAACATCACACAATTTTTTTTATAGCATATTACCCTCAAGACAATGGCTAAGTTGAGGCATCCAACAAAACCATTGTGAATATTCTTAAAAAAATTGTCAATGATGCTAGTCATGATTAACACTTGCAGATATTCCCTATCCTTTGAGAATACCATACCAATCATAATAGCCCCACAAGAACCACTCCATACTCACTCATTTATGGTACTGAAGCCATCCTTCCCAATGAGGTTGAGTTACCTTCACTACACATATCTTTCAAGCATGTCCTAGATGATCATGACTATCGAGTAGCCTGCTTGTAAAAACTAGACCTATTTGATGAAAAACACAAAACCATGCTCAACAATCTTCAAGCATATTAGATCTAACTCATAGGTCACTATAATTAGTGTGTTAAGTATTAAACATTTGAACTTGGTGATATTATTCTTAAAAAAAACCAAAAGAATACCATGACTGAGAAGAAGCATAAAGGGAAATTCAAACCAAACTAGATATGACCTTTCATCATTACTACAGATTATGGATTAGGAGCATATAGGCTTGCCACATCAGACGGAGATGAACTTCTAGAGCTGATGAATATTATTCATCTCAAGTGGTATTATGCTTGAATGCTAAGGTGTATTGTCTGTAAGGACTATTTTAGTTATGATATTTTATCACTATTCTTCTTTGTAAAAATATCATCCTTATTTGTCCTCTTAGTCATATCCACTTTCTACTTCCAACCTATCAACCTAGTGTGTTCTAAAGCATAGCTTGTTTGACCTTTATTTTTACCATTCACTACACATTTTTAGTATCAATGTATCTGATCAGTTTCATCAGTTGGTTCAAGTACGTTAGAAAAAGATCATATTTTGGAACAGTGTGATAGCAATTTTGGCAGTTGCATCCTTCATTTGTTATTCCTTTATTACCACTAGTCTTGCTACTAATTATAACATCTTTTGGGAAAATTAGTACCATTGATCTATAACATTATGTCCTAGTTATAACCATCTATAGGTAAATTAGAGGCAACATTAAGGCTTGATGTACCAACCTACCACTTCCTATGTCATACTATGCCTTTCTACTATGTTTTGTTTGAATTGATTGCTACACTAGTTAAATTCCTTTGATGTAAGGGCAGAACTATAGTGACTTGATGTCCTACTCTAGAACTATTAGGCAACACTCGATACTTGTTGAGGTCAGCTCAGTCACCCTAAGCCATGCTTTCACCATTTTGTGAGCAACCTAAGCTACACTCTCATCATTTTATGAGCAACTTTAGTTTAAACACTCTCACCATTGTGCAAGCTTGAACCATTTAGTGTCTTGTCATTCTCAATTGAGTTGAGACACTCAAAAACAATTCCAAAAATATTTGAAAAATTGTTAGGAAACAACAAAACCATTGACCACTTCTTTGCCTTATGGATTCTAGGAACCCTTACTAAGTTACAAGCAAATCACTTATCATTTAGTTTCCCCATCCTTTTGTCCTTTTCTCTCACACACTTACCATTTTGAAAGACCATTCCTCTTCTTCTATCACATCCATTCTATTTATTTATATCAGTTATCACATTCTTCCCATTTATTGAGAGAACTACATTTGGCCTAAATTTTTTTTATTGGATATTACATCTATATAACTATGTAGACAACATCTAGTTGCCTAGTGCATATGGAGATAGCTTCGTCACCCCCTTCCTTTTATTCTAACCATTCCCTCAAGGAAGCATTGTATAGTTAGTTTATCATCATTGAAGTTTTAGGCATACATGATCTTTTTATTCTTTGAGAATATGTTACTTGCTTATATCTTGCAACACCTTACTAAACAAAGACAAACTATAGACACCTAAATCTGGCCACCAATAACCTCCAATCAAGATTTTGACTAATTTTCATCGAAAATGCATAGTTTTGCCTAAAAATACTAAAGCACACTAAATGATATGAAACTAACATATTCAAGTGTTGATTTTGGCTAGGGTATCCTTAAATGGGATAATGGAATTTATGGGCTAGCTAACTTTGATCAGATCATTTCAAGTCAAAAAGCCAAATTTGCACCTCAGTGCACTAGATTGCTCTTTTTTATCAAATCTCTTACACAAGATGCATGCCTTTTTTATTTACTATTGGTAACATTCTAAATGGGAATATAGATCCAACACATGTGACATTTCTTTCTAATTCTAATCTAGTCAAATTTTAGACTAATAACAAGGCATTCTGATCAATTTAAGTAATTTGTGCATAAATTGCTTAATCATGCTTAAGATATTGTTAAACGAAATTAGGACCTAATTAATAATTCTATGGAAACTTGTTGAAAAATTGTTTTTATAAATGGATATTGAATATCTGCATCATTAGGTGACCTCATTTTTTGGGAAGACATTCCTAGGCCATAAAGCCACAAATATCAGCATTAATGCCCTCCATGCCTTATCAATACCTTCCATGATTCCCTCCATGCCTATTAATTACCCCTTATTTCAATTTTATGATGAAGATAATTATAAAATTAAATTAATCCTCAACCACACATCTCATTCTCTAGATGGACGGTTTAGGTTGATTCTAAATATTCTCAAAAATCTATAAATAGAGAGGCCATGAACATCATTTCCAAGATATTTTGGTGCAAAGTTATAATGCACAAGTATCTTCAAGAATCCATTTCCATTAGTGTTACCATGCCAAATTGATTTCAATCCAAGCTAAGCCACAAGCCAAAGGTGTGAAGGGGAGATGGAGGTAGCCAAGCTTCCATTGCTAAGGACTTCATGAGCCCAAGCTGAGCAAGCCACTACAACAAGCATTTTAGAGCATCCAAAGAAGGTAAAAGAGAGTTTATTATGAATTTTAATTCTATGTTTTATTAATGTTTGTTAACTAAGCTCTCCCTAGTGTTTAGGCCTAGAGATTTTATACTAGTTATTTTGTTTCTTTCTTTTTGTTTTCATTTTAAAATTAACACAATACTAACCATCCTCTCTTGAGTCAAATTCTTATATCACACCTACCACTTTTCCATTAGAAATGATTACTTAAAACTTTTTTTTGACACATGGGGTGTAACATCACCTTTTGAAATCTTCACATTTCTCAAAGAGGTTGTAAAACTCATTTAATGCTTTATATTGACCTCCAAAATGATTCTTAGGACCAAAAATACTATTACTGAGGCTAGATACACATAAAATCACACCAAATGAGCTATGACATTATACTAGACTGCTAAAAACCTATAAAGATCAAGTTTTTACCTATAGTGGGCCCAATTTGACCTACAAGGTCAAATTTGGTCAATAGTATAGATGAATTATCCATTAAATCCTCAACAGTAATCCTAGTGTGCATATTATAGAGTTTCAGATCAACATGACACATAATATTTTATAGTCTTGGAGAAATAGTGAATGGAGAAGGCAGTAAGGAATGTTTATATGATTAATGCACAACTTTGGGAAGAGGCCTTTGTACAAGTAATCACGTGATGATAAAATTTAGTACAAGGATTACCACCTATAGAGAGGCCATAGGATCAAGGAATAAGGAAATCTTGGTAAGATAAGTATCCAAAACTAGTCACTGAAAAGGATTAATGCAAGAAGTTACCCAAATTTTGAAAATAATCCAATAGTAGGAGACTACCAAAAATAATGTTTTGGATATAAATACACAAATGTAGGGATAGATAGTGTACATTATGTGACAAGATGGTGTTGTCACCACCTTGATAGATTTGATGAAATTACTCAACATGTTATGTAATGAAGACATTTCATAGTGTCACAAACTTGCTTCATAATATGTTAAAATGTGCCTAGAAAGGTCAGTAACAAACAAATAGAATGATATGGTATGTAAAGACTAAGAAAACTTAGGATATTGACTTTAGGATAGATATTGAGTTAGTAGGGTATGAAATACCCAATACAGCATTTGATTTTAGTAACACCTTTAACATGATCTTGAAATAAACATGGGTAGATATTGGGTGTCCTGCATTGAGCTATAACCTTGTCACACTCAGCCTTGCAGATTATGGATAACTTGAACCTATTAGACATTTAGAAGACAAAGAAGTCAAAGTTTCAAATTTGAGTATGTGTGGTGACTTTGAAGTCATTGACGTGAAAATAAATGAAATGCACTACCCTAGATTAATTAGAAAGAAGTGGGCATATGATGGTTTTATGACCATCAATATAGTAATGAACCAATTAAAATCTTATAAGGGAGATAAGATCATAGTAATTTAATTAACTATATGTGGGAAAAAGTCATAATGCATCCCTAAAGAGTTGGATTCATCCTATGTTTATGGGGAAAGTTGCTGGATGAAAGTGAACAAAGAAGATAAATAGCCAATTCTCTGAGCTCCTACATACAACTTCCTCTATGACAATACCAATACACAAATTCAATATCTGAAAAAGGATCAACTACTATGTAAACATGTCCTTCTAGAAATCATGAAATTAGAACTAGAGGAGCTATGATTTATGTCTATATGATCGCTAACTTAGTCTGACATAGACGTTGTATACTAGATAGGTCACACAAATAAAGATTACATGAAACCAAATCTAGAAGGCATCCTTCCTTTGGAAATATATTCTTTAATAAATGGAGATTATAATATGCACATGTTAAATTGGGTCAATGGAGATCACAAAATACATCCTCTATGAGTGGTCTCTAGGAAGGAGTGCCAAATACCTCAATATTTTTCCATTAAGGTTGTTGAATAGTTTATCCTTCAATTCTAACAACATATATTAAATACTAACCAAAGGGTGAGTGTTTTCAATTAAACACTAAAGGGGATTACTGCCAATTAGTGGTTAGTTCACCATGATGAGTAGCTAAGTTGGGATGAAGCATACAAAATAATTTTAGCTAGATTCCAGTTGCAATAGGTCATCAGAAGAGATTGGCCAATGGTCAAAGGAGATTGTCCAAAACTTCATATCTATCAATGCATTGAAGTTTGGATTTTAGAAGATGTGACTCTGAATTACTAGTTACATGTTTTCAAATATACACTAGATGTTCTTCCAACCACCTAGTTTATACATCAGGAGCATAGGCGAGAGATAAAGCATTTGGCACAAGTGAAAAGTTACTTCAGTAAAAAATTCATTTTTGAAGATGATAACCACTTGATGCATAATGAATTATAAAAGTTAAATATTTTTCTATGACATGGGCAGGATAAGGACTTAGATGGTATAGCTAAGTCATCATCATAATAAAGTGTAACATGTGGCTTGAATGAGGCCTAATGAAATGATAAAGAAGAAAAAGGTAAGGAGCTAATCCTCATTCATCCTTGCCATATGATACAAGATTAGTATGATGAGACATCCAATTTAGGTAGTGAGGATGGCATGGATTTAATTGATCTATTTCAATCTGAATGAGAGATTGAGCCACTCCCAAATCTATTCATAGAGTAGGCAGAAGAAGAAAGACTATGGCATATCAATATTTTAGAGAGGCAAGCCCAATGGATATTGTGTGACTCTATCCTAGAGGAAGAATGCAACATCTATCAAAAACCTTTGAAGGATCATGTGGGGAACATTATAATAGAGGCCAATCCCTAGCTAGCACATATTAGAGATTATTGGTCTTAGGAAGACATAGTGGAAGTTATGCAACTCTTAAGGAATTACCAAGATGTATTCCCTAAAAATTCATAGAATTTAAGGGCATGGATCCCTCCATAAGGGAGATGCACATCACATTAAAGGAGTGTTATGAATAGTAAAAACATTCCATGAGGCCAAGATCTGAAGAGTTTATAACAAGAACATCACAAGTCACTGTAGACAAATGGAATGTAACACAAAACAAACCAAATGATTATTAAAAATATGAGAATAATGAGATGCTAGTACAAACGTAAGCACTTGCTTATATAGGCAAGGTGAAATACTAATCTAACTAATGTGGGATAAATAAAAACCCACTACAATATGAAATATCTAGCTAAGACACTAGCAAACATGAGAAATACACATGAATTACATACTCTAACACCCCCCTCAAGTGAAGCTAGGGGCTAACAAAATCTAAAAAAGGAATATTAGTATATCCAAAGAATGAGTCCCAATAACTAGGCTTGATAAGGTACTCATGTAAAAAATATGTATCCATGAAATGAATAAATAATATGTCCTCATGAACACCCCTCAAGGACAACTTATGAAACCCCAAGCATGCAATGCAACTCAAGGAAATAAGGTGATGCAAAAGGCTTTGTGAATATGTATGCAACCTGTTACTGAATTAGAATGTACTCCAAGCTAAGAACACCATCTTGAATGTGTTAACAAATGAAGTGAATATGTACCTCAATGTGTTTGGTCCACTAATGCTCAATTTAGTTGTGATATATGTGAATTTCGCTTTGATTTTCACACCAAAGTACAGTGGGTGAATCTTATGTGAATCTAAACTTTGTCAACAACTAACAAAGTAAAAAACTTGCTAACTCACTATAACTACTGCCCTATATTCAACCTCTATAGATGATAGTGCATTAGATTGTTGCTTCTTGCACAACCAAATAATAGGTGAATAACCAAGACAAAAGATGTATCTAGAAGTGAAATGCTTGTCATCAAGAGAACATACTGAATCTAAATCATTGTATCTAATCTTCTGAGTAAAATCCCTAGTGTAGTGTAATCTAAAATTAGTAGTGCCTCACAAATATCTAAAAATCCTCTTGATAGCCTACCAATGACTATCATGAGGGTCATTTGAAAAGCTAGATACAAGCTTAACTATAAATAAAATGTTAGGTTGAGTATGGGTCAAATACATAAGACTCCCTACCATCTACCTATATAATGTAGGAATATAAAGTGGAGTAATACAAGAGGTAGTGAGAGTCACTCTAGCCTAAAAAGGAGGACTTGGCTTGCAAATAACCATGCCAAAATATTAAAGTAGATCAAGTGTGTACTTTTACTGACTCAAATAAATCCTTATATCTGATTGTGAAATTTATAAACCAAGGAAGAGGTAAAAAATACCAAGATCTATCATGCCAAATTGTGTTGAAAGTGCTTGTTGCATAGTCTAAGTTTGAGATGAGGAGCTACCTGTGAGAAGCAGATTATCAACATATAAGACTAGAATAACAAGGTCCTCCCCAATACACTAAATATACATTATGGGATCAAAGTGGTAATGAACAAAGCCAGTAGAGAGAAGAAGAGAATCTATATTCTTATAACAAAATCGAGGGGCCTATTTGAGACTATAAAGAGACTTCCTAAGTTGACAAACAAGAGAAGAATTATGAACAAACCCAACAAGTTGCTCCATATAAATTTCCTCATGGAAGTTTCCATGAAAGACAGCACTCTTGACATCCATCTAATATATTGGCCAATGCTATAATGTAGCAATAAAAATTACAAGGAAAACATAATCCATCTTGGTAATGGGTTTAAAAGTCTCAGAGTAGTCAATACCTTTGACTTGCAAAAATATCTTTCAACAATAGGTGCCTTATACTTATCAATGGACCCATCAACAGCATACTTAGTGCGATAAATCCATTTTCACCTAACCAAATTTATTCCCTTACGAAGAGTGACCAAATCCCAAGTGTGATTATTCATCAATAAAGAATCCTCATTTGTCATCGCATCATCCCACTCTTGTATCCTATGAGCCTGTGAAAAAAATTGTGGATCCCCAAAGAATGCCTAACATAAAAGTCTAGTACCTATAGAATGTGCATGATTATGTCGAGTAGGTGGAAGATCCTATATGAATTATGCTACCTCATTAATTTTAGTATGATCCCAATAGGCATAGTAGAAACATTAGTGTGAACAAGATCCTCATCCTCTATGACCTCTTCAAGAATCTCCCAAATTGGATCCTAAGAGAATGAATAATCAAGCGGTGTATCATGGAAAGAAGAAGAATGCATGGAAGAAGATGAAAAATCATGAGATGTGAAATTCCCATCAAACTATACATGAGTTTAAAAATGAACATCATGAGTATTAGAGTCTAAAAGACGATAAGATCTCATATCCTCACAATACCCTATAAAAACCAAAGGTTTGCTCTTCTTATGCAATGATTTTCTTTTATTGTTTGGTACAAACACCCAAGAAAGGATCCCAAAGACTTGGAAAAATGAGACATCAAGATTGGATCTAGACCAAGCCTCCTCTGGAGTCATATGCTCAATTGTTCTATATGGTGTGTGGTTTTAAATGTAGCTCACACAATAAACTACCTCTACCCAATAGATAGGAGGTAAATCTTGTGAATGCATCATGTAGTTAGTCATCTACTTCAAAGTTAGTTTTTCCCTCTCTTTTAAGCCATTTTATTATGGAATATGTGCAATAGAATGCCATTGAACAATGCCATGGGCTACTAAAAAACTAGTAAATTCTACACTAAAGTACTCCCCCCATTATCTGTATGAAGCTTCTTAATGCAACTCAATGACTGTTTATCGACTAAAGCCTTAAATTTTTTGAAGTGAGCAAAGACATCACTCTTTTAATTGAGGAAAAAAACTCAAGTACATATTGAGAAATTGTCAATGAAGGTAAGTGCATACTTAGCTCCATTAAAAGGAGTAGGAAAGATGATCAAATCACTGTGCACAAGCTCAAGTGGTGAGGAATCTCTCATGGACATGCCCTTAGGAAAAATATCCTTGTGTTGTTTCCCCAAAAAATAATTAGGGTAAACTCCATCAAGACATAAAAGTATAGGAAGACCCTCTACCATACTATGAATGCTCAACTCCTTCAAATATCTATAGTTGAGGTGTCTAAATCTCTCTTGCCAAAGTTGACTCTCATAATCTATATGAGAAACTAAACACATCCCTAAAGGAGGAGTATCATCAAAACCCTCAAAATAGAAAATTCGATAATTATGATCAACAACACCCTATGCAATGAGTGTTTGTGGCTCTAACAAAGCTTGAAATTTAGCACTCTATGGTGTGAAAGTCATTGTCTTACCCTGATTAGAATGACAAATTTGATACACTAAAAGTATATTAGTGGTGATGTTTGGAACATATAACACATCATTGATATGGCCACCATCTAGCTGTATGTCACCCTTCCCCTTAACAAAAATGCAGGAAGAATCTCCAACCTCAATGTTGAAAGTGAAACTCAAACCAATACATATAAAGGACTCCTTGGAAGAATTCATATGGTGTGAAGCACTAGAATCTAGAACCCAACTATTTGAAATAAGTAATTGTCATCTATCGACAACATTAAGTGATTTTCTATGCTCATGAGATGGAGTGGAGATAGAAATCTTGTGTTTCCTAAAAACATATTTTAAGGCTTGCATTATCTTTAAACACAGAGACTCTTCATGAACAGACCCTCCACAATAGGAATAAGATAGGTTATACTTATTCTTGGATTTGGAAGATGGTTTGGGTTTAGATGCATTAGTGTTGGTGGTCTTAGATGCATTTTGAGGTGGAGGAGTGTTTTTATTTTTAACCTTAGGTTTTCCCTTAGACTTAGGATGTGAGGTCGTTAATGATTTTTGAGAGGTGGAAGACTCAAGGTGAGATAATTTGGATTCTTTCCTAGTGAGTCTCACAAAACAACTCTAAATCTGGCATTTTGAATGTAGTGCATAAGGCATCTATACTAGATAAAAAGGTAGACGCAAAGATTTAGAATGGGCCACTTCACGTAGACAAAATCAATTATACACACTCTATATCCTTCTTATCTCATCCATTCCCCTTTAATCATGTCAATAAATTCTTGAATTTAGTGACACAGTCGATAATAGAAGCAAAGTCATTTGGATTAAGTGAAGTAAGTTCCACTTCAAGCTGCATTACTCTTAAGTGGTCTACCTTCCCAAAAAAACCTTTTAACTTCATATTTTAAATGGAGAATCACACCCATAAAAATGAAATAAGAGACTATCACTCAAATAACTCCCAATCAAGCCCATACATTATTCAAATTTACATTGATGTTGAATTTTTTCAAATTCTCTTGTAAACTGTGGTTGTGTTTCATTCATTAGGGACCATAATCCTTTATGCTTAATGATTGTCTCTATTCTAGGTCTCCATGTGTGGTAATAGTGTGTATTCAAAAGGTCACAATGATCAATGCTAGATGTAGTGCCATGTTAATTAATCACCAAGAGCAGAAAGAATGTAAAAGGTGCACAAAAATTAGCACCGAGACAACCCCCCAAAAAATTGTATTATAAGATCCTCCCAATTTTGGAACTTTATAAAATAGTGATTTTTTATAATTTTATGACACCAATGGATAGATAATAAAAAAACACATACTTTTGAAAAAAATTAAACTCAAATATGAGTTACAGTTCAAAAGTTATAAGCATTTTGATTTCTAGTAAAAATGAGTCAAAACAATTAAAAAACACTACAAACTAGATTTAGTGACCAAAATGAAAAAAAATTAGGCATGCAACCACTTGTTAGAACTAGAATTTTGTCACAGACTTAAAAACCAACATAAGTGAAAAATAACCAGCTAAGTGAACCCTATAAGTGTGCAAGCACGCTGGACTTCCTCTTAAGGCAAAAACATAGCTTAATAAGGTAAGTAAATGAATTTCTAGTTGTGTAAAGAGGAAGCAAAAAAGGTTTTACTATTGTGTTTTGGCTCAAATCCCTCCAGGGAGACACAAACATATATCTTCTAAAAAAAAAGCCCAAGGCTTGATCTTAAAGCAGTAAATGTAGAAAATGATGCCAAGATTAGGATTTTGATGCCAAGGTTAGGTGGTTTGCCAAGATCAAATTTGATTGTTTCTCAAGCTCAAAAAATTTCAAAAGTACCAAGTTTGGATATCTCTTTCCCATGCAGCAGATAGAGAAATCTTTAATGTCAATTATGTAAAATACAATGCCTAGTAGTAGATCTGGTCAATGCCTTTACAAAGATGCCTCTTGTCTCCTCAATTCAAGTTTTTTCTTTGTCTTAGATCTACCAAATTTAATGCCAAAAAAATAACCTTTATAGTAGGTGAGATTAAAAACCCAGATTTATGATGCCAATGGATATAATTATCAATGCTACACTCTCTGATCATAAGTAGATCATATCTTTGAGGTAGAATATCCAATGACAATAAATCCTTAACTTATCTCCCATGCAATAAAAAACAAGACACTAATACAGTTTGCTCTCGCTCTCCTTGTAATGCAATGACCTCTCCTTGCTAATGCAAGTCTACACAACATTTTAGAAGATTGCCAACACTTCATAAAAAACCATATCTAGAAAAAAATATAGCATTATGGGCAGAATTCAATGCTATGCAAGAAAAAGATTACTAGAAAAAAGATTCCAAGGTTAGAATTTTTGCAATAAACTAGATCTCAAAGCTTAGAAAATCACCTCCTCTTAACAAAAGATCTAAGGATATCTTATAAATACAACATTGTGCCAATGAGAAATATGCCCATCCAAGTAGAAATAAATACAACATCAAAAAAATGATGCCAAAGTGCACATTCCAACATATAAATAAATGAAGAGAAAATAGATGCCAAGTTGAGCAAAGATGCCTCTTTTTTAATCCAATGTCACATGCAAAAGTTTGATCTCTAAAATGCCATAGTTTTAGGTAAATCTTGCATATCTAAAGAAGAAAACAACAAAAAACCTTGCAAGAGATAGTAAATAACATCAAAACTCCTTTAATTTCTTAGATCCAAAATAAGTTGTTGATATCTTAAAACAAAAGAAAGGTCTTAAGCTTTGATTTGAAGTATTCAAAGGGACAAATACAATGCCTAGCCTCTCTCAAATCTGATACACAAGCTAATGGATGGTTACAACTTCTTCAGGGCTCTGGTACCATGTTAAGAATGGTAAAAATAATTAATGAGACCAAGATCTGAAGAATTCACAATAAGAACATAAGCAACTACAGAAAAATGGAATGCAACACAAAGAAAACTAAATGATTATTTAGAATATGAGAATAATGATATGCTAGTATAAAGTTAAGTACTTATTTATATAGGCAAGGTGAAATACTAATCTAACTAATGTGGTATAAATCAAAACCCATTACAAGATGAAAGAACTAGATAAGACACTAGAAAACATGATAAATACACATGAAATACATACTCTAACAAGGAGTGTGCACATCTAATTAAGAAAAGATCCTATCAATTACATCCAAACATGAAGCTTAAAGTGAAAGCTGAATTGGATCACATATTGGAAGTTGGTATTATCTTTCCTATAGAGAAGGATAATTGGGTTAGTCCCATGGTCATGCAACCTAAGAAGACTGGTGAGATTCAAATCTATGGTTTTTGTTGTATTTTAAATGAGGCCTATTATAATGATTCATTTCTTATTCCATTCATAGATGAGATTTTAGAAGCAGTCACAGGAAACAAAGTGTATTCCTTCACAAATAGCTTAAGTGGATATCACTAGATCCTAATTATAGAAGATGATAGGGTCAAAAATACTTTCACAACCGAATGGGGATCATTTGCATATATGGTAATGCCATTTGGTTTGAAG
The DNA here is from genome assembly GCA_037957365.1 of Torreya grandis. Classification (NCBI taxonomy): domain Eukaryota; kingdom Viridiplantae; phylum Streptophyta; class Pinopsida; order Cupressales; family Taxaceae; genus Torreya; species Torreya grandis. The sequence continues at coordinate 599,147 of JARHVA010007506.1, forward strand.
AACACACATGTTATTTTCTCTAAAGTTGTATTTGTCACATTTAAAGATTTTATTAATGACTTATTGGAAGTCTATTTAGACAACTGGATGATATTTTCTCTATTTATAAATCATTTGTTTAAACTCAAACTTGTGTTGGAAAGATGTAGGGCACTATGAATTACACTCAATTTTAATAAATATTTATTTTTCACTCTATTTAGGGTCTTGCTAGGACATGTGGTTTGTATTAAAGGTATCTTAATAGATCAAGCTTAGATCATGATGATTGTGGGAATGCCTCCACCTACAAGTTCAATAGAGGTGTGATCTTTTCTAGGATATACAGGATACTACCAAAAGTTTATTAATGGGTATGCAACTATATTGGATTTTTTACAGAAGTTGATGTGCAAAGGAACATAGTTTGTATGGATGGAGGAATGTCAAGTAACATTCATTGACTTGAAGAAGAGACTAATGACTGTGTCAATTTTGATCTTCTCAGATTGGAGTAAACCATTTCATGTACATGTAGATGCATCAAGAATCATAGTGGGGGTAGTATTAACATAATCAGAAGAGGGTGGGTTGTATCACCCTATCCATTTTGCAAGTAGGAAATTGTCTATTGTAGATGAAAATTATATAACTAAATTAGAGGCCTTAGTAATGGTATTCATATTTCAAAAAATTTGGCACTACCTTTTGGCCATGCCATTTGAGCTATTCACTGATCACTATGCATTTTGATACGTGGTTAATAATCCCCTGTTGGGAGGACACATTTCAAAATGATTGATATTATTCCAATACTTTCAATTCAGGATCAATGTTAAGCTAGGCTAGGAGAATGTTGGTCCAAATAATTTTAGTAGGCTTAATAATAGTGAGGAACTAGAGGAGATCCCAGATGAATCTCCTGACGTACATCTATTTTAGGTGTTTGTAATCCTAGAGCAATTGTAAGATATCTCAAAAATTTTAGAATAGGGAATATTTATAGAATATTATGTGTAAAAGGATAAGAATCAACTCATTATTAGAGCTTTATCATATATTATTATCAATGGATTTATTTATCATATGGGTAAAGATGAAGTGTTATGCATATTTGTGCTAGAACATGAAAGGCCACAATTACTAGAAAAGGTACATCAGGGAATCATAAGGGGTAATTTTATAGGATGTGAAACTACAAGGAATATCTTATAGAGTGGTCTTTGGTGGCCCTATCTATTTTAATATGCCCACAAAATTGTAAAAGAGTGTGATATTTTTTAGAGGATAGACAAAACCAAACCAAAGAGATGAAATACCTTTACAACTGATGCTAATGGAATAGCCTTTTGGGCAATGGGGGATTGATTTTGTTGGGCCCATTAGTCTACCCAATAAATGTAACCATGATAAATATATTATTACTATAACATACTACTTTACAAAATGGGTAGAAGTTGTTGCAATGCCTAATTGTAGTGTTAAGGATGCAACAAAGTTTTTATATGAAAATATCATTACAAGGTTAGATGCCATAATAAACTGGTAAGTGATAAAGGAACTCATTTCTTGAATAAGACTATAAAGATTCTCATAGATGAATTTTTTATTTCACACCATAAAAGTACATCATATCATCCTCAAGCTAATGGCCAAATTGAGGCTATGAATAAGGTACTAGGTAAGATGATTACTAAAATATGAAATGTCTAAAGGGACAACTGGGAGGATCAAATTTCTATAGTTTTATGGGAATATCTCACACATTACAACCATGTGACAAGGTTCAATCCATTTTAGTTAGTCTACAACTTGAAATTTGTCATGCCCATGGAATATGTAGTACCTAGTCCATGAATCATAATCATTATGCATATGGGTGATCAGTAATCACCAAAAAATAGGATATTGGAGTTAAATCACATGGATGAAGATATATGCAGAGCATCTTGGACATAAGAGGTACATAAATGTATCTATAAAGCCTAGCATGATAAGAATCTACACACCAAAGAGTTTTATGTGGATCTACTGATCCTACTTTATGATAGTTAGTTTAGAACCTTTTTAGGCAAGCTCAACATCAAATGGAAAGGACCATACATCATCCATGAGTTATCATAGCCAAGATCAATAGTCTTAATGGATTTACAAGGCACCATTTGACCTTAAAAGGTGAATGGTAGTAGGCTCAAACACTATCACTAGTAAGTTGTGTGCACAAACATCAACAGGTGCTAAATCACACCATTTTAGATTAGGATTATTTTTCATTTATGTTGTGTGTGTTTAGTTTGTTATATTTATGTTGTGTGTGTACATAAAAGTGTGTCTAAGTAACTTGGTGTAATAATAAAAAGAGGCCATATCACAAATAATACCACTATTAGAGAGGAATCAAATAAGAAATAAATCATGCCAAAGAAGGACCGAATATGTCAGTAATTAAGTATGGGAAAGATAAGAGCTATGAGATCTTAAATAGATAATGGGAATTACTATTTATGGTTTCTTAAATGAAAAAGTAAGGGGATAGGTCAACATTAAGGAATAAATAACCAAGTATGGTAAGTCAACACGTCACATCATGTATCCAAATTACCAAAAAGGGAATGCCAACTTAGAAAAGGGGATACCAACTTAACAAAATGTAATCTTTCAAATTTAATGACATTAAGCATGTGATTAGGAGAAAACAAATTGAATTAAAAGTTAAGAGATGTGAAGATCTATAAATACATAATACTTTGAGCCCTTATGATATCTTTCCAACTAATTCGATTACTGAGCCCTTGTAATTTTTGAGTTCTTGAGCATTTTGTAAAATACAAGTTGTCTAATATCATCATAGACTTTCAAGATAAGAGCATAGGCAATGGCTATATATGACCATTCTCAATTGATAAAATCACTCACCATAGCACAACATGAAGACATAGGTATTCAAGCAAACCTATGCTAAATAAGGTTTACAAACCCAGATGCATATGATTCTATCAAGATCGCAGAAGAACACATGTTTGTCCAAGGAGTTCAAGGCACATAACTTTTAGTGGTAGCACAAGCACATAGACTATAAAACATAGATGTCAAATGCCTAATCTGATTACCTAGGTTTGATCAATTGGGTGACATAATGGAGCAACAACTAGGTACATTTAATAAAGGAAAGATTTATCTTTCCTTTTTCATCACCATATTTCTCAATGAATCTTCCATGGCATGAGCAATAGGAATGGTGGAACGAGGAATAAATTTGGGCCCTTAAAATTCTAAATCCCCACCTATTCTACCAAAAATCTAAGATGCTTATACTAGAGGCAATCAAGAAATCCCACTACATAATATCCAAGATGAACTAGTTCACATTTTCATAAAATACATCACCAAAAGGTTCAAGTAGATGTCTAAGGCCACCAAAGAGGAAATAAAAGACATCATTGATATCTCCCATCACATGATAAACATAAATGAATAATTTTGGCTAGATTTCTTGGTGTCAAAACTCATCAATAACATTGAAAAGGTAATGACATCTACAAACTAGACCTTTCAATACCAATTCTTGGTTTTATTGCTAGTATTTATGTAGTGGAAGTCTCTAGAGGGTGTAGTACATCTAGATGTTGATAATTAGACCGATGTATAGTTTAATAACCTCATATGGAAGCAAGAGGAGATCACATATTTTGTGCATCAACAACTATTTAATGCTTAGTGGGATGAATTGGTGGAACTTGTTATTAGTAACCATTACATCCCTCCTCATGTGATGTAATATTTAAGCCAACATGTAATGGTGACCAAACTCCCTTAAGGAATGGTCATTAAAATTTATGAACTCCTCAAGGCACCTAGTGCACCTTTACCTTTATTTATTGACATGGCCATAGCATAACAAGAGGTTACCATTCCAAAGAAACTAGTTACATGAAGATTGGCTCCATTATAGATAGTACCATTAGGTGTTTTATTCACAACTTCCATAGTACCAACAAATTATAAGACAAAAGACCATAGGAAGTGCAAGGTCCTAGAAAATTGTAGATCTCCTTCTCCACCAAGGCACAAGAGAAGGAGCCAAAAGACCTGGTTAGATGATGTCATATCCTTGGGGTTGTAGCTCAATTCCACTTTCCTGACATCTAGATGGATGAGTAAGAGCTGTACCACACAATGATGGCTGACATGGTTGGATATTTATATAAGGAAGAAGAGGAGGAATTCTTCTTTTGAAAAGTAGTGCACACTATGCAGATACAAAATAAGGTACCATAACATTTATGAGTAGAACTACCCACTTGTTATGCTTCAATTATTATGTATATAGTTGGAAAAGAGACCAACCTTCAAAAAATTCATGAGGAAATTTATGCATGAGGATTTTAAATTTCTTCACAATCATAACCCTTTGATCCTATACCATATATTCCTACAAGAGCACTTACATGAAATAAATAGACACTACAAGAAAATTATAAAAGAAGAAGAGGAAACATAAAATCCTATAATTTACATTCAAAAACAAGTTGTGATGGATTCACCAAACACTCCAACCACACATGCAAAACAATAGCTGAAAGAAATGTCACAATGATTGAGAAAAGTACTACTTCCCTCTGGTTAGAAGAAAGAGCATGTCAAAGAGACCATCATTCAGATGATCATGATTTCTTCTTACCATCATAGTTTGATGAACATATCACCAACACTGAGGAAGTGGCATTGGATGCAAAAACATAGGAAGAATAACAATCCACACATGAAGAGGTGCCACAACCCAAATATGAGCTTGGTAGGAAGAAAAATTTCTTGTTAAGGTAGAGGCCAAACTAAAAATGGAAGAGGCATAAAATAGATAAGACATGAGGCTGCTACACAAAAGGCACAAAAAGAAGAGACATAAGAAGCTCAACACTTATAGTAAACACATGTGGAAAAATAAGAAGTAGAGAAATAAATGGCACATGCAGAGAAAGAGGAAACCACTAACATGATGAAACAAGAAAAAAAAAAGTGATAACTAAGGATAAGCAAGATGCCAAGGCTAAGGAAGAGGCCATCACAAATCAGGAGATAGAAGCAAACAAAGCTAAGGAAAAGTTGCATAAATAAGAATAAGATAATGCATTTATTATAAAGTGAGAACAAGAATGAAAGGATAAAGAAGTTGTTGAGAAATGAAATAAAAAGAAGAATATCATGACATAGCTGTGAAAGAGAATAAGGCTACAAAATAAAAAATAAAAGCTAAGAAAAAGGCTAAGGTTACATGTGATAAAGAGGATGTTGAGATGAAGTATAAAGAACAAATGGAGGCTATCACTAAAAGTACGTAGCACATGGTGATTTCCCTAGCTCAATTGAAATCCCAAAAAGATCAAGTTTTTGAAACACACACCCAAGACCTAAAGCCTATGACAAAACAATAAGATGTAAGAAAGGATCTAGGCACCCATGAAGAGACTGCATTGACATGATTTTAGAAATTGCACTTTGGGATGTTTCTAAGACAACCAGTCAGGACTACCTTTTCCTTCTCTTTTGCTCCACTTCAATGAATTCCTATGAGTACCTCAATGACCGCATTTTCATTGGCTCTACCCACAATTGAAGCCTCTTTAGATGTTTCACAACTCACTTTAGCTAAATAAGTTGAATGAGTATGTGCATTCCAAAAATATCTTACATAGATAGTTGTCTCTTTGGAGAAGAGGGTGGCATAATTAGGGTAGGAGAATGTTTAACTCTAACACCAGATGAGAAACATTACCAATCTCATTGAAGATGTTTTCCCATTTCTCTACACTCAATTTGTTAGCATCAACCTCTTATGTGCTAATCAAAAACTCCCCTTGCTAGTTTCATAGCTCACCAAGGACTAGTAGGCCATCCAAAACTTGTCTAATCTCACATTGCAAGGTTAAGGCATCAAAATTGAATTATGTGTCATTTTAAAACTCCTTGAATCATACCATCTATATATTAATGTTGTACAAGCACAATCCACATAGTTGGCTTAGAAAATGTTTTACTAAAAGAAACAACTGGACATAATTTGGAGCGGTGCACAACTTGATTTCAATACTGCTACCACTTCACAGGGAATGTTGTGCTTCACATAAATTTTACTTCTATTTTCATTATAAATAAAGTTGTAAAACTTGAGAGAAGGGTGAGGTTATTATAACCTAATATTTTTATGTGCATTGATCTAAATTATTGTGGAGACTCCTCTTTGTCTATGGAGGAATGACCTGTAGATAAGAAAACACTAAATAAATGGTTAATTAGTTGGATAGTAGGGTGGATTACCTGGCATAAGCTAGATCCAAGAAGCACTAGCTTCTTTGGAAGCTATCAATCCACACTTTTAAAATAATTAAATTCTAAAAATGAATGATTAATTGCTTAAATAAATAACAAAGGATACTGAAATCAAATATAAGAAGTGTTTGATGAGAGATAGATGAATTTGACTAATTTTAGCAATAAATGATTAAATATCAATGCTATATTAATCAAAAGTGGTTTAGAAGATTGAGTGATCCTTTATGATAAAATAAAAACTCAAAAAATGGAATTTGGTTAGGGTTTAATGGGTCAAATAAACTTGTTATTGAAAATGATAGACATAGAGCATTGGTGGTTGAGGTCAAACCATCAAAGGTTGGGTAACCATCGGTGGTTAGTGATCGTCAGAGGTTAAGGTCAAACTATCAATGGATAGGAAACCATTGGTGGTTACTGTGAGATATGGCTTAGGAAGAGAAGTTTGGTTGGGAAGGTTTTAAGAGGGTTTTGTAAGGTGAGTTTAGGTTAGATGCTAGTTATGAGATAGAGGGTAATGTTCAAAAGTGTCTAGTTTAGGTAGAGGGTGCTTAGATGATTGGAAGAGGTTGTGGGTGGTCTAGGGGAAGAGAAGAAGTGTCTGGAGTTGTAGATCTCCAACACAAAAAAGTGGGATGAAAAAGAAAGTGACATAAGGAATGACACAAAGAAATTAATTATTTAATCTTGATAAGAAATTGATACTTAGCTTTATTTTTACTGGTCTGAAGAATGTTGAGGTTGGCTAAAAAAGTTTGTTATAGATTTTGAAGCAATTTAAATAGAGGGATAGTACCTTAGATATTGACTGATGAGTTTTAGTAGCACTTTTGATCTATATCTTGATTTTTGGAAGTAAGAAAGATACCTACACAAGAAGCTCTGATCTCTTGCACCTTAAGTTCTTGATCCCTTTCACCTTCTCTTCCTCTCTTAATATAAAGGAAAGAGACTAGTGAAACAAAGGGTTCGACAATGTGTATAAATAGCTATCTTATTTTTAACCTAACATGCACTGATTATGTAGATGGATAAAACAACTATTAATAAAAAAGTAAGCTAGAGTTTGAGATGAAGTTAACTCTTGAGGCGATTAAGGGCAAACCATTAATAGTCAAGGTTAACCATTGATAGTTAGGGGTCAACTTTCAGCAGTTAGGGTCATAGTAAAAAATGGCTAAATTTAGTCATTCTCACTAATGATTGGTGGGGTAAATGGTTATAAAATGGTCCTAAGGGGGTCCTATGGTGGACTAATGGTTAGTACAACATCTACAACTGTAGTGTGTAGTTTTCTAGTGTCTACATTTTGCCCTTTTTTATTATGTAGTTTGTATCTTTAAGCTACAAAACAAAAAATGGAAGGTTGGTATGAGGTTAGATGCCTTGAGAATGGGAGGAGGTGTTCCCCCTCAAACGAAGAATAGATGAGGTGAAATAGAGTCAGTGATGGGTTTGACAAGTGGTTAAGTGGGTGATAAATATGGGTGAACTAGGTTAGTTAATAGGTTGGAAATTGAAGTGCAAACATGTGCACAAAATGTGACTAAGGGTGATAGCATAGATCATGCACAGACTAAGCTTCCATAGTTGAGGTAATTTTTAAATCATGGGTGGTACTATAAGGAAAGGTGATAAATAGGCCAAGTAACCACATTTAGGCATGGCAATTATTTTTACACTCATAAACACAAGTCTCTTAGGTAAAGTCAATGTGATCTTAGATATCCAAGGTAAGATGTGATCCTAGGAAAACTTAAATGGTTGGTGCACAAAATTAGTGCAAGTTTAAGTTGTGAAAATATGGTGAGGGAGTTGTAGTGGTCAAAATGACCAAGGCAAGGTTGTCATAAAAAATATTAAAGTCAGGTCAAAATGACCAAATTTAGGTGATTTGGTTGGTTGGTGGGTGGGTGAAGAAGGTGATCTTCAATATGTGTGTTTAATGTTAATATTTTTGTGGTGAAGAGTTAGTGAAAATGGTAGTTATTATGCCAAAAATTTAGAGGGGTTGACCGTCGATGATCAGGGTCAACCATCAGTGGTTGCATAATGACCATCGGTAGTTGGACGTCAACCTTAAAAGGGTGATGGTTAAAATTCAAATGAGGCTTTATTTCCTCATTTTTAAATTGACCCACAACACTTCAAATTTGATTATGTGAAAAAAATGATGATGGTTGAGAATTTGTGATTAGCTGAGTGAGATTTGATTGATTGAGATTATGTGTTTGACTAGAAGTTGAGTGATGAATTAGAGGTTTGATTGAGGTAGGCCAGATCAAATGAGATATAGAGAGGATTTAGAGAGGCCAAGGTAGAGTGTGGGGCTAAGTGGTTGTATTTTTGAGGGTGCCACCACAATGATGGTCACAAAATGAGGTAGGTCATGTAATTGAATTTGTTAGTTGTGCTTGAATGTATTGTTTATACAGTTGTTATGGGTGGGTAGGGGTAGGCAATTTGAAATTGAGGGGTCTTTAAGATTTGGGTATGGGGTAGGTAGTGGTTATGTGAGAACTATTGGAGGGGATAAGTAGTTTACAAGTAGGTTAAATTTTCAAAGATTAGTTGATGTTTTGGGTATTTAAGTAAGCCCTAAGGCTTGCTGTGTCACAAATTGCCACCACATAGTGAGGGTTGATAGCCGTTATTGAGCATCAATAGTTGATAGGTGATCATCGATAGTCAATAGGTGATCATCGAGGTAGTCAATGTGTAGACCAATAATGGTTTACCACCAAACCATCGATGGTCAAGGGTGATCGGTGATAGTTCCACAAAAAACCATTACTAGTCAATACTAGACCATCAACAGTTTAGGATAAGTTGGAAATATAGTGGAAGGATGGGTGAATGGTAAGGTGAATATATGTGTAGGGTAAATTAGGTAAGAAGGTTGAGGGTGAATTAGGTGAGGGTATATGTAGATGAGGTGAAGAGTAAGGTTAGGTTTAGGGTAGTAGTCATAAGTGGTATTCTGACAGGAAAAGTATACTAAGAAATGTGTGTAACCTTACAAGTGATAAAGTAGGTACAAGTGTGAGATCAAGTAATGCAATACCTAGATGAAGTTTATCAAGTAATGAAAGACCAGGAGTGGGATCACTTGGTAGTAGTGGGCTTGGGAGGCATTAGATATTATCAGCATGTGCCTAGAGATATGGCTATGTTGGTGGCCCTCATCAAGAGATGGGACCTGACCATTAACACATTCTTACTACCACCTGGAGAGATGATAATCCTATCAGAGGACATCCACCAGATCATGAAGCTATTGATAGAAGGTGAGTCGATAGAAAACATCAATGGTGAGGAGCAAGATGAGCTCATGGATGTGTTATATGGGGAGAAATTAGTGTACGTGAGGTGGCATATGGGAGGCCTCTATTATGCACCCCTATATCATAGGGATAGGGGAGCGAGATGAGTTATTATGATGATGATGATGATGATGATGACCTATTATGTACTACTAGACTTGAGTAGTGGTATATTTTCCTCTATATTGTTAGGCATTTTAGTAGGGATGATTATGGACTAGATAGTGTATGATTAGGCTTTAATGTTACTAGTGTAGATCTACCAAGAGTTTTGGGGATATAGGTCGTACAATAGGTATGGCATCAATGTTAGGTTTCTTTTTCACTACTAGGCATATGATCACATCAAGGTGCTTTGACCAGGGGAGTTACCATGGCATGGATGGGTATAGATGGAATACAGAGTTGGCTTTATGCATTATAGTTATGATTCTGCTCTCACACCACTAGGTAGAGGAGCATGAGACTTAGAGTGGTATTGAGATAGGATAGATGCATTGGTCAAGGCTAATTTCATCTAGAGACTATATAACCGATTTCCTATATGGGTTGATCTTACAAGATATAGATTGTCATTATAGAGTTATAGGTGGATTGAGGACAGATGGGACCTTGAGGTAGAGTTGATTCCTTTTGACAGGGTGAGGAGGTAGTTTGGGTTAGTACAGGATATCTCAGGTGCTTTCCTATAGTACCAAAGGGAGGATGAAAAGTTTCCACTGCCTAAGCCACAAATAGAGGAGTCTGAGTTTGATCGAGAGGAGCTACCAATGAGACCAGAGATTGATGATGTAAGGGTCACAAAAGAGTACCTTGTTTGGTTCTAGGCACATTATGATGTGATAACGTTTGAGGGAGATGATGTAAAGGCTGGTCAACATGATATATATGGTGATATGGAGGAGGGGTGGGGGACCAAATGGATGTGGATGCCCCAGATAAGTAGACACTCATCAGAGAGAGGGATTAGGCTAGTGTAGTGTTAGTAATGGCACATACAACATTAGTAGTAGTGACATTGGAGAGGGAAATGGCACAGGGTTAAGTGGGTACCCTCACACAAGAGAGAGACTAGGAATGAGTGCATATAGATTTGGTCAAATAAGAGAGGGACACCTTGAGACAATGAGTAGCATGACTACTAGTACCTATAGGACCATTAAGGATGATTTCCATGTCTAGATACATTTATATAGTATAGGAACTCTAAGCTCTGATATTATGAGGCACTAATATTTACCTGCCTTCTAGATGAGCCACAATTTTATGAGTTTGTGACATAGTGAGGGGGTGGGGGAGCCAACATTGCTACACTAGTTCAATGGGCAACATCTGTAGGTGCATAGAGAGGTCCTATAGGTGGACAAGATCCATGGAGTAGTAGTGATCCAACACCTTAGATTCTCATGAGACTCCATATTTTAATGAATTACATGATTTTGATATTGGCCTATGAGCTGATGTAGTGATATGTATATGATTTTGAGAGATGTAGACATTATTGTTATATATATGATTATTTTGATTATGAGATCATAATGTGGTTATGGTTGTGGATATGGCTTATGAATATGTTGTGATTGTTATGATCATGATGTTGTGATGTTGATTATGATTAGCATTTTTGTTTGAGTAGATGTATTATTGAATTTATGTTCTCTGATATCTAGATGGACATGTGTGATGACTCATTGATTTATGATGGATGATTAAATGTTAATGAAATGATAGATGGTTTATGATTAGTTGATGTGATTCATTATGTAGATGTTGTTTATTAATATGATAATGATCTAATGATGTTCATGGTTTGATGTGTGACTCATTATAAATGTGGATGTTTTTAAATTAATGAATCTATGTTTCCCTATATGGCTAGGATAACATATGTGGATGATTCATGGATTTATGATGTGATAAATGGTGATGATGTGATAGATAGGATTGGATATGATTATGATGATGTGATAATTAGATGATGATTATGATTATGGTTATGATTTATGATATGATAATGTTTGAGATGGTTAATACATTAATTTTTTTTTATAAAAAACATTTAAATAAATGAGACAAGATGTCACACACATAATAATACACATAATTGGTATTTGAATGTTTTGAATGGATTGCATTATATGAAGGTAAATAAATATTAAAAAAAATATAATAAGTTGGATAAAAAAAAAATGTGAGGAAAGATGAGAAAGATAAGGCAATCAAAAGACAAGCATTTGAATGAATGCATCAACAAATAGGTATGATAGAATAAGAAGACGCAATGCTTCTTCTTTGGTAAGGACTCAAACAAATTGAAGTTAGATCGGATTAGGAATATAATGCTTGTAAAATTCTTCAAATTAGCACTCATTGGTTGGTTAAAAAGTTTCTTGATCACATAATGTCAAGTAAGCTCAAAAATCCTTTTGTTGATAGAGGGAATATGGATGATAATGGAATCTTCTTGTGAGACTATCATGCCTCTTCTATAGGTTACCAAAGAGATAGTATAAATAAGTCCATGTCGCATAAGGTGTAGACTGATTGATGTGAGAAGTCTACTTATGAAAGCCGATTACATCTTCCAAAATTATTTTTTCCTTGTTTTGATTTTAATAATGGGTTTTTTGACATTTTTATATTGATTAGGAAGCTGATCAATGTGAGAAGCTTCCAAGAAATTGTTATGATTTGACAAATGCTTTACTCAGCCATCCTTCAAGGGAGTGGTCTAAGTTTGTGAGATTTATTTAAAGATTTTGATAGATGTCCTTCAAGGGAGCAGTTTACCTTACATTAAGCAATTTTGATTGGTTTTGGTAGCTATCCTTCAAAGGAGCAATCTATGAATGCTTGAAATGACCCATAAAATATATGATTTTTTTGATTTTTGTGTTTTTTTTGTTATTGACATGGATTTATTTATATAGGATTAAAAGGTTCACCTTCATGAAGGTAGGACTAAAGTACAAGAAGGTGGATAATGGGTAAAGGAGTTTTAAGTGACAACAACCATGGAAACCCATCCTATAAAGGGGCAAAGAGTACCATGAGAATCATGCCATGGGTAGAGTCATGGTACCTATGTTCAAGTTCAGGTTAAGGCTATGACAAATAATCACATGATCTAGTTTTAATCAGTTGTCCTTAAAATAAGGAGATGAATGTTGGTGAAACTAAGGGATGAGATTAAGTTAGACAAAAGGTGAGTTTGATCTTATTTAACAAAAGAAAGGATTTAGATGCAAAGCATTGAGGGGTTTAGGTTCTAGTTTTCCTTCAAGAGAGGATAACTGGTAAGCTCTTGATCCATACTTTTGTATTATGATATAAGGTCCAATCCAATTGAAAGAAAACTTGCCCCATTGTATTTTCTCCATATTGGTTACATGTTGATTTTCCTTTAAGATGAGGTCTCTACCATTAAATTCTTTCACTTTGAGGTATTTGTTATAAGCGTGCTTAATTCTTTCTTGATAGACACAAAGATCGGTAAGCATGGCTAAATGACATTCATCAAGTAGCTCAAGTTGGGCTAAATATTCTTGATGATAATCACCCTTACAAAAAATATCTTATAGGGATATGTGAAGAGATGGAATTAAGACTTTGAGAGGCAAGAAATCCTCTACTCTAAACACAAGAGAGAAAGGGATAGCACTCATAGGGGCCTGAATGCTAGTACAATATGCCCATAAAATAAAAGGGATGTCTAAATGTCAATCCTAACCAGATGCATTAACCATTTTAGTTAGCATGTTGTTGAGGGATTTGTTAGAAGCTTTAGCCTATCCATTTGCTTATGCATGATAAGGTGATGAGAAACTTAACTTGATACCGAATGTGTCACAAAGACCCTGGACTTGTTTGTTCTTAAAATATTTACCATTATCAGTGATAATTTTGTGTGAAATACCAAAATGATAGATAATATGATGGTTGATAAAATAAATAATCTTTTTGGCTTTGGTTGAGATGAGAGGAATAGTCTCCACCCATTTGGTGAATTATTATGTTGCAGTGATGATAGAATGATGTTGTTGTAAAGAATGAGGGTTAATTTCACCTATAATATTTAGATCCCATATGAGATGGGCCACAAATATTTTGATACTTAGAGAATATGGTTAGGTGCTTGATGCAAATTGGCATGTTGTTGACATTTAATATACTTATTCACATAATCACAATAATCTTGGTTAAGGGTGGACCAATAGTAGCCAAGGCAAAGGATATGTTTAGTGACATCTAGGCCACTAAAGTGTACCCCATCATGCATTTCCATAATAGCATGAGAGGCCTTGTGACTATGTAGGTAGTGAAAAAGAAGGTCATTAAAATCATGCTTGTAAAGGATTCCCCCTAATATGGTGTAATGAGAGGTACCTTAAATGAATGCTCTTCGACCATTCTTAGAAATATTGGAAGGGATGACGGCAAGGTTGAGATAGTCAAAAATCTACTTATACCAAAGGTCGGGTTAGGTCTCCTCTATATTAAAGATGGTTGGAGAGTCTGATTTGAGATAGGAAGGCTTGGTAAGACAATAGACAATGACAGATAGGTTAGATTTGAAAGGTGTAAATGTGATCTAAGAAGTGAGAGAAGCCATTGTATCGACAAACTTGTTCATAGATCATAGAGTAGCTTAGATAAGGTAATGTTCAAATGATTATAAGAGTACTATTGTTTGATATCATTATTACATTGGTAAGAGCCATATATTTGATTAACCATGAGTTGGGAGTCACCAAAGATGCTGATTATTTTGACTCCCAAGGCAAAAGAAGCTTGGAGACCTATCATTAGGGCTTCATACTCAACCATATTATTGGTATAATCAAATTCAAGTCTGAAGGATAAAGGAAGAGGTTTAGCATCAAGGGGAATAAGGATGATATCGGATCCCCCACCATGTTGACATTTTGATCCATCAAATAACATGGTCATGTGATAGGTGATGTCTTCTTGAGAAAGGGTGGTGATGGACTCATTGTGAAACTCAAGGGAGGATGGTTGGTTATCTTCTAAGGGTGATTTGACCAATTGGTTGATGATGACTTTCCGTTTTATTGACTTTTGCTAGAGGAACTCAAGGTCAAAATCAGCATAGAGCATGAGCCACTTAACCATACATTGGTTTTGGTATGGCTTGGAGTGCATATACTTAAGTGGGTCAATATTGGTTATGACATAGGTCTTGTGCTTGAGAAGGTAGTGGTGGAGTTTTTTGGCCATGAAGACTAGTGCAAGGCAAATTATTTTGGTATGGGTGTACCCAAGTCTTGTATTTTATAAGCTTTAAAATTATATAGTATATGGATTTCTATTTATGCTTCTCATCTTGATGGGCTAGCATTGCCCCTAAGGATTGGTCAGTGGCAGAAACATAGAGGTGAAAAGGTTGATCTTCTTTAGGAGGAATGAGGATAGGTGGAGAAAGAAGGTATTATTTAAGTGAATCAAAGGCCTTTTGACAATCGTTGTTCCACTTAAAAGATACATCCTTTTTTAGGAGGTGGTGGAAAGGTTGGCATTAATGAGAGAGATGAGAGATAAAGTGATGAATGGATTGGAGCTTCCCCTGCAAGCTATAGAGTTGCTTGAGGTGGGTGGGAGGAGGCATGTCAAGGATTGATTTGATTTTGGTGGGATAGACATTAATTCCTTAAAGGGAGACAATAAATCCAAAGAGCTTTCCTAATTAGACCCCAAATTTACACTTCTTGGGGTTAAGATGAGCATGGTAATAGATGAGGCATTCAAACATAACATTGAGAATGGTCAAATGATCTTTAAAACATTTGGATTTCCCAAGAAGGTCATCAACATAGTCTTCTATGATTTTATGAATAAGGTCATGGAAGATGTAGGTCATAACATGCTGGTAGGTTATAATAGCATTCTTTAGACCAAAAGGCATGATCCTATAGTAAAAAGTTTCCCAAGGGTGATAAAGGTGGTTTTGTGTTCATCTTTAGGGGAAATTAAGATCTAATTGTAACTTGAGAAACCATTCATAAGAGATAACATCTCATGGTTGGATGTAATATCAACAAGCTGGTCAATGTTTGGAAAATGAAAGTTATCCTTTGGGCAAGCAAGGTTAAGGTCACTAAAGTCTACATAAATGCAAAGTGCCCATATGGTTTTGGTGATAGGGATGACGTTTGAGACCCATTAGGGATAATCAATGCATTGAATGAAATTTATAGATAGGAGGCATTAAATTTCACCTTTGATGAGAAGGGCTATGCGAGGATGCATAGGAATGGTTACAGTCTCCCCATCCTTTTGATAATAAGTTAGGGGTCTAAGGCTAATCATGTTGATGAAAAAAATTAAGAGGATGATGTTAAAATCCTTAGATGTTAATGGTGGAGTAGATGGTGAGGATGGGACTTCCTCATCAATGATGGAAATGGGAGATGAGTTTGTTGGTTCTTTAGGTGAAGCAAAATTGAGACCAAATCTTTCATGATGATTTTGATTCTTACATGGAGGAAACTCATGTGGTTTATGCTCATAATGTCCTAGATTGAATTCCTTCCAATCACACCTATGGAGATATGTCTTGAAGAACTCCGATTTATCTAAGTAGGATAAATTGAAGGTGAATGGTCAAGGAGAAGAGGAGGTGGCAAGTGGTTAATCAAGTGCTCCATAGATAAAATTTGTTTAGAGATTGAGAGGCCCAAAATAAATAGTGGTTCTAGTATTGGGGTCGTAATCAAAATTTTGATCAAGGTTCCTATACTCTTGGGGAGTAGGGAAGGCATCCAAGGCCAAGAGGTAATACTCCTCAAGTGAGAGACATTGGAATTTGGATTCCAAAGGGTCATTAATGGGGATTTGGGTACAAGGAATGGATGATCTAGTTGAGGCATGGTTGGTAAAATAAATGGAATCATCATTGGTTGATGAAGACTTGGTGGTAGGAAGGAGGAGAACATTTAGGTAGTATGTCATCTTAAATGATGTAAAAGGACTTGGGTCAGATTGTATGGTAACTACTTGACCTTTGTGCTCAAATTTTATGCAACGATGTAGGGTAGATGGTATATAATTCATGGAATGGATCCAAGGGTGTCCAAGCAGGATATTATACTGAAACTTGTCTTCTACTATGTAGAACAACTTAGGAAGTGTGTGAGGTCCTAAATGAATGTGGAGCATGGCATTTTATAGAGTTGTTTCCATAGTGTCAATGAAGGAACAAAGCATTGTTGTGGTTTTTGAAATAATTTTCTCCAGTATTTTCAATTGGTCATATGCATGGGAGGAGATAACATTTTTTCTAGCCCCTCTATCAATCATAACTCTCTTGATGTGGGTTTGGTTGATGTATGTGATAATGAAGAGAGGGGGATCTAGATCCTAGGGATAAATAGAAGGTATTTCTAAATCTTTGAAAGTAACAAGGGTGGAAATTCAGAGGGCTCTAGCAAAGGCTACTAGAGGTTGTGGGTCTTTTGGTTGGACCTCTATGGACTACAAATCCTATATCATTACTTGGCAGTGATGGGGTGAGGTATTGATTATTTCATATAAATTCATCTTCATTGGTGTTTAGTGAAGTTGATTTAGAACTACTCTTTGTATTTATTCAAAAGGGTTGGATTGAGAGGTACCCAAGATGGATACCTTAGGCTTGGGAGAAGGTGAGGGTGTTTGGGTTTGGTTGAGTGATTAGATGCTAAAAGAAGTGTATGTCCATGGAATAGACACCTTTGCCTTCCGCTTATCCTTTTGTTGGGCTTATGATCATGTGACCACATGGATGGTATGGATTTGGGGAAGAATTGGACTAGAGGATTGCTTAGATTCCTCCTCTCTCTTGGATGAGAGCACAGGAGAAGGTAGGTTTGGGGTGGTAGTTTGTGGTTCTTGGAGTGGTTATGGGGTTATGGGTGGTTCCTCTAACAATAGGTCATCATCATCACATAGCTAATGGACTAGGACTCAGAGAGATTTAATTTATTCATATCATGTCCTAATGTTTTATGGTATGGGAAAATTAAATTATCATCAATTGTAGACACCTAAATTTGGCCATCGATAACCTCTAACTAGGTTTTTGGCCAATTTTCACCAAAAATGCACAATTTGGCCTAAAAACACTAAAACACACTAAATGATGTGAAACTGACATATTCAAGTGCTGATTTTAGCCAGTTTATCCCTAAATGGGGCAATGTAAATTTTGGGCCAACTAACTTTAATCTAATCATTTTGAGTCAAAATGCCAATTTTACAACTAGATGCTCTGGATTGCTATTTCTTATCAAATATCTTACACGAGATGCATGCTTTTTTATTTATTGTCAATAATTTGTTAAATAGGATAATAGATCCAACACATCTAACATTGACTTTTAATTCCAATCTAGTCAAATTTTAGACCAATAACAAGGCATTTTGATCAATTTGAGTAATTTGTGCACAAATTGCTTAAACATGCTTATGAGCTAATTAACCCAAATCAAGGCATAATTAATAATTCCATGGAAACTTGTTGAATAATTTATTTTTTAAATGCATATTGAATATCTGCATCATCAGGTGACCTCATTTCTTGAGAAGACATTCGTAGGCCATAAATGCCACAAATATCAAGATTCATGCCTCCTATGCCTCATCAAAGCCCTCCATGCCTCTTAATTTATCCTCTATCCCAAATATTGATGAGAGAATTTCTCAATTTTAGTTGTAAAATTGGATTAATCCTTAGCCACACATCTCAATCCTAAGATGGATGATTCAGGTTGATTCTAAGCATTTATGAAAATCTATAAATAGAGAGGCCATGAACATCACTTTTAAGCTTTTTTGGTGCAAAGTTATTATGCTCAAATATATTCAAAGACATGATTATGCAAAGTTATAGTGAAAAATTGATTACAAAGATTTATGTAACTAGTGTTACCATGCCAAATTGATTCCAAGCCAAGCTAAGCCATAATCCAAAGGTGCCAAGGAGAGATAGAGGTAGCCAAGCTTCCATTGACGAGGACTTCATGAGTAGAAGCCGAGCAAGCCACTACAACAAGAATTTTTAAGCATCCAAAGGAGGTAAAAGAAGGCTTCTTTTACATTTTAGTTGTGTGTTTTATTCATGTCTGTTAACTAAGCTCTCCTTAGTGTCTAGGACTAGAGATGTTATGCTAGTTAGTGTGTTTCTTTCATTTTGTTTTCATTTTGAAACTAACACCATACTAACCATCCTCTCTTGATTCAAAATATTAGATCACATAATGGTACACCCGATGAGACAAGACACATCCCACACATGAATAACATCATTTTTCAACTTTAAAATCTTCATTTGGATCATTAAAACTCTTACAAATTGATTTTCTAACTTTGTTTTGCCATTTTTCTTTACCACAGGTTTACACAATAACTAATGTCGGTTAGTAAAACCATCATCAATTAGATCACTATCATTGTTCACTATTGGTATAACTGATGTTGATTAGATAACCATCATCAGTTAGTAAGTGTAACCATCATCGGTTATATAACTGACATCAGTCACTATGTTTTTCTTAAAACATAAACCTGAGAAATCTTTTTCTAAAGTTCATTATTTCAAACCCAAAATATCTTCAAGGCTAAAGGGCATGCTAACATTTTTGTTTCAAGACCAAGCTTGACATTTTATTAAAAAAAAAAGTTTAGATCACCTTTTTCATGCTTAAAAATGAATTAGGAACATTATTTTGGTGCTTAAAGTAACATTTAGGTGCTTAAGTGAGTTTTTAGCATTAGTTTTCAAAGTTACAAATAAGACCAAGGGGTCAAATAAACACCACCTCATTTTCCATTTGGCCTTAAAAATAAACTCATTTTTCCAAGTCTTTTTCGTATTTACTTAGTTTTTTAAGTTAGATTTTGTTTGGTAAAAAGAGGGATGTCACATGTATGCTCTTTTATTTGTCCCCTTTAGGGAACCCTTGAAATCAAAAGCACCATTCCTATTACAAAAAGCCTATTCCAAGGCTTAGAAATAATGTAATTGAAAGCACTCCCCAAAAACTCATTAAATTTTGGATGATCTTGAAAACAACCATAAAGTCTTTCTAGTTTATGATTTCTTTATTTTTATGCAAACTTAGCTTGCGAGGGGGATGTCATTACCTCATGTGAGTTATTTAAGGAAGCTTTGACCTAAGGTTTCATCTCTCAACATTGAATTCACTTACTCCTTCTGAGTTGCACATGGGACATATTTGCATTTGGAAATCATACTACATTGAGCGAACAACAAAATTTAGTGGTTGTAAAAAAGACTAGACCTTTTTACAACTAGCCAATGCCATAGTCACCCAATTTTCATGCTTATCTTTTGCATCATTTTATGTGAAAATCATTGTGTAATTTATTCCCTTAGAATTATAAAAAACTAATTAGTTTTAGTCAACCCCATTTTTTCATACCCTTGTTAAGATTTGGATGATTATAGTTAGTGTATTTTGGTCATTTTTGCTTGGTATGTTTTAATACTAAAACTTGTTTGTTTTTTCATAAGCCATGTCAAAAAAATGTATTTGAGTTGAGGAGGGTAGTGTTATGTTGCCCAAATAATGTCAAACCATTTTGGTCTTTGAGTCTTTTGAAGCATAATATATATCACATAATTTGAGCATGCTTATGTCATTAGGATTCTCAATTTGTTTCAAGACTTGTTTCACCTTGTATCAAAAATTGTTTGTTTCAAACCATGTCATGTATACCATTTGGATCTTTGTCTTGTGCCATCATGTTGTCAAGTCTTTTCTAGTTTGTTTGGTCAAATCCTAGTTTTCAACATTGAGTTTTCAATTAACTTTGTCAAGTTTGGATTTAAACATTGATAGATTTCTATTTAGGTCTCAATTTATGGGGCTGATACACAAATCTTTCTCTTTCAGGTTGCATAAATTTAGTTAATCGATTACCCAAATTTAAAAACTATTGATGGTTTATTTGTTTAATGCATATCTTCATCATTGTTTGTGCCTTTATTTGGGAAAACATAGTTTGCCTTCAAAGAGCCTTTTGTCTTATACCTTATGCCAACTAATCATGTTTATGTTTGATTCTATGTGTCAGGTTTATGTCAAAGTTGTTTTCAAAATTGTTAGATTAAATCAAATCGCATCAACCTTTGTTTCAAGTCTAGATTTTGATAATTTTAAGCCAAAAGTCCTAGCATATGCCTATTTGTTTGAGCCTATATTTTGACTCCACATTTGGACAAAAGACCTAACAACTTAAATTTTCCTTTTCCTAGTTTAAACCTTGTTTGGAACACTTTGACCTAGACCTTTGACATGTTGGTTTTTATTTAGACACTTGATATTTTATGCATATGAAATTTGACATTAGACATTTGATGTCAGGTTTTCTTATGCCAAGTTTTTAAAAAAATCATTTTGGAGATACAATTCCATTTTTAGACCATATTGGAGATATGGCTCCACCTTTTGACCAAATTAGACTTAGCTTAAACCATTTGTCTTTTAGACATAGTTTTTTAGAGTTTGTATAACTCTAATCCTTTTTATTTTAAGAGCTTTCTTTATTTATGCAGATATGTCTAGCTACACCTATGGTGGAGTCACCTATAATCCAACTTATGATATAATGGCCTTACAAAATGACTTTTATGGCTTTAATCAAGACCCCAATGATGATAATATGGTTTGTGAAGTAGATTTCTATCCACCTCATAATAATCATTCATAGAAACAAAGTCATGAATTGACTTCTAATCTAATGCAAGACCTTGATTGGTATGAAGAGGCTTGTGAGGAGGACTTTGAAGACCCAACTATAGATAATGTTGTTTGAGATACATATCCATACCCTCTTTACAATAATTAGTACATGAAACATAGTCAAGAACTAGCTTATGAGCCAACTCACAATTGGGATGATATGGTTTATGAAGAAGACTTGGATGCTTTGGCTTATGTGAGTAATCAGGCTCCACCACATCATACCATTTCTATTCTAAGACCATAATGTCACACTATTTCCATACCAATACCTCATCATTTAGTTTGTGTGAGCATCCAAGCTCCACATTGCCCAACCATTTCTATACCAGGACCTCATCTTTTGGTTTGTGCAAGAAACTAGGCTCCATAATGTCCCTTCATCATTCTAGGACCTAGTCCTTTGGCTTGTATGAGAAATCAAGCTCCACACCACCCTATCGTTACCATTTCAAGACTTCATCCTTTGGCTCATACAAGCAATCATGCTCCCTAATTCCCTACCATTATCCAACCGCAAGTCATTCCTCATCTAGTACCAATCCCATCTAACTCTCAACTGATGCCATCCTTCGAAGACCAAGCTGCGTTCAAAATTGGTATTTTCTAACTCATTAGAAAGCAAGGCTAAGAGAACTAACCAATCCAAGATGTTTCTATTGAACCAACCATTTGTGATAAATTAGCCTATAATGAATCACCTATTGATGCTATCTTAGTTATCGAGGAGTCTCACTCTGATGAGCTAATCTTTGATAAGTCACTTTTTAATGATTATAATTGTCTTTGGACAAATCATTACCTTGACCATGTGCCTATTTTTCAAGAGCATCTTATTGATAGGCTAGTCTATGAGAAGTTGTCTCTTGACCTTTTTCCCGTCCTAGAGAAGTCTCACTTTGATAAACCAGTCTTAGTAGATCCCATCATGCCATTATAGGTTATTACTTATCCAATACTAAACATTTAATAATAAATCATTATAATAGAGTACCCATCAGATGAAGAATCAGAGTTAGATTCAAGTTTTATTCTTAAATCAACATTGAATTTACCATCAAAATATGAATCAACATTAGTCTCAACATTAGATTTAGAGTCCTTGAGTTAGAATTAGATTCAGAAGAAGAATATGTTTGTGGATGTTACAACATTGGTTACACATGCCTTGAAAATAAATTTGAATATATTTGTGATCCTTTTACAATTTTTGAGGATGAGTGCTTTAGATCGACATAAGCTATCCTAGTATCTTCTATGAGGATTGTGAAACCTCTCCCCATTCCATTACCATTCCAAAAGCCATTACCATCAACCAAAATAACTATATCATTAACATTCCATCTCCCACAAGTGTCGATTAGGATGGATATAATCACACTTTGTTAAACTACATCCATGGTGACATAGAAATTGAAGAAAAGTAAGGAGACCAAGACCACATTCATATAGCAAAAGAACACTTCCATAGTGAAACCTTTTTAGAGGTGCTAAGGGATAAGCAAATATCAAACTCAACATCTTCTAGTGGAACTTTTTCAAAAGCACTAGAAGACAATCAAAGTCAAAAGTCAACATTCCTTAGTGAAACCTTCTCAAAGGCACTATGAGACAATCAAGACAACTTCATTAGGAAAACCTCTTTGAGGCACTAATAGCTGAGCACAAAAGTTCTTCATTACTTGATGAAGACAAATTCAAAGATCAAATCAAAATAACTTCCTATCTATAGCCTAATTAGATGGTAGCTACTCTCAAAATCAAATAACAGAAAAATATGGTGGTCATATCAAGAAAACAAGTCTTCAATCCCATCACAACCAAAATTATGTCAAATCCAGTGTCAATAACATTATGTGTGACTAAATATCCTGATATTCATTTATTTCCCAATCATTCTACATTCCATTATCATTTGCTATGCCATTTAAAAAATAAACCTACCATCCATTATTTGTCCTTGTTTACCATCCATGGTCATACTTTCCTTTGTAGAGGCTAAAAATATACCTTGTCTTGATGCTTGAAGGAATCAAAATTAATGACCGATGAAGATCATAAAAGCATTCTCTGAATCCAAATTTGCATTGAGTTTTTAACAAAGCAACTATTCAGATGAGGTGTGAGATAACAATTAACTTAATCGAGTATTCTATTTGTATCATTTTTTGATTAGGATGTATATCTCCCCATCAATATGAATAATAGAATAAAAAACCACACTCAAGCCAAAAAAATGTACCATATCATTTCACATTTCCATTATTACATATCTATTTGCTATTGGTGTAGATCCCAACCATTCACCCCAACACTTGGGGGCATCCCTCTTACCATTTTATCTAATTTATAAAACCATCATTATCCTTAGAAAGATCATACCATCTTCTCATTCCATTCTTATCTAGACCAAAGCCTATTTTAGTCATCCTATCCAATCCTATTTTGATCTTGGTTACTTTGGTTCTTCCCACACCTTTTGTGAGGGGATTCCAAACAAGTTTCAAAGATAAATCAAGTCTATGTTTAAATGATAGTATATGAAAGTAGTGTGATAGTTGATTTGGCAAGATATCTTTTATTTTCCACCATGTATCAAGTTTATTTATGTGAGCCTGATTAAAACCATCTATGGGCAAATCAGTGCTTCACCAATCTTGATACTAATTATAACTATCTATAGGCAAATTAGTATCATTAACCTATGTCATTATATCCTAATTATAACTTCCTATGGGCAAACTAGGGGCAACACTTGTTTATCATGCATTGTTGCATCACCTTACCATTACTGTTTTCATTTGACTAGCCATCTATCGAGTTTGAGAACTTGTTGGGACCTAGTTGGTTTTTCCCTACCTTTTGTGTGGATGGAATTACTATAACTTGAGGTTATTTTAGTACTATGTGGGTCATGATTAATTCATGTTGAGGTCACCTCAGTCCCCCTTTCCATACGCTCTCATCATTTTATGAGTAACCTAAGCCAAATGCTCTCACCATTTTGTGAGTAGGTATCTTTCATTCTCTAATGAGTTAAGACACCTCAAAATTCCAAAAACATTCATAACATTTCAAAAATCCAAAGATATTTGTCTTATCTAAGCCTAGTCTGTTATCCTTGATTTACCTTACTAGGGCACAGTCATCATTAGGATGCTTTCTTTTTCTTTCTTTTAGGCTTTTTATTTTGTTTGTTTATTTCAAGTTGTTTATTTGTTTTTTTTTAAATTTATTTATTTGTTTGTTCACTTGCTTATTTGTTTGATTTCATCACTATTGCTTTCACTCAGTCTATATGTGTTCATTAGGTGATTCTTTGAAAAAATTATTCTTGAGTCCATCCATATTCATATATTAATATTATAATCTTGGTTTTTATCATTGGTGTATTATTTTTGAGTGTTTATTGGATCAGGAGTTAGCACTTATGCATATTTTTGGATAGTCTTCATGGTGTTCTATCATGAAGCCTACCATCACATGCTATAAAAAATTAGCTTCAGGAAGGTTTACAATCAATGGAGCTGTAGAAGTCTCCTTGGTACCTTGGCAAAATCCTTCCATCCCACCCTTGATCAAATCAACCCAATGACCATTCTAGTTGTATCATTCCTAATTAGAATGAGCATCTCTTCATTGATAGGTACAACTAAACCATTCACACTAATCAATCATATTCTTCTATTCATCTATTTCATCACTTTTCACTCACTCATATTTAATATGTATTCCAGGTTATATCCTTAATTTATGCTTGCTAATCATCCCTAATTGGGGTATAATCATCTTTATCCAATCTAGGTCTTCTTAATGATTATAACCACCTATGAAAAAATCATTATTTTAACTTTTATTCTTGATTATAACCACCTTTGGGAAAATTAATATCCTTTTTATATCAATGCATGCAAGCATTTTCTCATGTGGATTAATCTCAACCACAGGTTAATTCCACCTTTCTTCTTGTTTCTTTTCAAGGGACATCCATCAACATATGTGATGGCCACTCCCTCAAGGGGGTATCATCATAGGCTTCCAAAAAGTATTTGGAGCTTTATTCTTCAACCATCATATTTTTTTTGACATAGAGGCCATTTTGCATTATTTGAGAAGACATTACTTTGCTTATAATTTGCAACATATTCTCAAACAAGGGCAAATTGTAGACACCTAAATCTAGCCACTGAAAACCTCCAAATAGGCTTTTGGCCAATTTTCACCTAAAATGCATAATTTGGCCTAGAAACACTAAAACATGTTAAATGATGTGAAATTTACATATTCAAGTATTGATTTTGGTCTAGGTATCCCTAAATGGGGCAATGCAACTTTGATCAAATTATTTTGAGTCAAAATACCAATTTTACACCTAGGTGCTCTAGATTGCTCTTTCTTATCAAATCTCTTACACGAGACATGTGACTTTGTTATTTATTATTAGTAATTTCTTGAAAGGGATAATCGATCTAACACATCTAACATTTACTTCTAATTCTAATCTAGTTAAATTTTGGACTAATAACAAGGCATTTTGATCAATTTGAGTAATTTTTGCACAAAGTTCTTAAACATGCTTATGAGATAATTAACCCAAATCAATGCATAATTAATAATTCTATGGAAACTTGTTGAATAATTTATTTTGGAAATGAATATTGAATATATGCATCATCAGGTGACTTCATTTTTTGGGAAGACATCCCTAGGCCATAAATGCCACAAATATTAGGATTCATGCCTCCCATGCCTCATTAAAATCCTCCATGCCTCTTAATTTCTCCTCTATCCAAAATATTGATGAGACTATTTATCACTTTTAATTGCAAAATTGGATTAATCCTTACACACACATCTCAATCCTAAGATGGATAGTTTAGGTTGATTCTAGACATTCTCAAAAATCTATAAATAGAGAGGCCATGAACATAATTTTTAAGCTTTTTGGTGTAAATTTATTATGATTAAATATATTTCAAGACATGATTATGAAAAGTTATAATGAAGAATTTATTACAAAGCTTCATGTAACTAGTGTTACCATGCCAAATTTATTCCACGTCAAGCCAAGCCAAAAGCCAAAGTTGCCAAGGAGGATGGAGGTAGCCAAGCTTCCATTGATGAGTACTTCATGAGCACAAGCTAAGCAAGCCACTACAACAAGCATTTTGGAGCATCCAAAGGAGGTAAAAAAAGATTTATTTTGCATTTTAGTTGTGTGTTTTATTCATGTTTGTTAACTAAACTCTACCTAGTGTCTAGGCCTAGAGATGTTATGCTCATTAATGTGTTTCTTTCATTTTTTTTCCATTTTGAAACTAACACCATTCTAACCATCCTCTCTTGAGTCAAATTCTTAGATCACATAAAACATGATGGCTTAGGACTATGGGGGTCAAATGGTTTAATGGGAGGCAAATTCAAGCAAGAAGCTTGTAATAAGAGTAAGACTCGGGCAAACGCATCAAGGATGTTAGAGTTTATGTTTTAACTTTTGGGGTGGAAGCCTTGTTAGGAGTAGTCTGAGTAGTGGGAGTTTTGGGTGGTGGAGCATTCTTGGTGGTTGGTGGTTTTTAGGTAGAAGTTTTATAAATATCAAGCTTGGTAGTGGGTGGTTTGAAAATGGAAGAGTTAGAAGTAGGATGTTTTGTAGTGGAGGGTTTGGAGGGAGAGGGCAAGAAAAGAATAGGTAGGGGCATAGTTAGGAGAGGAGGTTGGGTTTGGTTTGTCTTTGGGAGACATTTTTTCTTAACAGAAGAATGAGGTCCTAGGATATAAGAAGGATGTGGCTCCAAAATGGAAGGCAAGGTAGAAATAAGTGGCAAGGTTGGATTTTAGGATCCTAAGTGTCTCCTCTTTCTTGGTTGGATTTATTTTGGGTTCTTTTGGTGGGCTAGGTAGTGCTGAATCCAACCTTAATGGAGGGTGAGTAAGGCTCTGAGTAGGTAGTATGCCTAGGTTTTTGATGGGCTTGGTTGGGATGGGGTAAGGTGCTTGGGCTACTTTGGGTGGAGTTGGTTTGGTTGGTTCAAAGATGGATTAAGGGGTAAAGGTTTCTAATGTTTTGGATGGGATGATGGTGGGATCAATAGTGGAAGTAGAAGGTTGGGTTGACAATGATGTGGTTAAGGGCTCTTGCTTGGTTGGGTAAGGAAGCTCGAGATGGTGCTAGAATGTAGCACGATTCACGTTGGGTTGGGATAGGTACTCCAAGTTTTGAACCAGTCTAGAGAAAGGCTTATAAATGGGTTTGATCCCTTCGATATTAGTCTCAAAGGAAAAACCCATGGGTGGAGAGTGGGGATTAGTTACCTCATCCTTTTCCTCAATCAAAGTCTCCAAGGTTTGGGAAGGCGAGTCTTTTATAGGAAAGGTAAGTAAAGTGAGATATTCCTTAGGAATGCTTTTCAAAAGAAGAGTGGATTATTGTATGATGAAAGAGAAGGATATGGTGGTAATGTCTACCTCTTTTGGTATGTCTTCTAAAGGAGAGGTTGGTAGCTCCACTACCTCAACCAGTGGAGAAAGGGGAATAGTTGTTTCCTTTGTTTCAATTTTTAAAGGAATAGAAGGTGATACAACTACCTCAATAAGTGGAGGGGAAGAAAAGTTGGTTTGGGTAATGGTTTCCTCAATAATGAGTTCACTAAGAACCACATAATGGTATATACCTCATGGTTGTGAGAGGTTTCTACTCTATTATTTTCATTGTTTACACAAGGGGTATGGTTGGGGAATGGCTATCTAAAGATGTCATTTGATTGATTTGGGGGTGCATTGAGGTTATCCAACACAAGTTCCTCCTTATCAATTAGACTTTGGATAATTTTTTTAAAAGTATTGCACCTACGATCATCATGTCCAATGATACGATGAAAGGCACACAATTCATTCTGTTCATACCAACCAAGTATAGGATGAGAGGAATCAAACTATTGTGGATATTTGATCAGTGGTAGTTATATGATATTTTATTTTAAAAAAATTTCCAAGACCGAAGCATATGACTCTCCTAATAGAGTTAATTGCTTTTAGTTGTTATAGTTTTGGTTTCTTGTGTTTTGATTGGAGGAATTGGAAGAGTTGGGTTGGTTAACAACTAGTGGAGGAGTAATTTTAAGGACAAACACATTCATGGTTCCCTTATTTTTGGTGTTAGTGTTGGTTTGATTATTAGGTTTGGAGGAGGAAGCCTCATTTGATTTGAAGGTGAAATTCTTGTTTCTCAATTTTAACTTCCCCTCCTCAATGGCTCTATTCTGAAAATTTTATGACATGGTGAAAGCTTCATCAAAATTCCTAAAAGTTTGAACCTGTAAAGTGGAGGAAATGTGTTTGGCACAAGCCCAAGAAAAAAATCTCAATAATCTTGGGTTGGGGAAAAGATAAAGAGAGTGATGGAAACTCATCATTAAATTACCAGATGGAGAAAAGATCAGTGATGGAAACTTTCTTAGATGTGTTTATGGAAAAGTGATCTAAGAAGGTTTGAGCTCGTTGGGCAAAAGAAAAGAGGGAGTGCCTAGTAATAGCACTGTACCAATCTAGCACAAGACATGATAGAGACATGGGAAAGGTGTGAAGGGAAAGCATCATCATAGACAATAAAATAGTAAGAGTGTCCAAATGCTCTCAGATATTATTGAGGATCTTCCTTACTCTAAAATTTTGAAAATTTTGGAAGCTCCCATTAAGGAGGACAAGGTCAAATGGGGATGGATGGGTAAATTGGTTCATTACAGATTCAGTCATATGATAAGAGGTTATGGGTGTCAAAAATAGATGACATAAAAGTGGTCATTTTAATCATTAACATCTTAACAAGATCTATTTGTGGTTGTACACCCCCATAGTTGTAGGGCAGATTATTTTGGGTTTGGGTAGGTGCAACATAAAGATAGCTAGCAGAAGGTTGGGAGGTTGTCACATATTGATATGTGGAGATGGGTGGTTGAGAGTTCACCATGTATGGGTAGGTGGATATAGGAGGTTGGGTAGAGGATGTATCCATATACTCCTATGGGTTAGGTATGTAGTTGGGGTTTGGTGCAATAGGAACCTTTTAAGGAATTGACATGGGTTGGGTTGGAGGTATGGTTAGGTTGATAGGCTCAGGATGGGTAGTAATCTTGGTGCTAATGGGTGGAAGGGTAAAAGGTATGGGAACCACCAAGCTCTAGAATGGAGTGGAGGTATGTGGGTTGGAAACAAGAGGAAGGGTGGTAACACTAGTAGAGGGTAGTCCCATGGTAAGCAAAATACTAGTGCCCAAAGGTTGGGTTCCTCTTATAATAGAATGCTTATCGGTTGAGGTGGAAGGTATTTAGGTGTTTGTTGGTTGGGTGGGTTGGTTTTGGATGGTGGTATTGGTGGGGTTATTGGTAAAAGAAGATGCTTGGGTGATTAAGGGTTAGGTGGAAATGATGGCAATAGAGGTACTGCCCATAAGGTGGGATGACATACCATAGGGTGGGTCAATAAATGGAACCAAAGTAGGGGTACAGTGGGATATAGTGTTAAGGTAATGTTGGATGGATATGGAGTTGTTATCTAGAAAGGTGGTGAAATACATATCACCTTGGAAAACCATCTAAGGGATATTAGGATTTCTAGAAGGATGGGGAGAACTCTATACATTTGGGATGTACTCCATGTATGAAGGAGAAGAGGAAGATGGATGATTAGGAGGTGGATCTTGATTTAAGTGGATTCTTAGATATTGCCTAGTTAAAACCATGAAAATAAGGGAAAAAAGAAGATACAAATGATCTCACAATTTTAAAAGAGAAGTAATACAAATAAAAATATCTCAAGGAAAATAATGCATACACTAATATTGGGGCCTACCCCTTCAATTCACATAAGACCAAACCACACATTTAATTAAACATCAAAACATTGACATAAGGCTCGACTAGAATTTCATCACCTATCGATTACCTTTCCTCAGATATCCTACTTGGATTTCACTACCAAAGAGAGAACCAAATCATTACGTTGGCTTAGTATAATCTCTAGTAACTCGATATATTTTGGATAAGCACTTGACATAGTAGTAATATATCTAGACATGGAAAGGTGAGGGTATAAGTAGATGAGGTGAAGGGTAAGGATGGGTAAAGGGTAGTAGTCATAGGTAAAGTTTACTAAGGAACACGTCTAACCTTACAGGCAAGGGAGCAATTATAGGTGTGAAATTGAGTACCATAACTCCTAAATAAGGTATGTTGAGCGATGATAGACTAGGAGTGGGATCACTTGATGGAAGTGGGCTTGGAAGGAATCATATATTATCAACATGTGCTAAGAGATACAACTATGTTGGTGGCCTTCATCGAGAGATGGGACCTGGCCATTAACACATTCTTGCTATCTATTAGAGAGATGATGATGTTGTCAGAGGACATTCACCAGATCATGAGGCTATCAATACAAGGTGAGTTGATAGAGCACATCAATGATGAGGAGCGAGATGAGTTCATAGATGTGTTATATGGGGAGGACTCAATGCACATTCAACTAAAGAAAGAAAGAATGTTTCACGCAATTTTTTATTTTATTTTCTTTAGAAATAAAGTTGTAAAACTTGAGAGAAGGGTGAGGTTATTTGAACCTAATATGTTGTGAATGTGTTGATCCATATGATTATGGAGACTCCTCTTCATTTGGGGAAGAATGACTTGCAGATAAGAAAGCACTAAAAAATGGTTGATTAGTTGGGTAGTAGGGTGATTTGCCTAGCATAAGCTAGATCTAAGAAGAACAAACTTCCTTGGAGACTATCAATCCACACTTTTAAAAAATTAAGTTCTAAAAATGAAAGATGAAATACTTGTATAAATAATAGAGGATACTGAAATAAAATACAAGAAGTGATTGATGAGAGATAGATGAATTTGACAAATTTTATCAATAAATGATTAAATATTAATGTTAGTGAATCAAACATGGTTTATAAGATTGAGTGATCCTCTGTGATAAAATAAAAACTCAAAAAATGGAATTTGGTTAGGGTTTGATACGTCAAATAAGCTTGCTATTGAAAATGATAGATAGAGACCATCAATGGTTGGGGTCAAACCATCAATAGTTGGGTAACCATTGGCAGTTAGTGACCATCAGAGGTTAGGTTCAAACCATTGATAACTACTGTGAGACCTAGTTTAGGAAGAGAAGTTTGGTTGGGAAGGTTGTAGGAGGGTTCTGAAAGGTAAGTTTAGGTTGGAGGTTGGTTTTAAGATAGAGGGTAGTGTTCAGAAGTGTCTGGTTTAGGTAGAGGGTGTTTAGATGATTGGAAGAGGTGGTCTAGGGAAAGAGAACAAGTGTTTGGAGTTACAGAGCTCCAACACAAGAAAATGAGGTGAAAGAGAAAGTGACACAAAGAAACTAATTGTTGAATCTTGATAAAAAAAAAAATACTTAGATTTATTGTTGTTGGTCTAAAGAATGTTGAGGTTAGATGAAAGCTTTCTATATATTTTAAATCAATTTCAGCAAAGTGATAGTACCTTGGCTATTAACTAATGAGTTGCAGCAACACTTTTGATCTTTGTCCTAGTCACTAGAAGTAAGAAGGATACTTACACAAGAAGCCTTGATCTCTTACACCAAAAGTTATGATCCCTTTCACCTCCTCTTCCTCTTTTAATATAGAGGAAAGGGAGTGGTGAAACAAAGGGTTAAACAAGGTGTCTAACAATTTATCCTATTTTTAACCTAACATGAATTGATTGGGTAGATGGCTAAAATAAATATTAATAAAAAAGCAAGCTAGAGTTTGAGCTGAAGTTAACTCTTGAGGTGGTTAAGGGCAAATTGTTGGTGGTCAAGGTTAACCATTAGCAATTAAGGGTCAACTATCGGTGGTTAGGGTCATATTAAAAAATAGATAAATTTAGCCATTTTCACTAATGATTGGTGGGGTAAATGGTTAGAAAATGGTCCCAAGGGGGTCCAGGGGTGGTCTAAAAGTCAGTACACCATCTATAACTGTATTTTAAAATTTTCTAATGTTTACATTTTGCACTTTTTTATCATGCAATTTGTATTTTCAAGCTACAAAATAAAAAACAAAAGGTTGGTAGGAGGTTGAATACCCCAAGAATGGGAAGAAGTGATCCCCCTCAAATTGGGAATCAATGTGGTGAAATAGAGTCGGTGGTAGGTTTGACAAGCAGGTAAGTGGGTGACAAAGTTGGTGATATGTTAGGTAGTGAAGCACAAACATGTGCAAAAAATAAGACTAAGTGTGATAGCATAGATCATGCATAGACTAAGCTACCATAGTTGAGGTAGTTTGTAAATCATGGGTAGTACTAAAAGGACAAGTGACAAGTGGACCAAGTGATTGTATTTACATGTGGTAATTATGGTTGAACTCGTAAATGCAATTCTCTTAGGAAAAGTCAATGTGTTCTCAGGTATCCAAGATAGGATGTTATCCCTATAAGACATAAATGGTTGGTGAACAAAATTAGTGCAAGTTCAAGTTGTGAAAGTATAGTGAGGGAGTCGTATCGGTCAAAATGACCAAGGCAAGATTGTCATAAAATGTGAAAAATTTGGGCCAAAACAACCAAATCCAGTTGATTTGGTTGGTTGGTGGGTGGGCAGAGAAGGTGATCTTCAATAGATGTGGTTGATGGTAATGTTTTTGTGGTGAAGAGAAGCGATACTATGATTGATATACTTGACCAAATTAAGCTATGTGAGCTAATCAATACAAGCAAACAATGGATGCAAAGTTAATTTTAATCTAAAATAAAATTTTGGTGTCTTTTCAATAGAATACAAATCAACTAAGATGCACCTAGATATGATGATGATAATTCAAATCCTAAGCCTAGGATGAATGCTTTTGATTTTCACAAGTGAAAGTAAAACAAAACAATATTTACCTTTTTCTAAGAAAACAAAAGAGACTAGAACTTACATTTTGGGAAGAGAGAAAGGAGATAAGTAACATTTAATTTTCAAAAAAAATGCAATGGATGATTCTTCTCTAATGTAACTAAATGTCCTATAGTTGTGAACACAAGAAAAAGCTTAAGGGTTCCACTAGGTGTGCCTGAATGTTTCACGATAAGTTTGCTTTTATTTTCTATAGAAAGAAAGTTGTAAAACTTGAGAGAAGGTGAGGTTAGTAGAACCTAATATGTTATGCATGCATTGATCCAGATTATTGTGGAGACTCCTCTTTGTCTGGGGGGAATGACCTGTAGATAAAAAATCACTAAAGAAATGGTTGATTAGATGGGTAGTTGGGTAGATTGCCTAGCATAAGCTAGATCCAAGAAGCACAAGCTTCGTTAAAGGCTGTCAATCCATACTTTTAAAAAATTAAGTTTTGAAAATGAAAGATGAATTGCTTACACAAATAATAAAGGATATTAAAATTAAATACAAGAAGTACTTGATGAGAGATAGATGAATTTGCCTAATTTCAGCAATAAATGATTAAATATCAATGCTAGATGAATCAAACATGGTTCAGAAGATTGAGTGATCCTTTGTAATAAAATAGAAACTCTTTAAAATGGAATTTAGTTAGATTATGATAGGTCAAATAAGCTTGTTATTGAAAATGATAGACAGAGACCATCTATGGTTGGGGTCAAACCATCGATGGTTGGGTAAACATTGGCAATTAGTGACCATCGATAGTTAAGGTCAAACTATTAGTGGTTATGAAACCATTGGTGGTTACTGTGAGATCTAGTTTAGGAAGAGACGTTTGGTTGGGAAGGTTTTAGGAGGGTTATATAAGATGAGTTTAGGTTGGATGCTAGTTACAAGATAGAGGGTAGAGTTCAGAAGTGTTTGGTTCTAGTAGAGGGTGCTCAAATTATTAGAAGAGGCTATGGGTGGTCTAGGGGAAGAGAATAAGTGTCTGGAGTTGCAGATCTCCAACACAGGAAAGTGGGGTGAAAGAGAAAGTGACATAAGAAATGACATAAAGAAACTAATTGTGGAATCAAGATAAGAAATAGATACTTAGCTTTATTATTATTGGTTTGAATAATGTTGAGGTTGGATGAAAGCTTGTTGTAGATTCTAAAGCAATTTTGGTAGAGTGACAGTACCTTGGTTGTTGATTAATGAGTTGTAGTAGTACTTTTGATCTCTATCCTAGTCATTAGAAGTAAGAAGGATACCTACACAAGAAGATATGATATCTTGCACCAGAAGTTATGATCCCTTTCACCTCCTCTTTCTCTTAATATAGAGGAAAGGGAGTGGTGAAATAAAGGGTTTAACAAGGTGTTTAACAAGTTGACTTATTTTTAACTTAACATGCATTGATTATGTAGATGGCTAAAATAATTATTAATAAAAAATCATTTTGGAGTTTGAATTGAAGTTAACTCTTGAGGTCATTAAGGGAAAATCATCGATAGTCAAGGTTAACCATCGATGGTTAAGGGTCATTATGTTATTGCATGACATAATATTGAACTTGAATAGAGACTTGAAATACTCTATCAGTAGTTAGGCTCATAGTAAAAAATGGTTAAATTTATCCATTTACACTAATGACTGGTGGGGTAAATGGTTAGGAAATGATCCCAAGGGGGTCCAAGGGTGACTAAGGGTCATTATGACACCTAGAACTATAGTGTGTAGTTTTTTAGAGTATACATGTTGCATGATCAATCCTAAACTTCTAAAGGTTTAGATGTAGTATTTCAGGTCTCTATTCAAGTTAAATATTATGTCATGCAATAACTAAAAACTTGGCAGAACCAAATGTTGTAAAACACTTTTATAGGAGTTCAAGCACAATGCCAGGCTAATAAACTTGCACATCTCCATGTGAATATCACTACCAAGATGGCTTCTAATCAAGCTACCTTTCCCACTATAGAGGATAGTGCCATTCAATAACTCTTATATTCTCAATCTCCTCTGCATGTATTACTATGAAGTTCACAAGAATTCTTGCTTGCCTGATAGTCTTATAAGATTGATTTAGGTAACCTAGATAATTCAATAAAACATTTGGTTGATGTGCCCTGATTCATTCCACCCAGCTAACTATAAAAAAATATTAAATAGTAGAAGAATGCCTTAATAAGTTCATCACAAGGAGCACCACCATCATCATTGAAGCCTTCAATCTCTATCATGCAATAGATGCCTCCACCTTTTAGATAGTTTCATTACAAGTTGAAATTTTTGAATTTTGATACTCAATTTTTGTTATAAGATGGATCATATTGAAACCTAGGGTTAAGCTAGTTGAAAACCCACAAAGAGAGGCCACCTAGTCATGTCATCTTATTAAAAACCTGTAAAGGTAGTAGGTTGGATTGATACTTAGTTGAAAACCCATGACGGCATATAAGTAGTTTTTAATGGATGAAAATAGGTAAAAAAACATCATAAGCAATCTACAAATCATATGAGTTCAAACTATCTTTTGTGCATCAGACCAACTTCCTCTACAATGTTGTCTCAAGGTGAGACAACTCTTTAAGTTTGGGAAAGTGTTAGTAGGGGAATGCAAGCACAAAACTAATCAAATGAATATATGTGACATGTAGATGATAACCATGTTTTCCTTTTTGTTGTATACTTATTTTGAGTTGTTTCATGGTTAGTCTATTTTGGTCTTATCTAAAGTGCATAGAGTTATGAAGAAACAAAATATGAGTTGGCATATGTGTGCACTAAACATGGATTCAAAGTTTATAACGACATAAAATTCTAGTTATATATTCCTTTAGATTTTAATATAATGGGTTGCTAATTAGGTTAATGAATAGATGAATGAATATTCTTATTAAAGAAGAATTCTCACAAAAGATTATAATGGAATGTTGCAGTGCTTTGATCATAGATATGAGTAAATGTTCCTTTTGTGAAAACTCTATTTGGAGACTCAATGTGGGTTTTAATGTTATTTCCATAGACTAAGGTTGTGATTTATAGAGATCAATTTATGAGAACATGTTTCTTTTGTATTCTTTTTATTATATCTTTGGTTATCGTATAAGTAAATGTGATTATTGTGAAAGTATATTCTTCCATTTAAATCTCTGTGATCTAAATCTATAAACTATAATTCTATATTTATCTATGTATTCTAGTAAGCTCTAAGCTAAATCACATGGTTATCCTTTTATTTAACATGTTATGGTGAACCCCAAAACCTCTGCTAACATGTATCATCTAGCCTCACCAATTTGATAGTGTGAATTGAATTGGTTCACTCATACTCACCAGGTTATAGGTCTTATTGAGTTATACAATTGAGAAAGTCTCAACTATCAAGTGGGGATCCACCTTTTATCTAAGGTTTGGGGCATGAGCCCTCCTCTCTCTCTCTCTCTCTCTCTCTCTCTCTCTCTCTCTCTCTCTCTCTCTCTCTCTCTCTCTCCTTAGATATATGCACTTTACAAATTTATATATTTTTTCCTAATCTCATCTCTATGCTCATAATAATACATCTTTTCAAATTAAAATGCCAATAAGCAAGGTAGGTACATCGATACACATGTATACTCCTAAACCTTGCTCTTTCAATTTCAATCATTTCAAATGCTTTCAATTTTAGATTATATGTATCGATTATATATTGTAACATGCTCTTGGTTGCAGATCAGTCATTAACAAAGCACTCAAGTTGGACTCAAGCAAAGGCAAGGTGTGTTATACAAACCTAGGTACACATTCCTTTCCTTTAAAACTAGCAATTTCATTATTATATTAAAAGGGGGGGAATGTAGATGATATTTATGAATTTGATAGCACCTTAGTCATATACACTTGGAAAACATAGACCTTTGTTTTTATTCTCAATTATATACCTTTCCCACTTCTAAAAGTCTCACATTTAGTCTTTCTTATGCCCCTTGGCCTATCTCTTAGTCTGACCAATATTATGTTGGTGACCTAGGCCTTCTATCTTGCCTAGAATTCTTAAAATTTTCTTATCATATGCCTTCGTAAGTTTTGAGCCTATACCTATTTTTTATCTCTTTAGACACCTACATCCTAGATAGACACCTACGTTAATGCTCATGTCCTATTTTGATGCAAATGTCCAGTGCCATAAAGTCATCCAATTTACAAATTCTACATATCCTAATGGTCAGACTAAGTGTTATTATGAAATATATTATCTTGATAGGAGTGGTATATATGCACAATCACTACTCATTTTAAACTCACCTAGCATTCATACCAAATAGCATTCAATCAAGCACTCAAGTGAGCAAAGCTTCCCTATTTTCTCCTATTTCCATATCAGTCATTGGGAAAACATATCTACAAGTTTGAAGTATTAAAGGAACATCTCAAGATCTATATTTCTAAGTTACAATCTAGGTCACTATTATACTTGCTTATCATATATTGCATGATTCACACACAAGCCAACATGTAGGGGATAACTACATAAATTTGAGGCCCTTTTCGAAGAATTGACTATGTAGCATAACTGTACTCTCAATTTTTAGCATATTTCAGCATAATAAATTCAATATATGTTCTATCTAAGTTTTTTAATTAATTGACCTACTATAGATCTATTTATTACCCTTGCTCTTATTTATTTCTATATTCTTAACCCTATCTACCCCATATTATGATCCATATCCAATTTAGGTTTAAACACTAGGCATTTTGTTAGTCTTTGAGACTTATGAATTCCCATACAAAATTGAAAAGGGACTAGATGATAAATTAGATGAAGTTATGTTGAGTGTGGAGCCCTTTGGGGCTATCACATGACCACAAGAATAAATTTTGGGGGCCAAAAGAGCTCCAAGGATGTGGGGAGCATACTTTTCCATACTCTACGTTTTGTGGAACCTTTCTCCACATGTGAGTGAAATATTCCTAGTATATTTCTAATTTCTTTATTTCCATACTTTGTGGAGTTAGTTGTTAGATGCCTTTTCCCATGTTGAATTCCTTGTTTTGAGGGAGATAGTTATTTATTGGAAAAGGGAATGCCTTACTTGTTTCAAGGAATTGGTTGTGATCACTTGTTGTTGAAAAATGTGCCTTTGAAAGGTAGAGACACTTAGTAGGGCATGCTCCTTTATGGGAGCGCTTTTGGATGAGCTTGATGAGGTGGAAGTGAGTTGTCTTGAGTGGATGATGCTTATCTTGGATAAGAATGATGCATTTGATCCTCTTTTCATGGATTTTCCATCATATTCTATATATACAAGGTGTGGTGTGGCCTTTAGAGGTTGATGGTTTATTTGTAGGGTATGGCTTTGAGGATCAGAGTTAAAGTGTAGGTGTTTTATAGAGTGTAAGTGTTTATTACAAGGTGTGGTTTAACAACTTGTGAGATACAACATTTTGTAGGTGCAGGTGAAAATGTAGCTATTTGTGCAACATTTTTTACAAAAGATTTTTATATCTCTGTGAGAGTTCATTTTAGTCTTGGTACTTATATTACTAATTTATTTGAGAAATTTCATTGGTGGATGTAGCCCATATTAGGTGAACCATGTTAGATCTATGTTATATATGTTATTATTTTGTTCTCTCATTTATGCTTTCATAATAATTTTTAATTAAGGAATTTTTTTGTGATGCATGTTATTGCATAGCTTTAGATCTAGTTTATGGTAATAGTATTCCTAACAACTTGTATCAAAGTCATTGGTTTATGTGTTTTGCTAAAGTGGTAAATCATAGGAAGGCTATTAGCTTGAGTGGGAGCTATGGGGGAAGAGATCAGATTCAAAGTTGATAAGTTTGATGGTAAACATTTTGGTTTGTGAAAAATACAGATGGAGGATTACCAATATCAGAAGGAGCTACATCTCCCTTTGAAGGGGAAAGTAGAACAACCTATAAGTATGAGTGATGCAGATTGGTCATTACTTGATAGGAAGGCTTTGATAACCATTCAATTATGCCTTGCATCTTCTATTGAATTTAATATTTCTGATGAAAAAACCACAAAATATCTCATGGATAAACTTGGAAAGTTATATGAGAAACCTTTCTTATGAAAAGATTATTTAACATGAAAATGTTTGAGAATGATTCAATAGCTAATCATCTTAATGATTTTAATATGTTTGTAAGTATGCTCACTTCAGTTGGAATTAAATTTTATGATGAAGTGAAATCTTTTCTAATATTATGTTCTTTGCCTGATAGTTGGGATAGTTTGGTTATGGCTATGAGTAATGCAGTCCCTGCCAAGGGAAGCTTAAATTTTGATAATGTTGTAGGTGTGATTCTTAGCGATGTAATGTGAAAGAAAAGCAATGGTAAATAATATTTAGGTAATGTTTTGTCTATTTATACTAAAGGGAGGCAAAAGTATAAGAGCAAAGGCAACTGTGGAAAGTTAAAAGGTAGATCTAAGTCTAGATCTAGATCCAAGATGATATGCTAGCATTGTGGGAAGAGTGGACACTCAAAGAAGGATTAGTGGTCACTTTAGGATAAGAATGACAACAAGGAAGAAATGAATGAGGTAAATGTGACATCAGGTAGATCATGTCAGGATGCCTTAATTCTTTCTATGGATAGTTTTTTTGAGTTCTGGGTATTAGATTCAAGGGCTTATTTTCATGCCACCCCACATAGGCATTATTTTACTGATTATGTTCAAGATAATCTAGGACATGTTTATCTTGGTGATGATGAACCATGTGAGAAAGTAGGAAAATGTTGTGTTCAAATTAAGATACAGAATAGGAACACATGGCTATTTAAAGATGTTAGACACATGCCTATGCTAAGATGGAATTTGGTTTCAGTGGGGCAATTGGGTAGTGAAGGATGTTCAATATTACTTAATATAGACTCTTGGAAAGTTACCAAAGGTGTTCTTGTGATCTTGAGAGGTAATAAATTTGGTACTTCATATTTGACTAGTAGTGTTGATTCTATTGATTTAGTTGTTATAGATGGAGATGCAACTATGTGGCACTATAGGCTCGGTCATATGAGCCATAAGGGCATGCAGATATTAAAAAACAAGTTGTCTCGATAAATATAAGCAAGTTACGTTCTTGAAGGTTGGACCCACAAAGAAAGAGCACAAGTTAGATATACTACACTCGAATGTATGGGGATCAACTCAGGTATCTTCTATTGGTGGATCCAATTATTATGTTACTTTTATTGATGATGTAACTAGGAAAGTTTGGGTGTATTGCATTAAAAATAAATATGATGTATTTGACACTTTTAAGAAGTGGAAAGCCTTGGTTGAGAATGAAACAGGTCTCAAATTGAAATGTCTCAAATCAGATAATAGAGGTGAGTATTGTATTAATGATTTATTTGATTATTGTTCTAACAATAAAATCCATAGGCAAAGGACGGTTCTAAGAACTCCACATCAGAATGGGGTATTTGAAAGGATAAATAGAATAATAATGGAAAGTGTTAGGAACATGAGGTTACATGCAGGGTTGCCTTTACAATTTTGGGTAGAAATAGTTATCATGGTAGTGTATTTGATTAACATAGGACCTTCTATTCCTTTGGATGGAGGCATTTTTGAATAAGCTTAGTCTAGTAAGAATGCCGATTATTATTTTCTTAGTCTTTGGATGTGAGGCTTTTACTCTCATTAAGAAAGAGAATATGACCAAGTTAGAGGCTAAATCAAAGATATGCACATTTGTTGGATATGGTGAGGATGACTTTGGTTTATATTTATGGAGCATTGAAGATAAAAAAAATATATTTTGGTCTAGAGATGTAACCTTTAATGAAAAAGTCATGTATAAGAATTAGTTGCATGAATAGGAATAGGAATAGAAAGAGTACATAGTATTGGATGACATTGTGGATGTTAAAGTATCCAAAGATTCAATTCATGAACCTTATACACAAGGACCCCAAACTCCTATGGTAAGAAGATCTTCTAGGGCAAGAAGAGCACCTGAACATTTTTATCCTTCTTTGAATTATTTACTGCTCACTGACAATGGAGAACTAGAGTGTTATGAGGAAGCAATGCAGGTAGATGCCAAGATGAAATGGGAATAAGCCATGGATGAGGAGCATAGATCTCTCATGGAGAACCAAACGTGGGATTTGGTAAGGCTACCCAAGGGCAAGAGTGCATTGCCAAATAAGTGGATCTTCAGGATAAAAGAAGAGGATGAAGGGAGAAAGAGGTATAAGGCCAGAATGGTGATCAAGGGGTTTATACAAAATTAGGTATTAATTTTGATGATATTTTCTCTCATGTTGTAAAACTGAGTTCTATTAGGACTATTCTTGGTTTAATTGCAGTTGAGGATTTTCCCTTAGAACAATTAAATGTGAAAACTATTTTTCTTCATGGTGATTTGGATGAAGAGTTGTATATGAAGCAACCACAAGGATATGATGTCAAAGGGAAGGAGAACTTTGTGTATAGACTAAAGAAGAGCTTATATGCCCTGAAATAAGCTCCATGGTAATGGTTTAATAAATTTTATTGTTTTATGTTGGAACAAGAATATCGAAGGTGTCATTCTAACCATTGCATGTACATCAAACATTTTGATGATGGTTCCTTTATTATATTGTGCTTATATGTGGATGACATGTTAGTTATAGGAAAGAACATACATCATATTCATATGTTCAAAAAACAACTTAATGACTCCTTTTCTATGAAGGATTTGGGTGCTACAAAGTAAATACTTGGTATGAGGATTTATCATGAAAAGAAGGATAGGAAGTTGATCTTATCCCAATAAAATTATGTGAATAAAGTCTTGGAAAGGTTTAGCATGTTGGATGCTAAATATGTTGGTACTTATTTAGCAGGGCACTTTAGATTATAAAAGGAGTAGTGCCCCAAGATGAAAGATGAAAAGCTTAGGATGTCCAAGGTACCTTACTCATCGGCAATTGGTAGCTTGATGTATGTCATGGTTTGTACTATGTTGGATATTGCCCAAGCAACAGGAGTTGTGAGCATGTATATGAATGATCTAGGTTATGAGCATTGGTAAGTAGTGAAATTGGATTATTTGGTATTTGAGAGGAACCATGGATTTTGCATTATGTTATGATGGATCAGATGCCACTTTGTGTGGTTATGTGAACTCAGATACGGTAGGGGACATTGATAGCAGAAGAAGCATGATAAGATATATATTTACTGTTAGAGATACAACGGTTAGTTAAATTTCCAAGATATAGAAGATTGTGGCTTTGTCAACCATAAAGGTAGAGTATGTCATTTCTATAGAGGCTAGCAAATAGATGATTTGGTTATAGGAGTTGTTTCGAGAGTTGAGTCATGAGCAAGAAGTTGGGAGACTAGACAGTGATAGTTAGAGTGTTATTCATTTGGCAAAGAACTCTACTTTCCACTCAAGGATGAAACACATTTAGTTATGTTATCACTTCATCACGATACCTATGGAGGAGAAATTGGTGAAGCTAGAGAAAATTCATACTAGCTAGAATCTTAAAGATATGATGACCAAGGTGCTCCCATTGGACATGTTGAGATTATATTCATATTTGGTTGGCTTTAGTGGTAATGGAGCAGTGATAGAAATTGTTCAAGAGAAATGATCTCCAAGTGGGATATTATTGAGTGTGGAGCCCTTTGGGGCTATCACATGACCATAAGAATAAATTTTTAGGGCTTAAAGAGATCCAAGAATGTGGGAAGCATAGTTTTCCCTATTCCATCTTTTATGGAACCTTGCTCCACTATGAGTAGAATATTCCTAGTATATTTCTAATTTCTTTGTTTCCATACTTCATGGAGTTAATTGTTAGATGCCTTTTCCCATGTTGACTTCCTTGTTTTGAGGGAGCTAGTTGTTTATTGAAAGAGGGAATGCCTTCCTTGTTGTAAAGAGTTGGTTGTGATCACATGTTGTTGGAAAATGTGCCCTTAAAAGGTGGAGACCCTTAGTATGGCATGTTCCTTCATGGGAGAGCTTTTGGATGATCTTGATG
This sequence comes from Torreya grandis, assembly GCA_037957365.1. Taxonomy (NCBI): domain Eukaryota; kingdom Viridiplantae; phylum Streptophyta; class Pinopsida; order Cupressales; family Taxaceae; genus Torreya; species Torreya grandis. The sequence goes on from JARHVA010007506.1 coordinate 642,444, forward strand.
AGGTGAAAGTGAGTTATCTTGAGTGGATGAGGCTTATCTTGGATAAGCATGATTCATTTGCTCCTCCTTTCATGTATTTTTATTCATATTCTCTATATACAAGGTGTGGTGTGGCCTTTAGAGGTTGATAGTTTATTTATAGGGTGTGGCTTTGAGGATCAAAGTCAAAGTGTAGGTATTTTGCAAAGTGCAGGTGTTCATTATAGGGTGTAGTTTAATAACTTGTGAGATAAAACATTATGCAAGTATAGGTGAAAGTCTAGCTATTTGTGAAGCATTTTCTATGGGATATTTTTATATCTATGTGAGAGTTCATTGTTGTCTTGGTATTTAGATTACTTATTTATTTGAGAACTTTCACTAGTGGATGTAGCCCACATTGGGTGAACCATGTTAGATCTATGTTATTATCTTGCTCTCTCATTTATGATTTCATAATAATGGTGAATTAAGGAATGTATCTGTGATGCATGTTATTGCATAGCTTTAGATCTAGTTTATGGTAATAGTAAATCTGGTTTAAGTGTTTTTATTCTTAACAAGTTCAAGCATATAGGTAATTCTAAAAAGGAAAAAACTACATGTCAAGGAGAAAGATTTAAACTATATGCAATGGACTAGGATCAACTTGCAACTATCCTATCTCTAAATATTTGGACTCAAAGAAGGTTAAGCAAAGAGATCCCAATGATACGTAATTATTTGGGATGTGACCAAATGGATATACAAACCTAGCAAGAGGAGTACCTACAACATAATGTCAAAGGAAAGGGTTCCAAATCCTTTAGGCAAATAATGCAATTAATTAACTCTAATGAAATCTCTATTTGTAAGTAGTCTAATATTGCAAATAAGCAATGTAAGTAATGGAGAAGAATTAAAAATATCAAAATGGGTAAGGAGCCATGGTAGGAAAATGGGGGCCTAGGCTACTTAAAATGGATATATGAAAAGTTCATGTAATCCTATAGCCACATTAAGTGTAAGTGTAGAGAAATATTCAATGAGGAAATAAATTCAGTCAATAAGTAATTATGTAATTCCTATCTATTAAATGAAATAACTAGGTGAGAATATCTTACCTTGAAGAAGATCCATCAACCCTCAATCTCCCCTATGGCCAATGATGCTTTGAAAGAGATTGTTGTGGTTGTGAACATGTCAAAGGCTAAATCAAGCTATATACTAAAAGGACTCCTCCTAATGAATCTCTAAGACTCCACAAGACAAGCTTCCCTTCAAGACAATATCCTAAGCAATAACCCCTCCAAGTGTAGATGAGGGCAGAAGTGAGAGCAATAGCAAAATAGAATGAATGTCTCTCTCTTGGAAAGAAATGGTAATTTGTATTTATAGTGATCAATATCCCTAACCCATTCCAAAAGTTAAGTTGATGTCATTTTCTTGCCATGATGTAGTTAAAAATGGGTTGACCAACCTTAAACTATGCCAACATGATCGATATGATTCCCAATATGAAGATGACATTCAAAACTAAATCAATCAGGTCAGTGTGGAATGGAGGAGAAAAGTGTCAAATAGGACTACATCAGATAAGGTTGATGTAGTAGGAAATATAGGTACTGATATAGCTAGAGGTTGAAAGATGAAAAGAGATAAGTAAAGGAGATAAGTAGGGGATAAAGTCTAAGGAAGATATAATGGATATATGAATGATAGATAAAAATGTCTCTCTCAAATCACCAAAGACCTGCACACCCCTTTCCTAGTGCACCCTTTAATGCATGCACTCAATAAGATTGAAGCTCGACATGTTGCTGATTGAGAAAGTATTAATAAATGATAAAGTGAAAAAATATTATGTGTTTGCACAAATACCTTTGACAAATTTTACTCTTCCAAATAGAAATCAGGTCCCATTTGATGAAAATGCTAACAATAACCTATTTACACCTAAAGTGCCTAACACATCTTCACAATCAAAGAATTGTGTTGCACCCCCACAAGATGAAAAATCTTTAGAGCAAAACAAATTTAGATACAACATCATTGAAGATTTATTTAATCAAAATGAGATGTTATTGAAATATTTGTTTCATTCAAAAGGAAAGGAAACTAATATAATAGTTGATTTTCATGTTGTCATTTACAAGGAAAGACTAAAACTCTTTATTTTATCTTAATAATCTAGATTTTAGGAAAAACATACACAATTATTTGGTGGATTCATATGATTAAGGTAAATGTTGTTATTCTTAGTTTTTCAAAACTTGAGATTAAATCTTGCTAAATCAAATAGTAAGGTGGTTCATCTAGATAAATTAGAAGTCAAAGTGGTTAGTGAATTGAATCACATTCACATGTATTTGGCCTCGGATCCAACGGTGTAACAATTTATTGACATTCAATTAGTAGATATAGCTGATGCATATGGTATGCTACTCAACATAGATTGGTCCATGAATTTGAGTGGATATATGAAAACTGATTTCTCTCATATGTGGCTCCCATGGTGTGGTATGCCTAATTAGATCAAAATCGAAAGAGAGCCAAAGATGACACATTTGATCACAAAATAAAATAAGATCATTGTGAG